>VXBN01012653.1:183944-230128 GCA_013397395.1 Sinosuthora webbiana | reverse complement strand
GGCTCGGACCCCGACCCCGGCCCCGGCTCGGACCCCGGCCCCGACCCCGGCTGCGGGAATCACGGCCCGGCGGGGCCCAGCGCCGTCCCCCGCGGGTGGCAGCGGGTGAGCAGCCTCAGGCGGGCGGGCAGGACGGCCGGGAGGATCGACGTGTACTTCGTAAGGTGAGGCTGGGGCTGTCAGTGAGCTCCGTGTGACCCTTCCGGGCAGGACCACAGAAATGTGCCCAGACATCACCGTGAAAACTGTTTTTGTCCTTTGTTTTAGGGTTGTGTTTATGTATTGTTGAAGATTTTTAAGTAAAGAGCAGGAGAACGAGAAGGTCATTGCTAATTTCCTTTCCTTTCCTATCACAGCCCTGAAGGGAAGAAGCTGAGGTCAAAAAGAGCACTTGTGGAGTATTTACAGAAAACTGGGGAGACAACACTGAGAGCAGCAGATTTTGATTTCACGACTCCTCGAGGGAGCACACGCCCAGGGTTGAGGAGATATGGCACGGGAGCTGCGAGGACTGACCTGGAAAAGGAGAATTGTCAGAGCAAAGTGCCGGAGCTCCATGCACAGAATGGTGCTGAGCTTGGAACTCAGAAC
This sequence comes from Sinosuthora webbiana, assembly GCA_013397395.1. Classification (NCBI taxonomy): domain Eukaryota; kingdom Metazoa; phylum Chordata; class Aves; order Passeriformes; family Sylviidae; genus Sinosuthora; species Sinosuthora webbiana. The sequence continues at coordinate 229,537 of VXBN01012653.1, read as the reverse complement.
ATCCAGGCTGGGAATGGACACCTGCAAGATGCTCCATCTACTGTGGAAAGCACAGATTTAGTAACAGAAGGCAGAAACCCAGAGCAGAGTTTGAAAACCAAAAGAAAGGGGGCAGATGGGAAAAGTGTCCAAACTAGGAAACGTGGGAAGGGCTCAGAAAGGAGGAACCAAGGTGACCCCAAGAGCAAGAGGCAGAGAAGAATCTCTAACACACGGGACACCAAGTGTGTTCAGACCAAGAGGGGCCATGGGCAGACAGACACACGTGGAGCTGACAGGCAGGGTGATCCAGGTGCTGACCCCGTGGATGACCCAGGTGCTGATGCAGGGAAAGCTCTGTCAGCAGTGTCCAGGCTGAGGTCAGTGGCTGGCTCACAGAGGGAGCTGGGTCACCTGCCAGAGGAGGGGCCGTGCTCCAGGGACACACCTGCTGCCAGGTCTGAGGAGAACCCCTCCGGACTGGAGACAGGGGAAGTGCCAGTTCCAGGGCAGCTGGGCAGGCAGAATGTTAAATCTGGCACCGAGGGGGATGCTGAGCCCTGGGACAGGAGAGGCTTCCCAGCAGTCGGAATGTCACCAGGTGCGTGCGCAGAGCAGAGTGTGATCCCAATCCTCACGTTCTGCCCGGGCCTCTCCTCACTGCTGAGGCCACGTGTTGTGCTTCAGGCCAAGCTGCTCTGACATCCAAATCTCATTTTTATCCAACAGCATTTAAATTAATGCAGACTTACTCAAAACTGAATCTTACGGTGCCATGCTCTTAAACTGTACAGTGTCAGACAATAATCTGGAGGAGATTTAAGGTATATTTGTGTTCTGTACATGAGAAGAATTCCTTCTGTTTCCATCACAGCATAAAGCAGAAATGGTGTGTGAAACATGACAGTGAAATCCTTGGTCCTTTCTCCTAATGCTGAAGTTTTGTTTCTTTACAGAAGAGTCTGTCCCGCGAACACAAGTGGAGAGAAGGAAAACGAGTCCATATTTTTCCAGTAAATACAGCAAAGAAGGTATTGTATTTAGGGAAATACATTTTTTTTATGGGGAAGGAATAGAATGGCTCAGGATCAAGTGATGGTGTGGAAAATTCCTTGCAGCTTGACACTGGCTGCAGCTGTGCCAAGTGGGACACAGTCCCCTGCAGCCCTGTAAAGGCTGTGTGGGAACTCCATCTACGCACAGTGCCTCCACAAAAATGCTTCAGAGGTCTTCATTTTAATTTCTCTTTCATTAAATAGGTAAAGCCATCCTTTCCTGTCTAATAAATGTTCCTGTGTTGCACTGTACAGCCCTCAGCCCACCCAGAAGGAAGGCCCTCAGGAAATGGACTCCTCCACGTTCTCCTTTCAATCTTATCCAAGAAACACTCTTCCATGATCCATGGAAGCTACTCATTGCCACCATATTTCTCAACAAAACTTCAGGTAAGCAGAGTAGCAGGGGTAGGTGTGTAAGTGTTGGGAGGTGTTACAGGGCCAAAACAGCTGCCAGTTTTAAAGGCAATAATGAAAGAAACTATTTTAATTTGTGTCACTGTGAAATAATAATCCTTAGTTGGTACCTTGCCTTGGAAAAGCTCACTTAGGAATGCATATGGATAGTGCAGAAGGAGAACTCCATCCCAGCCTCCTGCTCACGGGATTCTTTCACCAGGGAAAATGGCCATTCCAGTGCTCTGGGAGTTCCTGAAGAAGTATCCTTCTCCTGAGGTAGCCAGGACTGCAGACTGGAAAGAGATGTCAGAACTGCTCAAACCTCTTGGCCTCTATGAACTCAGAGCCAAAACCATCATCAGGTTCTCAGGTGGGTTTTCCTGACATCTGGAACAATCTTGGTTATGCTGGCAAAAGACAAATATCTTCAATGCAAATGCTGCTCTGTGGCCTCTCCTCTGTTGGGTGGGTTGGTGGGTTATTTTGTGCAGCATTTGGGTGTCATACAGGCAAAGCTGCTGATCCCAGTCTGAACTGGGAGAGAAATGCCAGCCACGGTGTGTTCTGCAGGAGACCAGAAGCGTGTTGGAGAAGCACTGCTGCTGTGTTTGCAGCACTGTTACAGGGTGGCTCTGTTCAGGGCTGCTTTGGTGACCTGCAGAAGGCCCCTGGGGATGCTTTCACCAGGAAACACCTAAAACTTGCTCCTTGTGTGCAGGCAATGAGGGCAGGGGGTGTGTGTGCAGGAGCTGAGTGCTGTGCCCTGCCCTGCAGGTGAGTACCTGAGCAAGGCGTGGCGGTACCCCATCGAGCTGCACGGCATTGGCAAGTACGGCAACGACTCCTACAGAATCTTCTGTGTCAACGAATGGAAGGAGGTGGGTGGTGCCCTCCAGCATCCCACTGTGCCCGCTGAACCCCTGGCACTGGCAAACCAACAGTCACAGTGTTGGAGCAGTGAGGTATTTTAAGGTGTTTTAGTAAATACTCAACATTTTCCCCGTGTCTCAGGTGCAGCCACAGGACCACAAGTTGAACGTGTACCACACGTGGCTGTGGGAGAACCGGGAGAGGCTGAGCATCGACTGAGCTGAGCAGGGGGTGACCTGGCCCCACCTCCCGTCGGGTATCCTCACGGTTCTGGGTGTAAATATTTGTGTGATGCTATTTTTTAAATAAACGTGTCCCTGTTTTGTAGTGCCTGTCTGTTCTTGCAGTGCAGCTCTGTGCCCGCGGCTGCCTCCCCGGGCTGGGGCTTGCTGGGCACAGGCAGGCAGTGCCCACCGTCACCTCCCGCGGGGCCGGAGCAGTCGGGATCTCATCTCCCTGCTGCTGGACAGGGAGCAGACCCCGCTCAGCGCCCGCTGCGCGGCTCTGGCACTTCCCCCGGTGCCGTCGGAGGTACCGGAGCCTTCCCATTCTCATGCGGGGACGGGCCCCGTGTCGCTGCGGCAGGAGAGGGGCCCAGGCGGGTTCTGGCTGCCCGGAGCCTCGGGCGGTGCCGCGCTGTTGCCGGGGCCGGCGCAGGGCCCGGGACCCGCCGCCGTCGGTCCGCCGCGCCGCCAGGGACCGCCTGCCCGCCGCTCGTACTGGCGGAAGAGGCTGGCGGGCACGGCCCGGCGGGGTGACGCCACAGGTCCTGTCCGCCTCGCAGGAGCCCCGCTGGTCACGGCGGCGGGCGGGAAGCACCGATTGGGCGCCCCCGCCGGACGGAACCTCCGTGCCCGGTGCCACCTGGGTGCTGGGGCGGCGGCGGCCTGCCCTCCGCGCCGCCTCGCCGGTGCCCGGTCTGCGCGGCCGCGGCGCCGCACGCCCCTGCCAGGACCGCCCGCGTGTCCCATAAGCGCTTGCGCGCGGGGCCCCGCCCTCTCTTAGCCGGGCCCGCGGTGGAGGCGCCATCGGCACCGGTGAGTCCCGGCCGCGCCATCCGCGGCCATCCGCGCCCCAGCGCGTCTGGCACGGACCCGTTCCCTCCCTTGCCCTTTCCCTCCGCCGCATCCTTTTCCCGGGGCGCGGAAAGCGGCCCCCGCGGGCCGGGACCGGTCCTCTGCCTGCCGGAGCGACTCCGGATGGGCGGCGCTGGGGCCTCCCCCGTGCCCCTTCCCGGGCGGCGGGGCCGCGCTCGGGCCGGGCCGGGCCGGGGCCTGTGCAGCGGGGGCGGGCGGAGCCGGGGGTCTCGGTCGCTGTTGATGGCGGTGTGCGGCGCCGGGCTCCGGGCAGGAGCATCGCGGGGAACACCGCGGCACCTCCCAGGATCGCATCTGGAGAGCTCCCAGTGCTCTGCCAGCTTCGGAGGCGGGAGGCAGAGCCCCAGCAGATGAAGACCCATTCCCTCGCCGGCCCGCCGTGGCCCGCGGGGGAAGGCAGTCTGCGACACGCGTGGCCCGGGGAGCTGCACCGCACCTCGGCCACGCCACTCGCTCACCCCGCTCTGTCCCGCAGCCACCATGCCTGCCCTCAGGCCTCTCGTGAAGCCCAAGATCGTCAAGAAGAGAACCAAGAAGTTCATCCGGCATCAGTCTGACCGCTATGTCAAGATCAAGGTGAGGAGTTGCTGCAGGTTCCCAAAGACGGGAACTTTTGGGGTGCCTTTGGTGTAGGTGGTGAAGGAAGGCCCAGCAGGATGGTGCCAGGCTGCAGCAGCTGGGCAGGGAGGGCGTGGAGGCCGGAGTGGGCAGCTTTCAGGCCAGCTGTGTTCAGAGTGATGTTGTTTTGTAACCCTTCTCTGCATTTGTGCAGCGCAACTGGCGCAAACCCAGAGGCATCGACAACAGAGTGCGCCGGCGCTTCAAGGGGCAGATCCTGATGCCCAACATCGGCTACGGCAGCAATAAGAAGACAAAACACATGCTGCCCACGGGCTTCAGAAAGTTCCTGGTCCACAATGTGAAGGAGCTGGAAGTGCTGATGATGAGCAACAAGTGAGTGTATGGGGCCAGTACTCCCACCTGGGAGAGGTGGCATGGGCAGGGTGAAGCGAGAGAAGTCGTTGCCTTTGAGAGCACAGATGCCATCGCGATTCCCTCAGTGCCACTGGAGGGTGGGGACACAAAGAGGCCTTGGGGCTGGCAATCTCATCCCCTTGGCAAAAACACACGGCGGTGGCAAGCAAGGCTGTGTCACGTCTCTGGTAACCACGGTGAGAACTGGGGCTCTGGGTCAGACCCGGGCACAAGTCTGCTCCAGTGCTTGTTTTTGCTACCAAGTAGTAAGAACAATAATGAACAACTACCTCTGACTGAGGCATTCACAAGAAAAGCTGAGCTGCTCTGGAAGGGAGCTCCTGCTTCATGCCAGATGGGTCAGGCTTGGTGAGGGGTGGCAGTCTTGGTTTAGTGCCCATGCAGTGATGTCCCTGTGCTCAGATGTGTCCCAGTACTGCTGGCAGGACAGCTCCAACTCTTCCCCATGGTGGGATGGCTCTGGAGGGCTTTGCCTTGGCTCTGCTGCAGCATTGTCTGTCTCCCACAGGTCGTACTGTGCAGAGATTGCCCACAACGTGTCCTCCAAGAACAGGAAGGTGATCGTGGAGAGAGCCGCACAGCTCGCCATCAAGATCACCAACCCCAACGCCAGACTGCGCAGCGAGGAGAACGAGTAGCAGCCTCTGCAGCACAGGTGTATTTAATAAAGCCTCAGTCCAACCCGCGTGCTGTTTTGCATGGGCAGAGAAGGGGCAGTAGCCTGTGTTTGGCCCCAGGGCTCTGCTGTCAGGGGCACTTGAGGAGCAGGGTCATGGTCATGGTCAGTGAACTCAGGGCACGCAGCTTCCCAAGTGTATTTTATTTTCCATACCACCCAGACAACACATGTCCTTTAACACAGCACTATAAATACTATTCACATCAACCACTCTGTCAAAAGAGAAAAGAAAGCACAGAGCAGTTCATGGCTAGAGCAGTGTGTCATGATGGCCTCATCCTCTAGTTGGCTATTAGAACGTTTCTTAAGGCATTTTCCCTTGAACAAGGCAGGATTTGAGCACAGCAGCCACAATGGGCTGTGTGCTTGCACCCCTGGCTCCTGACACTGACCACTGGTGCTCCTGCAGATGCCTGCTGCTGCTGTGTGACCAGGACCAGTAGACCTTTGTGGCTGGTGACACCAACATTGAGGTGCTCCAAGGGGAGAGAGAAGCCAGTGCTAGTGCAAAGCAAAGCTTTAAGCAGGGTTTGTCACTGGAACAGTCACTAATCATCCCGTGGGGAAGATGGTTGAGGTATTTTGCAGTCAAAACCGTAAATATGAAAGCCAAGCAACAAAGCTTCATATTGCCCAAATGCCAAACTGAAGCCTCAGGAGGAGGGTGGGGGTGTCAGGTAACCCCCTGCCCTGTGCAGCTTCTGCAAAAGGCCTGTGGGATGAACCCATTAATAAAGGCATGGCTTCCAGTTTTTAGCCATGTTTTTTAGTGAAACACTATCAATACATTCTTGGGCAATTTTAGGTAGAAAGTGCATGTGCAGTGATAAAAAAACCTTTGTACTGCAGTAAGGAGTATTTAAAGAAGTAGTTTCCATTGTTCATGGAACCACAACTGTGATTGCTTTGTGCACCCCTTAAAACTTTCTAAAAAATGGGAATATTCATCTTCCAGCTCCTCCCTTACATGAGGCTGTATTCCCCTGATCTCAGATCTCATTCCAATTCTGAGGTGTCTGATACGAGTACGGCTGGGTCAAGCCAGTCATGTCCAGCTGTCACATTTCACACACATCCCCAGTTTCTCCTGTGGGTGCCCAGGGACTTGGCTGTGGCAGGAGAGCAGCTCAATGGCATTTATTCCAACCCAGCTGGTGTCTGGCTGGGCATCCCGAAGGCAGAAGGGTGGTGGGGAAAAACATCTTAGCTCATGTCCATTGACTCTGAGGTGGGGAGGGAAGCAGAATCTTTCTGAATGCTCTCAAAAAGTGATGCCATTTCAGGACTGGATCTGATCTGGGATGAAAACTCTGCCATTGCTGGGCTTTTCTCCACCTCAGGGATGGTCAGGAGAGCAGCCACTGCCCGCATGGCTGAGCGCTTCAGCTCATCCTGCTTCTCAAACTCCTGCTTCACTGAACCGGCTTTCACCTGCAAATCCAAAGCCCCGTTTTCTGCTGGCATTTCAAAAAGCCCATACAGGCACAGAACCAACACGGCAGCAAAGACCAGCAGAATATTTTCCAGGTGTGGGAGTGAGGGAAGCGGGTGGATCAGCACACTGAGGGAGAAGGGCAGGAGCAGAGGCAGGACCCTCTGTGCTGCTCTTACCTTGGTGGAGCAGGTGGCCCGGAGGGGCTCGATCAGCCGCTCGAGCCGCTGCAGCACCGCGCTGGGGCAGAGCACCGAGAGCCGCGCCAGCATGATGAATGTCAGCATCTGCCCACGAGGGGAGGGAAACTTGGTTCTCTGGCACCCAGCTCTGCTGACAGGCTGAGCTGTACCCACCCTCTGCTGAGTTCCTCTGCACTTGTGCAAGGGGCTCTGCTAAGAGCTGAAAACACAGCCCTGGCAGCCAGGGGGCTGGAGCTGCAGCTGGCCCGTGTGTGCGCAGTGCTGCAGGTGTCTGCAAAGGGCCAACAGCCCTGGGGACACTGCATCACCTGGCCTGGGGCTCTGGGAATACACAGCCCAACTGCAGCCCAGGCCCCACAGAGACAATGCCATCGTCAGGGCACCACACCTACCCGAATGTCATAGTGGTCTTTCAGGCCATCCTCCACGTGGTTCAGGTAGTCATAGATGTCCAGGCGGTCCAGGCAGCTTTCCAGCAGGGTGTACATGCATTCAAAAGCGGCTTTCCTCACATCAAGGCCATCATCCACTGTGTGCTTGAATGGCCCCATCTCTACCTGAACAAAGACAGTACAGCTGTCACCAAAGAGCAGACAGAGGGACAGCTGCACCTGGGCTTCACAGCCCGCTGTGAGTCACCGTGTGGCGCCCAGCCCAGCCCAGCCCAGCCCAGTTACCTCCCGGATGAGCTCCCTTCGCACTTTGGTTTCATTGTACAGGCTGGGTAGGACTGTGGTCAGTAAATCCCGGATTAAGGAAGGCTTGTTGTGAGCAGCAGAATTAAACAGGGCTAAAGCCACACGGCGAACATTCAGATCTGGATCTTGCAGAGTTTGTAAGAAGTCACCTGTGGGATTAGAACACGTCAGTCAGTCCTGCAGCCAACAGGCTGCAGTATTTTAAAAGAATATTGGTGTATATTTCAAGGAGGCTGGTTATGAGAGCATTTATGGTAAAATAATTAGTGGCACAGTCTGTCAGAACTATTTGAGATGCTTTCTCTCCCTCCATTTGGGATACAGTAAAGAAACATGACTATCCTTTGCATTTGGGCATAAAAACAAACATGTGACTGGCTACCTCACCCTAAAGTCAAATCAGAAGCTTTGTTATTCAAGTGAGTTGTGGGGGATTTTTCTTGCCTAGATCCCATGTGATCAAACTTCTCTGAAACAGAAGGGCCAGTTTTATACAGCAGATCTCTGTGTGGGCTCCCTGGACATCAAACACTCCTCATGTAGGTTACACTTCTGAAGATCCTTTTTGTGGGGTGCTGGAATTCTGAGTTTAAATGCAGAAAGAACTTAAACACTCTAAAAAACAATGGAACTATTGAACTCACTCCATGCCCAGGAGTGAGGCACAGTGCATTTAGCAAGGACTCACAGTACCATGTTGCTGTTTAATCCCAAAAGCTGAGAAACACTGATAAAAACTAACTGGACTAGATGAGGTTCACAGAGGAGTGGAAAATCCCTGAGCTGCTAACAACACCCTACCTCTCATGCCCCCAGCTCACACCCCTGTCCAAACCAGCCTACCTATGCAGCCTTTCAGGAGAGCATCAATGGGCTGAGGCTGGTCTGTAATCGTGAATTTGATGGCAGTAACCACGGTGCTCCGGGCATGGGGAGAGCCTGCAATGAAGAGGGGAAGAAAATCAGTGAAAAATCGAGAGAAAATCACTGCTGTAACTCTCTAGTACATATTCTGCCCTTGGTCCTGTTACACGTGTTATAAAGACAAGGGAGTAGAGGATTCTTCTTATCAACTCTGAATCTGCTCCTGCACAATCTCCTTGTCTAGTCCCTGTTCCCAGCACCCTCCTGCTCTTGTGTGGACCAGTCCTCCTCTGATCGCCCTTGCAGAGGGATCCATCTTGTCACCTGCTCTCCTCTCAGCTGGCTTTGCTCCCTGCTGTACCCACAAACAATTTACAACAAAACAAATTTCCATCAAAAGGCAGCATTTCCCTGCTCTGGCCATTTCCCTACCCATTACCTGCTGACAGCTGTTTCCTCAGCTGGGGCAGCAGCTCATCAGGGTTCACCAAAGTCAGCTTCCCCAGGCATTCTGCCACCACGTTGCGTGTCCCCTCCTCTGTGCACTCACAGTGCTTGAAGAGCAGAGCCCAGATACCCTCCACGTAAGGCGCGAGGCTGTCAGCTGGGGACGAGCTGATGACCTCCTTCAGGGAGTGCAGCAGCAGGTACTGTCGCTTGGGCTGGCTCCCGATCTCCTTCAGCATGAAGGGCAGATACTCCTTCAGGTTGCCCACGCTGACGTTGCCCAGCGCGTAGGCGGCGGCGGATTTCACCTCCTCGCTGGGGGAAGCGAACGCCTCCAGGATGACGGCTCTGAGCTCCCTCTGAGCACTGAGGTTCGTGGTGCGCCCCACCTCTGCCAGGAAGAGGAAAGCCAGCACTTGAACAGCAGGGCTGGACTTGGGACTTTTCACATCCTGCACAAACTGGTTCACTGTGGCAGGGGCTTCCTTTGGGCAGGCTGAGGACAGGGCTGCCACACACTTTGCGATGGAGTGATAGGCCTGTTTGTGCAGCGTCGGCGAGGCCCCGGCCGAACCCGAGGAGTAAACGGGTGCTGTCAGCTGCTTCAGCAGCTCCGAGTAACCCATGGCAGCCGTCTTTGTCAGGACCAGTGCCTGGAAGAAGTCAATGATGGCATTCAGGGCCCCTCCTTGAAGCAAAGGTGAGTGGACAAGCTGAAAGATTTCTTCAAGGACAGAGCCGCTGATCTTGGAGATACAGGATGGATAAACCTTGGCCAAAGTCGTGAGGAACATGATGGTCACCTGGGACACGTGCATGTCATTCTCAGTAATTAAGACAGGGAGCTCTGTTAGCACAGCCTCAATCATGGCAGGCTTGAGGCTGTCGCTGTAGTTCTTTACCAGTATGTCCAGAGCATTCAGAGTACTCAGTTTCAAGGCACGTTGATTCTTCCTCAAGAAGGAAGCCAGAATGGGGAGACCTTCCCCTAGGATGGGTCTCAAATCTATTTTAAGCGGAGAACTAGCAATTAAGGTTAATACTTTGACTGTTGTCAGTCTGGTGATTTCATTTTTGAGCCTCTCCAGAAATATATTCAAGGTTGGCTGGAGGTCAGTGCTTAAATGATCTCCCAGGTTGTAAATGATTTGTCCCATGCAGGAGATGGCACGTTCCTTCACCTCCTGGTCAATGTCAGCTGCCTTCAGCCGCTTCAGAGTATCAGGGAAAACGTCCTTCACATAGGGCTTGGCATCAAAGGTGCAAGGTTTGTCCAAAGGCCTGATAACTTTCACAAGCTGCTGAGTTACCAGCAGAGCTTCTGACGTGATCTTATAAAAGGGGTCTCCAATACAGGTCACAACAGAAGGCAGCAGGGTTTTGATATGAGGGTGAAATACCTCAGGCTGGTGGTTGCAGAGAAGGACGTGGAGGAAGGACAGCGTGTCGATCCGCATGTTGGAGGAGCTGGATTTATCCGCCAAGGAGAAAACAATACCTGTGCAGAAGAAAACACAATGTCATATTTTCCCCAAAGAAGGAGGTTCATGGATCCAGCCAGGGACAATCACAGGAGACTTTTCTCATATTCACTATACAATCACACCAAAAGCAAAGGTGGGGCCTGAGCCTTCCAGCAGTGCGATGCTTCATAAGCCCACAGGCCAGAGAGCTCAGAGAAAAATGTGGTGGTGCAAATTAAAGAATCAGTCAATATAGAATCTTTTTAAATGCTCCACTGCATTTTGCAAAAGGAAATTACATTTGTATTCCTGATCTCAGTGTGGTAACAGCACAATTGCAGCTGCTTTCAGAGGAGGCTGGAATAGGCCCTCCCAAAATCATCTTCTCAAGGGACTGTGGAAACAAACTTGATGTTTTTATCCTGGCTTTCAGTGCAGAGGCCAGATTTAATATGGGAGCTGTTCAGCACATCAGCACAGAGCAGAACTTCATGTGTTTGTCCTAATGCTGAGCAGAATAACTCACAGGAATAAAACTGGAACACACAGGCAAGGAGCACATGTGTTCAGAATTCATTTTGCCAAGCCTGCTGCTTCACCCCAGACCACAGACAAGCTTACCAGGGATAAGTGCAGGTATATGATCTGCCAGGCAGCCAGGAAGGACACTGGCCAATTCTGTCAGAAGGCTGAAACAACCCTGTCTTGATTTGATGCTCTTTTCCTTGAGCTGCTTGTGCAAGGCCTTGACGATGTTGGGAACCTACAGTTTGGAGAACCAAAGAAGAAGGGGACACCTCAGTCAACCAGCTGGTCTCAGAGGCTCACTCTGGTACATTTCTACCACAGTTTATTCAATGAATTTCTTGAGCAACATCTGCAGTAAGGCACCAGATAGACACTTCACCCAGAAGCCACCGTGCCTCAGCCTGCACACACGCCAGGGCATTGCTGGCTGTACCCCCACGCTTCTGTGCTGTGCCAGCACTCTTCCCCTGGGCCAGTAAACAGCCAGCCCTCTAGATGCCTGCCCCAGGGCACCTTCAGCTAGCCACATTCTCAAGGTGGCAGTAGTAGTACCTACTCCTCTTCGCTTTGTGATTTAACCCAGGCGCCTCCTGCTCACACACCTGGTTCTGAAGCATTGTCAGGGGAACGTCATCCTTGCCAGAGGCTTTGGAAGAGTGCAGCCAGCTCTGGGTAGGCAGCGTTTGCTTCAGCAAGGAGATGTAAGCATTGAAGATGTCAGCTTTGACATTCTCCTCCCTCTCTTTGAACCTGCTTATCAAGGCTGGGGAGAGAGTTCTGTAGAAGTCCTGCAGGAGGTCGTGCCTGCTGCTGACGATGGCCTCCAGGCACTTGGCCGCAGCCCTGCGCACCTTCCAGCTGATGTCGTCATCGTCACTGTACTCGTCGTCGCTCTCTAGAAACAACACAAGGGGAAACAAGGTGCAGCATTAGGAGAAAACAGGAGCTAAAGGATCCCTTGATCCTCAGAGCTGCCCTCTCCAGGAGGAGAAAGCAGGAAGGGGAGAAATGTTAACCCCGTGTTTTGCTGAGCACAGCCATCCTCACAAGCAGGCACCTTGCTCTTCATCCTCCCCATTTTCAGTTTCCATCATGTCTTCCTCTTCTTCCTCATTATCATAGTTGTAGTTTGGGTCAAAGGTAATGTACTTCAAACACAGTCCCATCACACTTGAGATGTGAGGGTCCATTTCCTTTGGGCACCTATCACAAATGAAAATTTTAAGAGTTAAGCTGTTTTAAATATCCAAGTATTATTAATCTCAAAAGGATCACAAAGTGCTTCACAGAGCATTTGAACATTTTGATAACATAAGCTAAACCAAAGATGCTCCTTCCTGCTGTGCATGAAGCAAGGCCACATTCCCCTATGGGGAGGATGCAATAATTTTTATAAGTACAAATAAATATATCAATTGCCTTCACCCTGTTGGGAGGACTGAGTTAAAACCAGAAGATTTGACAAGCAGGAGGGAATAGTTTTGCCCAAAGTGGTCTTGCAGCTGGGAACGCTAAAGATGTCAGTGTGGGAAAATTCAATTTATTATACCTACATCCTCTGCATGTTTTCAGAAGTACAATTCCTGTGGAGAGATAATACACTCTCACAGACATGCATGAAGCCTTTGGTTAGAGTGAGGCAGGCAGCCTCTTGCCCTTCTCTCAGCTCGGATAACTAAGCCAAACGCTGCCTGTGTCCCCATGTGTCTGTCACCCAGCGTTATCAGCAAGGTAATGAAATAAACCTACTGTTGGCATTTCAGCTGTGGTTTGATGGTGGCCCTTGGTTACCTGTATGTGTCAATTCACACATCCACACCCTGGCTGAATCCTCCTTCCTGGGAGAACACCTCAGCAGCTCTGCAGGGCTCCTTTTCCAAGCAGTGAATGTTTGACCAAACAACAGGAGAGCTGCAGCTCAGCAGCTCTTCTGCCCAACCCCCTTGCCTGCCTCCAGCTCCCTCCATGCACCAGGAGTGAGGCGTTTCCCTCTGGCTAAGGAACACTCCAAGGACAAGGAAAATTCCCACTCCTGCAAAACCAGAAGGACAGCCTCACATGCTGAGGTAAAGCAGCTCCTGATTCCAGTCCAAGTCTGCATGTGCAGAAGAAATATGTGAGCTCTTCATATGTGAGCTCTTTTCCTAACAGGAATACTTGCAGGAAGGCCCTCCTTTGAGGATGCTGAATGTATGGATATTTACACCGGGAGGACAGGGATGCACTGGATGGTGCAGAGGCATTCCCCCAGGGTACACACCTTCTCACAAAGGACTCAAAAGCCTGGAAACAGTATTCTCGCAGCTCGTCATCATCCACATTACAGTACTGAACAATCAGAGGAATTATCTTCTCCAGGTGTTCTCCTGGGAAAGACAAAGCAAGCAGCAGTGAAAAACCATTCCAGCCTTCACTCACCTGGGCAGCTGACACCTCAGCCACCTGCCACTTCCTTCCTGTGCCTGAGAGCATTCCTGCCCCAGCCCTCATGGGCTAGGAGCCAGCAGCCCATCAAAACTAGCTGTGCTGGTTTTCAGCAGCTGATCCCTGCTCCCTGTCTGCAGCCCCTTGCTGGCATTTCAGTCAAAGGAAGAGCTGTGATTAGAGATCTCTTAGGACATAATCTCAACTCTGGCAGGTCTTTTAGACAAGTAATACAATATGCTGCCATCCCCTCTGTCATTTAAAAGGGGGTGAATCCACTGACCTAGTTCACAGAGGCATTAATTCAAACCAGGGAAGTGCTGCAAGATCTTGAGGGGAAGATCTTAAGTCACTAGCAAAGGGCAGCCAGAGAGATACTCTGGTGTCTCCTTTCCAAGTGGAGATCAGAGAACCAGACCAGAACCACGGGGGGGATCACAAGCACAAGCCACTAATACATTAAGAACAATGAGCACTCTTCTTTTACCACTAAGAGGAGCTGCTCTAAAATGCACGGACATTTCCCAGCATCATTTCAAGCTGCTCACCCTACCTATGCGGTGCCCAGCCTGCCTGCTGATGCCAGCCACACACTGAATGTACGTCCTGGTGGTGGATGTGGACTCGTTCCTCTTCAGCTCTGCCAGCAGATGCTCTGTAAGCTCTGAGAAGATGTTTCCACTGCAGGTCAAGACCAGGTGCCCCAAGGCAATGATGGCCCGTTTCCGTACTGCCAGCCTGGGGCTTGTCAGCTGGGGCAGCAGGCATGTCAGGATGGAGGAATGGAATGAGTAGAGTGTTCCTCCCAACCTGCAGTGACCAGAACAAGGCACAAGGTGAAACTCAAAGGCTCAGAAAAAAGCCCTCTTGGCAGCAACAAATCTAAAAATCCTTCAGCTATGAAGACTTCATGCACATTGTGGGAAGGGGGAGGAGAAGGGTGGGTTTGTCATTTTGGTCTGAACACTGACTTGGTCTGTAAAACACAGGGAGAGGTTATTTGTCTCCATCACGGAGGAGTTTTTGACTGTGTCCTTCTGGATGACCCGAGGGTGTGCTAATAATTTCCTGCATGCAGATGACATACGACACTGTCACTCTGACTTATGCAACAAGAGGCAGCCAGGAAAAAAAAAAAAAAAGCATGTGTGATGGGCTCATAGGGCTAAAATAAACCTCCCTGCTTTGCCCTCACTCTTCCACGTTTGTGTGAGCTAAGCTCCTCTGGGATCCATCACCAGAGGCACTGCCATTCCCAAGCACAGAAAGGCTTGGCATGTTATCTCTCATCCCTGCTGGGGACCTGCTCTACTCAGATATTCCCCAGGAGCAGCCAACCAAATCCTGTGTTTTTGAGTCCCAATAATAGGATTAGGGAAATAAAGAAATCAAAAGCAGACACATCCCTGCAGCCCCCTTCGATGCACAGCTGCCAGAAGGAAATCCTCTGGTACCTGCTCAGCATATCTGAGAGGATGTCAAGAGCTTCCAACTGCACGGACACATCCTCCTGCTTGCCAATGGCTCCTGTCAGCTGGGCTGTGATCTTTTTGCACACGTTTGCTGTCATGGTGGAACCTGCAAGAGAATATTTTTCCCTGCTGTCAGTTAACAAGGAGTCTTTTTGCTGCTAGGAACCATTCAATCCCTTGTACACTGAAAAAAGAAATCACCACTGGGAGATCTAATCAGGACAGATTAATGAGATGTCTGCAGAGGAAAATCCTGTTGTTGGGAGCCTCAGGTATCCCCTGAAAAGCTGATGCATTTTGGGGATACGCAGTCCCAAATACAGCTCAAGTTTTCATTTCATTCCATCTTTCATCCCATTGATACACCAGCTCTATGGTCCCTCCTCCTGATTTCACAGACTGTCCTCTGGCAGGTGAGTAAAGAATCAGTAACTTTTAGGTTCTGGACTCTACATTTTCCCTGTTTGCCAAAGGCTGTGCCTCCCCATTCCTAAGGGCCAAGTGGGGCAGACAGACAGTGTACCTGTGGCAGCTGGAGGCAGCTCAGAAATGACGGTTTTGAGGCCGATGCTGGAGATGTCCCGCAGCTGCTCCTTGTCGGACAGCATGTTGGTACAGAGCGTGTCCACGATGGTCTCCACCTGGTACTCCTTCACTTTGCCAACCAGCGGGCCCAGGCTGCGGGGGGAGAACCCAGTCAGGATCAGGGGCCTAATCCCACTGTCCATGTCCTTCAAACCGCCACACTGCTCCTTCTTAAAGATCCTGGCCACCCATCTGGGAATGACTGACA
Organism: Sinosuthora webbiana; assembly: GCA_013397395.1. Classification (NCBI taxonomy): domain Eukaryota; kingdom Metazoa; phylum Chordata; class Aves; order Passeriformes; family Sylviidae; genus Sinosuthora; species Sinosuthora webbiana. The sequence continues at coordinate 214,138 of VXBN01012653.1, read as the reverse complement.
TTCTGCTCTAAGCACCTCCTTAGGCACGTAAAGGAAATATTCCTGGCTCCATTTTGAGGCCTCCTCATCATCACACTCTGGATGGATGAGAGACTGCAATGGGTACGGACTTACTGCAGATACAACCAGAGATTAACAGGCAAAGAAGTTGAGAAGTTGGTCCTCTGCTCAGTGCCCAATTGTTTTGCTTTAAAACCCAGAATAAACCAACCCAAACCAGGCAGGGACAGGAGCAGGGCCAAAAAAAGTCAGGACAATGGGAATCAAAAGAAAGGGCCAAAGATAACAGGGAAAGAACAGGGATAGAAGCAGCACGTGGTTGAAAAGAAGGGAATATGAATAGGATCCACAGCAGGAGAAAAATAGAGGAACCCAAAGTTGTCTTTAAATGGCCCACCTTTCTGGAGCCCTGGGGTGAACTGAGCCATTCAATGGCATTTCTAGACTGAACACGCCCACTTAGCCATGCTGGGGAAAGAGATGGGAAAGAACATGTCAGCAGCAGGATCCCTTTATCAGAGGATTCACTAATAGAGGAACCTGCTGCTTTTGTTCATTTTGATTAAAAAACACGGGAATGGTCAAAGGCAAAGGAACAGCACAGGCTGCACTCAGAGTAAAGGCAGGGGAAAATCCAAATGCATTATAAAGTTCAATGAAAACTCCCTTGAAGAGAATGATTGGGACCTGAAATTAAAGCCCATAAGGGCTGTACACGTTTCGTACCATTGATATCAAAACCAGATTCATGGAGAAATTCAGCACTGGATTTCAAAGTCTGAGAAAGGTCAAAAGCTTGATGACCAAAATTTTAAACTGTGCTCCTCCCTGAAGCAATAAAATCTTAGGGATCTGCCTTCCATGTGGTAAGGTTTATAACAGGAACACTGAAGTACTTCCAAAATCATCTCTTGCTGCCCCTTGTGAGTGTCTACAGAGAAAGTGCAGTGCCTGCAAGTGAGGGCAAAACCCCTGGCAAAGGAGGTTTGAGGAAGGTGTCAAGGGCCAGGCTCTGCTCTCACACACTCACTGCAGTCTGTGATGGTTTTATCAGCCAGGGAACATGGCTGTTACTGTCCAGGCTCTTACCATTTGACAGCAAGGTTCTGTACTTCCCCATTTTTGTCCTCCAGCAATTTCAAAAGCATCTTCACAACTTTTTTCTCACTGTCTTCATCTAATTTTATTGAATCTTTCTGCAGTTCCATCATCAGGTCATTGGTGGCCATAAACCTGAAAGGACACAGGGAAAAAGTGGATTGGCTGATGTGCAGACACAAATGCATCACCTTTGCATCACCTGGGACAGAACTTGGCAACTGGTGCTTGTATGAAAACACACTACCAAAGACTAACTTACAACACTGTCTAAGAAAAAGGAAAATTACTACTATCTTACAAGTAGATAACTATCTAACAGGGGTCACATAAACAAAAACTCTAGAAGTGGCACTCAGCATGTGTATTTTTTCTCAGTGACTAAATTAAGATGCCTAACTATGCCAGAAAAAAATCATGATTTTTTTTTTCACCAATTTTTCACCTGGCCTAGGAAAAGCAGTCTGGGGTCTAAGAATGCACCTAGCTCTGTTCTTTCTGGCTAACTGAGCACTGACAGTATGACCCCACACATGGACAAGCCCTATCACTTTCAAAAATGAAAAAAAAGTCATGACTCCATGCAAACTACACCTCAGAAGTGCACTAGGCTATATTTAGGTTGCTGTGAGCAACACCAATCGAGTATTTATCACACCAGATTAGAAAGAAAAACAAAGACCCAACTGACAGTCAGTTTTCTTACAGGAACAAAATGGAAATTGAGAAATTCTGGAAAGTATCTGTTTTCCCAGGAACAGGAAATGCAACAGGTGCTACTATAGGAGTCAGAGGTTCTAAGAAATCTCAGTGTGGCTATCGTGTGTTAGCTGCTTTCCAATGTTAGCCCTGCACAGAATGGATGTCTAACAGGAACCACAGAATCCCTTGTTACAAAATGAAAGCTCCTTTTTAAATTAGGCTCTGATGTCACTCATTCAGCACAAAGAGCTCTCATGCACAGGTCACCGTTTGAGGCTTCAGTCTGCAAGCCCATTCCAGAGCAGCAATGAGGTACATGTGGAACAAGGGACTGCTGTGGTGTTCCATAGCCAGCCTGAAATCCAGAGTGAGAAAACAGCAGTGATGTGCCCTAAGACATTAACGTGCAATCTATTTCTGATCCTGCAGGAGCTCTTCAGCTGCACCCTGCAGTTCAGTGCCTGTGTGGAACCAGCATGACCAATTATGGCCACAGGCTGAACAGAGCCTTCCGCAGCAACACGTCCAGCTCGGGACTGGCTGCCTGCTGCCATCCTGCCCCAGGACCTGGCATCTCACAAACAGACCCAGCTGTCAGGGGGAACAAGGGAAACCTGGTCCTATAGCAGCTCATGGTTGGCCATGTGCTGGGAGGAAGTGGCCCTGCAGTCCCTCTGTGACATGACCTGTGCCTGGTGTTGGGCACATCTCGTTTGGAGTGCTAACTGCAAATTCTTTGAACAAACTCTTTGTACAACTGCTCCATCACTGATGTCTATCTAAAGTACCTATTTTAACATCTGAGAATATCAGCAGCTTCTACAAAAATCAACCTGCTTTTATGCTATTAGTAACCCCTCTCTCAGACCTCAAAATACCAAGTCTGGCCCAAACATTACCTTTCAGGTTGGTACTGGGAGAACAATATGCTTAGGGGTGAAATCTTTCATACACGTCAGTTTTAATTACTTTTCATAGAGTGCCTTACACATCAAGCCATCCGCCTAGCCCGAAAAAGATGTCAACTTTTCTGCTGACATAAACAAAGAAATAAAAGCATCTCAGTCCTATTAGGGACATTCTCCCATCACACAGAAAAAGCTCTCCAGGCAGCCTAACAGAGCCAGTACGAGCAGCATTTGTCACCCAGGGACACGGGGGTCTACTCACCCCTTTTAATGCACTGACTATCTCACAAATTATCAAAACAAATTAGAAGCATTTCTGCTACGATGTTCTTTATTCACAAAACAAATAACAACTTGAAGTCCAGCTGCCCAGACTTATTCCCCCTTCCACTTTCATCAGGCACCAATCTAGGCGAGGGAGGGGAGCACCGTCGGCTTCTCTACGTTCCCCCCTCAGCCAGGACACAGTCAGCTTGAAGCCCTGTAGATAAAGCTGGTGCAAATCCCAGGTCCCCGCACAGCCGCTCCTGGCGCGGAAGGACCCCTCTCCGGGCAGCCCCCTCCTCCCCGGGCCCCAGCCGCCCGCACGGCCCGGCCCGTGCCGCCGTGCCACACCTGAAGTCCTTGTCGGTGGAGGTCATCTTCTCCAGCAGGCTGGAGATGTGGTAGGAGACGCTGGCCATGGCGGAGAGCTCTGCGGGGCCCGGGGTCGCCGCCCGCTCCGTTCCGTGCCAGGCGGCCCCAAGGCGGCGGGAGGAGCGGGGCCAGACGGCTCTGGGGGCCGGGGCGGCGGCCCTGCCGATGAAGGGCTCTGTCCGGGCCCCCGCGGTGCCTCTGGCCGCTCGGCGGGCTCGGCTCGGGGCGCCCGGGGCAGGACAGGTCAGCCCCGCTCCCACCGCCCGCCCTCTCGTGCCCAGCCAAGGCAGCGGCCGCCCCCGGAACCCGGCACGAGCGGAACGTCGTCGCAGGNNNCGGGCCGGGAGCACCGCGGGGCCGCCGCCGCCATGGTGAGCCGGGGACGGGCCGCGACCAGCGCCGGGGGCCGGGGCAGCAGGGACCGGGGCCGGGAAACCGGCGGCGTCCCGGTGCGGGGCCTGAGCGCAGCCGCGTGCGGCCTCCCGTCGCGGCCCAGGCAGCCCCGGCACGGCATAGAGTACACCGGGCACGGCACGGGGTACAACCGGCCCAGCTACTGCCCCCGGCCGGGGATGGACTGTGGCTCCAGGGGCCGCGGCCGCGAGTTGGTGCGCTGAGCTCCTTGTGTTCCTTCTCCCCGCAGGTGTCGGTCATTAACACCGTGGACACGTCCCACGAGGACATGATCGTAAGTGTGCCGGGAGCTGCTCCGCCCGGTCCGGCGGCTGCGGTAACAGAGCTGCTCGGGGGCTCTCTGTGAGCGCTGAGGGCTGTGTGTGTGTGCCCGTGTGAGAGCACACTCGTGGGGTGTTGAATGCAGAATGCCGTCTGAAATCCTGATCTTGCCATTTTATACTGTGTGGAGAGGAAAACTTGGGTCGAAGGAGAGGGGACATGATTTAAGATCTTAACTTTCTTGTTTCTGCCCGTTTCTGTGAACTAACTGAGATGCCTGTGTATTAGCTGGTACAGAACTTTGGCTGATAAAAATGGTTTTCCTTTACATGGATGTTTCTGGGAGTAGATGTATTAGTCTGAGTAGGAAGAAAGGTTTCAAAGTAATTTGTTGAAGAAGGAGCCCCGTTAGGTGAGCCTAGCTCTCCAGGAAGAATTTCTTCAGAGAAAAGTCTGTCAAGCTATGGAAAGGGCTGCCCAGGGAGGTGGTGTAGTCACCATCCCTGTAGGTGTTCAGGAAGTGACTGGATGTGGTACTCAGTGCTCTGGTCCAGTGACAAGGTATCATTGGTCAAAGGTTGTAGTCAGTGACCTTGGAGGTCTTTTCCAGCCTTAAAGATTCTGTGGTTCGGTGATGGTGAAGTTTCAGACATAATTAAGAGCAGTATTTGTACACCCACTTTATATTTTAAGAAACAGAAATACGTAACTGGTCACTGCTTAGTAGTCAGCAGCCTGAATTCCCTGTCATGAAAATGCTGCCCAGAATTCTCTGGATTCCTTCTGTGTAATGTTTATATAGTGATTGGAGAAGCAGCTGGGGAAACAAGCAGCTTTTGTGGCATGTCTGGATAGTTTCAAAGGGTCCCTTTGGCCCCGCCGTGTGGGGCTGGGCTGTCTGTGCTGCGGTGGGGGCAGTCAGCAGGCACACACGCCGTGCTGAGCACGGCTCTCCTGCTCTCCCTGCAGCACGATGCGCAGATGGATTACTACGGCACGCGCCTGGCCACCTGCTCCTCGGACCGCTCCGTGAAGATCTTCGACGTCCGCAACGGGGGGCAGATCCTCATTGCAGACCTCAGGGGGTGAGCTGTCACAGCAGGAGAGCTTAATCAGGGCAAAATCCTCACGCTTTGTCCTCTTGCCCTTGGGCAGCACGAAGTGCAGGTTGAATTCCAGGGTGCATCCTTCAAGACTGTGCTGAACAGCTTCTCGGGGCTGGGGCGGGTGGACAGAGCCCCAGTGGAGACACAGTGGGGCTTGGTTGTTCATTTAGTACTTTGCACCTGTGATTTTCAAGAAGTAAAATGTAGTAATCCAAGTTGGAATTGTTTTCTGTGACAGTGAGAGCCCTGTGTCCGGGCACTAACATTGCCATCTTAGCATTACCCATTCCTTATGTCAGAGCTCTAATCCCTCCCAGAACAGTGATTCACAATCTCAAGTGATCTGTGAGGCAGCTGCAGCTGAAAGGGGATTCTCTCAGCTTTTCCAAATGATGTTGTTTCTTGCAGGCACGAAGGTCCTGTGTGGCAGGTTGCCTGGGCTCATCCTATGTATGGGAATATCTTGGCTTCCTGTTCCTATGACAGGAAGGTTATTATCTGGAAGGAAGAAAATGGCACATGGGAAAAGACCTATGAGTACACAGGACATGATTCTTCAGGTATGGATGGTTGGAGTGTGGAGCTGGGAAGGGAGACTAGGGAGATGAGGGGATTTGGGTAAGACTGAAATAGATCTGTTAGTGTTAAGGAAGAAAGCCGTCTCTCAAAAAGAAAAGGATAAAAACTGTAGAGAGTGTAAATCTGTTCACCACTAACAGGACATTTCCCTAAGGTCCAGTTACTGGATAACCCACTACTCATTCATACCATGTATCCATAGGCGTTGTTACACAAATAAGCCAGCTTTCAAGTAAAGATGGCAGGGAGCTGAATTGAGGAAAATACTGTCTGTTTCCAGTAAGAAAAACTGCATTTATCATGCTGTATTTTGTTTTAAAATAGAAACTGTTGTGTTCAGATGATTTACCCTCCCAATGCAGATCTGTTACTCAGTAAACAATGCTAATTGTCTGGCTTTTGCCAATTTGACTCATTCTCAGCTTTCAAAGCCACTTACTTTTGGTGACTTTGCCACTGATACCAGTCAGTGAATTGGTCGGTCAGTTTTCGGTATTCCCTGTGCTGTAACCTGGTCTGTCTTGCCCTTCCCAGTGAATTCTGTCTGCTGGGCACCACACGACTATGGACTGATCCTGGCCTGTGGGAGCTCTGACGGGGCCATCTCCTTGTTGAGCTACACGGGTGACGGGCAGTGGGAAGTCAAAAAGATCAGCAATGCACACACGGTGAGTCTGTCCTTTGGAGCAGCCCAGAGTTCCCAGAGCTACAGATAACACGGAGGTGATGCCTCGGAGACTTGACTAGATAAATACTGAAATCCAATGAAATGATGTGAAATAAGAATAGTTTGACTTAATCCAAAGTAGGCAAGTGTACTTCTTAGTCACTAAAATGAAGTGGAAATACAATGAAGTGTACTGAACAATACTGGCAATGCCCATTTATTGGGCATTATTGTAAAACACAGTGCTGAAAGTTACCTGGTAAGAAATGGCCTTGGTCCTAAGAATACCTGCACCAACTGGAAAAACTGTGGGACTCTGTTTTTCCCAAAATTGTGGATATTTTTGTTTAACCAGAACATAATAAGCTAATGGTAGTGGCCTCCAGTAGAAGGAAATTTGGCTTAGGACCAAAGGTTCCTTCTACTCCTGTATTCCTAAATCTTAGCAACTGTGTGTGCCTTTTGTCTTTGCAGCTTCTGTCTCTGTCTCCCCTATTTACACATCCAAGATGAACTATTTTGTGTGCAAATACCCTTAGCTATCTCAGTCTTTCTGAGTAAGTGCCTTAGTGAGGCTAGACTGGATCTGGATTTCTTATTCTTCTGATATTCATCCAATATCGTGGAAGACTTCAGTTTTTCTGAGATGGGCTTATTCCCCACTCTCAATAGAGAGTATGCTACTTGTTCTTCACCTCCCCAGCAGCCTTTATCTATTTATTTAGTTAATTAAACTAAGCAACTTTTAACAGTCATGTTTTTCATTGACTAGATTGGATGTAATGCAGTTAGCTGGGCTCCTGCTGTTGTCCCGGGGAGCCTTATAGAACAACCTTCTGGTCAAAAGCCAAACTACATCAAAAGATTTGCGTCTGGTGGCTGTGACAACCTGGTCAAGATCTGGAAGTAAGTACCCTGTTGCCAGATAAAACCTGACACTTTGGGCTTTGAGTGTTCCTGTTAATATCTCAAGTAGTATTTTCAGCATCTCTACTGTATCATCTTCGAATCACTGTTTTAGAGAAGTGTTTTAAAAATGGAAACTTAGTGATGCACAATATCTTCCATGGTTCTTGCAGTTTGTGCCAGCCCCGTGTGATCTTGTCTCCAGGGGTGGCTTTCTAATGGTCTTTGGTTACCACTTTGGTAATAGCAGATTTCTGGCAGTAACTGAAGCTCAGAACTTCTTTACCTGTGCTGCTTTCTGTCCCCTGGAAGGGATTATGTCAGTTTAAGCCATAGGGATTTTTGGAGAAGTGGGGAATGCTTGTGCTTTTTATTGTATTGATGAACAAGGAGTCTGAATACTACAGTCCAAAGCCTTCCCGAGCAGGGGATGAGATAATGAAGGCTGCTGCCACAACCCCTCTGACTATATAGTTGTGTTTTCAGGGAAGAAGAGGGTCAGTGGAAAGAAGAGCAGAAGCTGGAGGCTCACAGTGACTGGGTACGAGATGTGGCCTGGGCTCCATCCATAGGTTTACCAACCAGCACCATTGCTAGCTGCTCACAGGTGAGGTTTCTTTGGAGCGACAGACACAGGCACTTGGTGTCCTCACTTCTGTGTGCTTCCTTCCCGTGTTCTTGCTGCTAAGCTCTAAATGTTTTTTTTTTTTTAATATCAAAAAGACTACTTAGTGAGCTCCTACCATGTGACTGGAAAACAAAATCTCATTCTGGGGAAGTATTTCAGCTGATATATAGGTATTTTGGGGGCTCTTGTCTGGTATTTACAAGTCACAGTGGTTTGTTGGTAGTTTTTCTCATCAGTGCTGTATTCCTGCCTTGCCTTTATGCATAGCAAGGAGACAGCTTCCTTGCTGTGCTGAGCACAAATCCATGCAGACACATCAAGGGGTGGTGTCTGAGCTGTGATTTGGAAGTGTAGCTCCAAGGGTAAATCACAGTTACGCTTCACGTGCCCAGCCACCTTGGTCTCTGTGCTTTTGCAGGATGGTCGAGTGTTTATCTGGACATGTGATGATGCCTCTGGAAACTCCTGGTCGCCAAAGCTGCTGCACAAGTTCAATGATGTTGTCTGGCACGTGAGCTGGTCCATCACTGCCAATATCCTTGCAGTGTCTGGAGGAGACAACAAAGTGAGTACTGCTGCCTTGCCTTTTACCCCTCTGCACGCTGTTTCCAGAGGAGCTGAGACAGTTATCACATGTTTAACACAAGGCTGTCGTAGAGTCTCCTTTGCTGATGAATCAAGAGGGCTGGAAGACCCTAACCTTTGGAAAACTACTTGCACTGCATTCTGAGTCCTTACAGGAGGGCAGAAGTGCAGGCTGAACTTGATTTTGTGGGGTACTGACAATTCACATACTCTCTTGTATGACTGCAGGCTATCACCAAACCCATCCTGTGGTAGCTACAAGAAAAGGGGAAACAGGATGTGTTTAAAGCTGAAAGCTGTTACTGCTCTGTTTTTGAGGTGACACTGTGGAAGGAGTCGGTGGACGGACTGTGGGCGTGTATCAGCGACGTGAACAAGGGCCAAGGAGGAGTCTCTGCTGTGACAGAAGGGCAGCAGAACGAGCAGTGATGCACAAAGGAATACTCCAGCAGCAACAAGTGATCACTGTCCCTGATTTGCAATGTGTCTTTAGCTGGATGAGAACTGATTTTATCTAAACTGGACATGAACATGGGAAACAATTATCCAATTTTATGAGCACTCTATTACTGGGAAGCTACAATATGTTGATAATCAGCCTTAATTGACATTCCCTTAAATGTAAGGTAAACAGTATAGCCAAGTACTGTGCCTGATACTACTCCTTGATACTGTAGGAATTACTCCCTGCTTTTCTGGTTTAGGGGTCAAATTTGATTGTATGTGCTGTGGTCAGAGTTCATGCACTTGAACAGAACAGGGGGAAGCTGTCAGAACAATGAGGTGTGAACTCCTTTTATGCAAGGGGACAAATACTCTGTGCCCTCAAAGACCAGAGCTTTGTTTCAAGTGAGGGAAAGGGCTGGTGGAGTTCTCAGGTTAGCTGGTAGTGTGCTAGCTAGCCCTGGTGGTACCAGCGACATTGTACTTGTGTCTTTCTGAAAATAATGTGCTTGGCCAGGTGAAAGTCTCTTTCCTTTCTTGAAGATGAAAAGGAGTAGTGGAATGCGTATGTCTTCTGCTTTACAATAATCTCAAACTGGGTTGTTTAACCAACATCAACAAATCAAACCATGGTTTGAAGATTTATTTTTTTTAGTCACACTTCTGTACTGTACCTCAGTTGTTTGGATTTTTTTTTTTTTTTCGGTTGAGATACCAACAGAATAAAATCCTATTGGTTAAAACCTGATGTGCTGTATTAAATAATCTTTCCACAGGCCTGCTTTTTGAAGGCAGTCTGTCTTCAGCCAAGCCACAGTCACATCTTCCCATCCATGTAATTATCTTTGCAAGAGCTTGGGTTTTTTTTGGTGATTGCTTTTTTTTCTCTAATGGTGCATCACGAGACAAGGCTTTACAAAACCATTGCTCTTCTTCTGGTCTTGGCCATTCGCAGGGAGAACTTCGCAGCGCCAGCTTCCCTTCTCTGCTCTTACAACTTCACTCGTCATGAGGGAAGAAAGAAGGACGTGAGCCCGTTCGCAACACTTTGAAGTTGATTTTCAAATCGACGTTAGCCGGTGTTTTATGAGAAGCGCCGGGGAAGCGACAGCCGCTCGTTTACTGCGGTTGCGCTCGAGCCGCCCTCAGGGCACAGCCCCGCCCCTTGGCGCTGATTGGCTCTGCCGGAAAGGGCGGGAAGGGCGCCGGCCCCGCTCCCCTCAGCCGCGGCCCGCCGGCACCGCAGGAATCTGTACACATTGTACCGTGAAAGTTTTCTCTAGAGCCATCAGAAAGGAAAAAATCAGCTATTTGACAGTGAATGAAGACTGAATAAACATTTTTGTACGAGTACTTTCTACTGAGAGCAAAGGGACCTTGAGCTGCTTTTGCCCAAATAGGGTGGCATGACATACATTTTCTGTGCCATAAATCATGAAAAAGCAGGCTAGAAAGAAAGGAATTTTTCAGGGTTTTTTTTATTCACAAAGCTATTAGTAAGTTTTAATGCATAAACTGGCTTCTGAACTGCCAAGTTACATAACAGTGTTAATGTAAGACCACACAGTGTCTTATGTATGTTACGCTAAATATTTAGGTAACTCTGTATGACTACCTAAATCACCTCAGAATATTTTAAAACTATTAGGGTACAAGACAAAGAATAACAATTCCATTTGGTGACTGCAGGAGAACAAAACCTCTAAAGCACTTTCATGAAACGAACTGTGCACAAACTACATTTCTCAGTTTCAAACTCTCGGGTTTCCCATTCAGCTCTGCAGTGTAACCAAGTGCATTCCTCCCCAGAGAAGACGAGAGGATTTTAACATGGGTCTCCCAGAATATACCCGTGAAAAACTTGGATTATTACATTTTCAGCAACCTAAAATATCTCGGTTTAATCTCCCATAGAATTAAGCAGTTATTGACCAACTTGAGTATACAACGTTTCTTATGTCAGTACTAATCTTATCTTGGTTTAAATCTGGTAAAATAAAATTTAAAAATGGTAAATACAAAGACAGTATCCAAGGCACTTATAATTAAGAAATTTTACCAGTTTTTAGTGTAGAGAATAACTTGAGAAATGTGTAGGTAATTCCAGTACTCAGGTTTTCGTTAGAATACTTTTACTTGCTCATAATAATACATACAATGAATTAGGTACTGTACAAAAATAGAAGGTTTGAGGCCTTTGTGTAAAGCTAGGAATATATACTAGTACACAATTCCATTGAAAATCATTACATATAATTAATTTTATTTTTGTTCCCTGAACTGCACTGTGAATTGCAGCCACTTCTGCACATCAGGCCCTGTTCCCTTTGCTCAGGAGGCAGCTCACCTGTCTGTAAGCTGAGCTACATACTCTGATAATTCTTTTGGTTCATAATAAACCTGTTTTTCCCAAGACTGCACACAAGTGGAATATGCTAGCAATAGTACAAATAATAAATATCATAAAACCAAAAGTGATACTTTCTTAAGGGGGCTTTCACTTGATCATAAATACACCAGCACACAAGTTTCTAATTTTTCTTTTGCATCCCTGGGCCTGAGACCAAGGCTTCTACTGCTGGGTGAACCAAGGGACACTCACAAGGATTCCTCTGAGAATGCCTGGTGAATGTGGAACCATCAAAAAGTCCCCTTATTAGCTTATATTTGACCCATTGCCAAAATAAATATAACAAATTATGTTTCAAGTGTCCTAAAAAAAATCAAAGCTATTTTAAATTAAAATCTTTTCCCTAATCCAAAATATACAACAGTTATCATGTGAAACACATTGAGAAACATCACCATGTAAAGGACACTTAGGAAAAAATAATTCCCAAAAGTACTCCTATGAAGTATTAAACACGGTCTTAGAGCTCCCAAAAGTGAACTGAAAGGTTGGACTTAAGTGGTGTCACATGTGTATGTGGGAGAGGAGCTCAGAGAGAGGAAAGTGGCTGAAGTTTTTTTACTTACACCTGTGGTCAGTGCAGTTCAAACCAAGATGAAGCCATGTACAACATTCTGAGAACTTGCATAAAAATCCCCCTCTCTGGTAATGCAGTGGTCTTGAGTATGTGGACTAAGATTATATGGAACAGGAGAGTCACTGGAAAAGCTCCCCAGTGACTCTGAGGATTCCTGTCTGCTGTCTGCAGTGGGAAAACAACACAGGGTATTGCTGCCTGGCCACTGGCCAGTGTTAGCTCTGGAGCTCCTGGCACTGCGGTTTAATGAGACCAACAGATGCTTCCTGAAACGCACTGCAAATGAATCATAACTTATTTTGGCACTTGTGTTTGTCATTCCTTTCCACATTGCAGATGAAAAGGCAGAAGGCATTTCTGTGTAGAGTGGGGACTGTGCTTTAATCTGCTATAGAACAGGTATTTTTTAGTGCTTCTCCATGTGGTACTTCTTGTTTCCTTCAGTCAGGGCTAATGTTCCTGATCCAAATCTGCTACCTAATCTTACATGAAAGGTACACTTTTACCATCTTTCTAATGAGGAGACAGTCCTTATTTCTTCTTCTTAGCTGACCACTGCTAATACATCCATCCAATTTATGATTCAAAAAGTTCAGAACTGTTTAACTTGTCTTCTTCATATAGCAAAATATTTTCCATGAGCTTCTTTTTTTGATCATTTATCTGTATTTTCCAAGACGTCTCTCTGGCTAAGGCTGAAAAACAAAAAAAGCCCAAATACTGAGGAAAAAAAATCCATCTAAGGAAAAGATGATAATTTTAAATTTAAGAAAAAGCAACCAACCAACCAAACAAGAAAACTGGCTTAGGAAAAAAATCTGATAGAAAACTGCTAAATGTTTTGTAGATTTATTAGTAAATTCATAACCAAGGAGAAAATATTTACTGATACGTTTTTAAAAGTAGGAAGAGGAACCCTGAGCAGTTCTGGACAAGGCAGTAATTTGTGCCTAGTATTGTAAGACGAGGGCACTTTTACCTTGTGGAGCACAGGACGAGTCCAGGTCTGTGCTGGCCTGTGGACAGGTGCCCTGTGCAGCAGCTGCTGCCTCCAGGATGCCATCGCCTCTGGCACACGCCACGCTTCTCTCCTGCAGTCCCTGGGCAGGCTTGCTCTGCTTGGTGCTGTAATCACAGGCTGCCACTTTCTCTGAACTGGTACAGCTGTGGCTAGGTAACTCCTCTGTGGACTTTTCTGGAGGATTCCATATGAAACTACTGGACTCATCTGATTCACAAGGGACCCGTGACACGTAGATGCCACACGTGTCGGGTGCCACAGCTGCCGTGAAGGGCACGCAGGGGCTGACGCTGGTCAGAATTGCTGCCTGGGTGCTCTCCTCTTTATTCCCCTCTGCAGAAGGCATATCCACACTCAAACTGGCTGTCTCATCATCAGTTTCTTCTGGAGTGTTCATGGAGAATCCAGAAGCGCTGCTTCCACAGATGTAATGCTCTTTTAATTTGTTTTCAGCCATTTCCGTAATTTCAAGTACCTGTTTTTAACAACCAGATCTGTGAACACATAGTAATTCCTGTACCCCTGCTTACACATATTCTCCTATGTCAACACTCATAAACATAAGCAAGACATGATTGTTGTAGCTTTACACCCCAAGGACAAGGAGAGTTAAATCTTGGCCATGTATTTAAAATATTACCTCTGCTATGTTCGAATTCTTCTTTCTCAGGCAAAGGCAGATGGCTGATGCAAAATCAACAGCCACCTCTTCCAGCAAGTGCCCTGCTTTTCTGTCTAGGTATTTGCAGCAGATTTCCTTGGCAGCCAGTTTTTCCAAATTTTTTACTTTGGAGTGTGAGCTTTCTTTTGCTGTTTGAATTTCATCAGCAATCATATCTTTCTGTTCAAAGGAAAGAAATGCACTAATGAAGGCAAAATGAACACAAGCATTTATTTTTGTCTGAATCTGTGAGAATCAGTACTGCTGTGTATTTGTCATTAGTGCTCCTCAATGCCTGGTTCACAGACGGAAAAGCTTTAATAATCTCTGTTCGTGCAACTGACTGAAATGTTTGTTCTCACAGGAGAGAAAAAGGCCAGTAGCTTTCTCTGCATGTGTCCAATGCCAAATTCCCTAAAGCAGGGCCAGCTCTTCTTGGCTTGTGCTCATTTATATAGGACTGGAAAAGGGCCAACACCGTGTAGAGCAGCATTCTTACACACGTGTTTCTTTATAACATGTGTTTAAGAAATCAGGAACATAGGATCTTTGATTTTCTGAACCCCTCTGAACACTTCTGAATTGCTTGCAAATATTGGGAATACAATTTTTCTCCCCTCCAAGGCTTCAGCAACACAAGAAATCAGGAGCACATCCCACAAGAGGAATGCAGGTGGAGGCTGCTTTCTACAGATGGTTTTAATGCATTCAGTGAGTTTGGCTGTTCTGATTGCTTGTGAAAGTGGTTCATGTAGCTCTAACCTCAGCCTGGGAAACTGGTGAGGACATCAGTTCCAGGCATGAGCACAAGACAAATGCCTGATAAACATGATGATGAGCTTCTGCAGTTCCTGCCTACCCAGGTTTCCCCACTCACTGTGAGGAGATCATACCACCTCCTCCTGGCACACAGAAAATATGCAGCAGCATTTTAGCACAAAGCCTTGTCTCTTAAATACTTATTTATTTTGGAGTCTCCCCTAATGCAATTCAGGCCAGCACTCATGAGTGGGTATGTGAAAAGGGAGTATCTATTGTGCTTCTGTTCTAACGGCAGGCAGGCTACTGACATTAATGGAACCAGGATATGGCTCCTAAACTTCCCTTCTGCAGGACATGTACAGCAGACAGCAATTATCAAATTGTATTTAAATAATATTTAAATTGTTTTATGACAGCAACCCCATTAATTTGTATTGGTATTCATTACTGCTGCTTTTTCTTACCAGGTAAATCGGGTGTCTGTCTTCATCCAGTGCCTTCATCCCAGTCAGTATCTCTGCTAAGACCTATAAAATGTATTTGAAAGATAAAATTAATTGTTCAGAATGAACTGTAATTTTAAAAAGTAAGTTTCTAACTAAAGAAATATTGAACTTTTAATGCATTCTGATATTATGTTTTTACTTCAGATGGCTTAACAATTCCAGCTCAGGGCATTTATGAGATCTACCTCCAGAGCCAAGTCCAGATTTTATAGTACTGCTGAAAGTAGTATAGATTTTATAGATATTGCTGAAACAAAGAATAAGCAGAAAGTAAAGCTAAATGTAGATGAGAAATCACACTGAACACAGTAATTTCCTACTTAAATGGAAACACCTGGAGATGGGTGACATCACAGACTATCAATTATTTTTGCTGAAATTACAAATAACAGGCAATGTTTGTAGCAGCTCATGTGGTGAGTCTGCAAGAATTTTGAACATCTAATTTAAGCCACCATTTAAGCCATCATCAGTAATATTTTATTTACAATAAGAAACACTTTTGTTTTTCTAGTTTGAAAGATTCACCTCATTTTGCCACAAACTGAGATATATTTGAAGTGTGAGCAATTAAAACCAGGATTTCAACGCACTAAAGAGCCAGCAACTATAATATGAAATTGCCAGCAAAACAACCATATGAGGTACTTGCTCTTACATTGAATTTCTTGTTTAGAAGCATCAAAAAAATGCAACAGAGCATGGAAAAAAAGCAACATACCACACCACAGCTGAATATATCCACTTTTTCTGTTAACTGCCCATGTCTGACAAAATCTTCTGGCAGGTATGTAAGAGAAGCTTGTAGGACTTTGGTTTTCATCATGGCATATTCTGATTTTTTATCAGAAGAATGCAATCGCAGCCCAGAATGCCCAAGCTTTGGTGTAAAGTTTTCATCCAACAAGACATTTGAACTGCAATAATGACAGACAAATAACAATACTGGTCAAATCACTACTTTATCTTGAGGCAAAGAATTAACTTTATACTTTTAAACTTAAGCAGTGAAAGTGTCCAGCATGTGGCCTCCTGCATAGGACTGAAAGGATTAAGAATGTTAGAAAGCAAGAAGGGGAAAAAAAAACCACCCAAAAATTACTTCAAAAGAATTTACTTCCATCATTTAGGAAACAGTGACAGGTTAAACAAAAAAGGGTAAAGGACCTACAGAATAAGGGACAGCAGAAAATACTGCAAAAGGATTTCCACACTGTATAAACTTTAGCCATGATTGTTAAAGAAATCCTTGAATTACCAGGTGACCAAGGAAGCGCTGATATGCCAAAGTCCTCACCTCTTGATATTCCCATGAAGAATTCCAAAATTATGCAAATACTCCACTGCTCTGAGAACTCCTATAGAAATGCTAAGTCGCATCTCCCAGGTCAGTGGAGCAGAATCATTCTGCAAGAAAAGGAGGAAAAAATTGGTAATCAGTGGAATAAAACACTATAAGACACTGGTAGTTTAAAAAACCAAAGGCTTAGCTGAGTCCCAGTCAAACTCCAGGAGAAGAGCTGCTGCCTTTCTGGTGCTTGCAGCCAAGGCACTTGGGCACCTGTTTTTTCTGGCTGTTTCTCAGAAATCAGAGATGCAATTGTTTTCCCTGGAATTCCAGGAGAGGACTTGCAATCACAAGTAGGTGGCAGACCCAGATTATTGCTTACATGGCACTGAAGCTTGTTTTGCAGGGAGCCATTGGGCAGGTACGGATATATCAGACAGTGCAATCCAGTTTCCACTGAGAACCCCAGCAGCTGCAGAATGTTTATGTGACAACACCTGCAGGCACAGATCAGCAGTGATTTGCAAATGATGTAAGAGCAATGCAGAAAAATACATTCCTGAGCTGGAATAAGTTCCTAAATTCAAGGCAACTGGAATGGTGTGCTGCAGCTGGAAGCACAGCTGGAGGCACAACACGGTCCTGGGCCGGAGACAGCAGGAGCCTGACTGAGGGACAGCCCATCACATTGCAGCAGGGGTACAAGGTGGGCCCTCCCCATCCCAAGGCTGCAGAGTGGTGGTGCCAGCTCAGCCAGGACCAGCAGGAGCCCTGGGCTCTGTGCTGCTTGCCCAGTGCACACGCAGTGCACGACCCTTGTCCCCAGCCCAGCACGGTGCCTGGAGCGTTGATGAACACCCAGCACAAACCAGGAGCAGGACATGCATCACTGCCTCTGAAAGCCAACCACTCACCGAAAGCAAATCTGCACTTCTGTGTGAAAGAACCTCTGGGTGGAGTTTGGGCTTGTGCATTCCAGCTGAAAAATGAAAACATGCAAGAGAATGTCATTAGTAATTACTAGAACTTTGCATTTATACACATCTGGTAGTCTCTAGATGACAAGCTAGTGTAGGACGAGTACCACTGATAGCAACATTAAGTCAAAGGCAACAATTAATTGGCAATTAGAACAAAAACTAGTGTAAAGACACCCCCGATCCAACCATCAATGCAGGCAGCTATACTGCAGACTACTCCTATGTATAGATTTAATGGAACTACTCACGTGAGTAAAGTATCCATCACACGTGTCTTCTGAATTTAGGTTTAATTATTTACATAATTTTACTTTTACCTCTCCTCTTGTGTAGCTGTTCTGGTTCCTTCCCCACACAATATTAAACAACAACTGCTAATGGGCAAGTCATGCTAATAACACACCCTCTTCTAGAAAAAGGTGCAGTACTTGCCTCTTTGAGTCTTTTGATGATAAACACCATGTTGTTCCTCTGACCTTTGTAGATGTCTGCAAAAGTACCTTCACAGATTCTGTTCTTGTCACTGAAACTGTTTGTGGCATTAGCAATTTCCCTCTGGGTCCACAGAAGACTCCCGCTAGGGAGATCACCCATCGTCTCCTGCTGAGGAGTAGAAGAGCTGCAAGGCTACACATTTGTAAAAGAAACAAGTTTATCTCATGATAATCCATATGCTTTTTCCTTCTTTAAGTGTCATATTTTCCTTCCTACGTTTTAAGCCATCAATGTGATTGCTGAATGAAACTGTGAAAGGCACTATGCAACCACTCCTTAGGGTGTAGGTAATTCCTGCATTGATGTGTTGGGATGATGTAAAACTTTTGCATAGTAGAAGCGACTTGAAATCAGTTACCAATCTGCATTTCCACCTTTCCCAGGAAACAGACTTAGTTTTGTTTAGAAGTCCATATATTTATGTGAAGCGATTTTAGTCTGATTTACAAAAGATATTAATCTTTATAGTTGGGTTATATATTAAGAAACAGTTGGATGAGAAAGTGGGGTCCCTCATAATGTAATTATGCTGTGGTAGAAACTTCATATCTACTTTTGAAGCATCTGGCATCAATTGCACAATAATTTGTTGCTTCCAGTGTGGTAAGTGCTAATACCAACTATAATTACAGTCCCACTGCAGCCTAATCATGCAGCTTTCACAACCTTAATGTGCACCCAACTTGAGGAAACAAAGCACTAACTTCTTCTCAAGAAACTCTGAAACTACTGCACTCTGAGTCAGTCTTCTCTCCTGGCTGGTACTCCTGGACCATGTTATTGTGGAAGAATTTAAAGCCTCAGACAAAATAAACCAAAGAAAACAGGCCAAGAACAACCAGGATGGGACTAAGGTGTGCCCACAGATCTGGGAAACACTTTGGGGACAAGACAGATCTAGTTAGACTGTATGAAAGATGAGAGAACTGTGGGGAGGAAGGAACAGGAGACTTCATGCTGAAATCATTAGGAACATGAGGAGAATTTTTTGCACTGTGATGGTTAAGCACTGAAACAGGGGCTCAGAGAGGTGATGGAACCTTTAGCTTGGGAGATTTTCAGTTGTCAGCTACACAAGTCTTTGGACAACATGACTTAAATTCAACACTAGCCCAGTTTTGAGCAGAAACCACATTTTAAGTATACAGTTAAACTAAAAGAGGTATGTGGTTCTATATACTGTCCTGTGGTATATACTGCCAGTGGTATATACCACTGTCCTGCAGTCACACCAGAAATGTAAGTCCTGTAAAATCTACACGAGAGTCCTTCAAACACAATTGCTATTTGTGGATGTGCTATCCCTTCTGAGCTATGCAGGAAGTAATACTGTAAATTTTCCCCTCACTGGTCCTTCACTGGCAAAAAAAGGGATGTAAACCACAAGCAACCTAACTGAAGCATTAGTACTTTATTCAGTCCAAGCCCTTTGTAACTGAGCTCAGCATTTGCACTACATCGTTTTAGTACAAGTAGAGGGCAAAACTTCAACTGAAAAAAGACAGAATGTCATAAAGGCAATTTGCCTTGTTATAGTCAGTGAGCACTAAGGGGATTTACCTTCACACTTGATAAAACAGGAGGATTGGACTGTAGAGAATTCAAAAGTTCTCTTGGGGGAGGTGGTGGAGCAGGGAGGGAATACAAGGCTCCTTCAGAAACAGCACCTGAAACTGAGATAACAGGATTGAAAACACACCTTAATTTTGTAATACCACCACCTGTGACAAACTAAAGAGGTCTAGGAATTATGAAGATCTGGGTTTTGTTTTTTTTTAATTTTCTGACCAAGGATAATCTGTGACAAGCTGTCAAACTGTGAAATTCTGTGTGAAGACAGGGAGCTCTCTTTGTGGTTCTTGTTTTGCAGGATGACTGTGCAGCCCTCTCCAGCCCTGGCTGGGGACATGACATTCCCTGTGTCTGTGCTGTTGCAGATGCTCTCGCCAATATGTCCTGGGGTTCTCCCTCTCCCTCTCTCTCTCTCTCTCCCCCTCTCCCACCTGGCTCTCTGCTGGCCTAGATTTACTGTGCATGAAGAGAGGGACATGGAGCAGGACATGCATGCACTGGTGTAGTCTTTGTATGGAGTCAGGATAGGACCAAGGCATTCAGAGACCTGAGAATCATCTGAGATCCCAGAGGACAGATACAGCCACCATCTCTCAAGGCCAAGGGGACTAAAGGAAGGATGACCAGGAGGTTGTGTGCTAAAGTCAGGAATGAACAGGAGACAGCAGAGCTAGGAAAACAGCAAACACTTGTCATGGGTGGTGGGCAGAGCGCCGTGACCTTCCTGGAGAAGCATCCCTAGAAGGATGTCTCAGAGGGACAGGCTGCCTGCTGGGTGATTTCAAGCTTTTCAGTGAAATCAGCTCTTCAGGGCAATGCTGAAGGAAGAGACAGAGCCTTCCTATGGAGTTCTGCAGGAGGTTTTATTCACCTTATTCTTCTGAGAAGCCCAATGAGGAAGTGCCAAAGAGCCAGGAGAAACAGGGGGTTATGTAGGGAAGACAGGGAGTGGGGTAAAACATCAGAGCCCGTCAGGTGGAGGACTGAGAAATGAACTGATCAGGGAAGGATAGAAAACAGACCAGTTGGCTGGGGTAAAGAGGAGGAGGTAGGGAAAGAACCAGTGGGGTAAAACTGATTAACACATCAGCCACAAAGCCTCATGGGGGGAACACATTTCCTCACCATAACAGGGAGAGCTGTCTGCCAGGGTTTCTCCCTGAGGGAGTTGTGTTTATATGGTCTCTGTCCCAGGGTGTGTGTTCACATTATTGTCTGGCCTGACTGTGCTCCCTCCAGAGGAACATGCCTATATCGCTGTCTGACTTCTCTCCAGGTGAGTGTGTATTAACACTGCCTGGCTTAACAGCCTCCACAAACACTCAGCTATGCCCCTCTGGGAGACCACTGTCTTCACTGTACTATCCTGACCACAAACACACAGCGGCCTTGCCTATGCAGTCATTGCATGCCAGAGCACGTTCAGAGTCCAGTACTGTACTTACTGCCTGCTGGGACTGCTCCCAGGTGTGAGGAGTCTGGGGATGGCATCAAACTTATGGCATTTTCTCTCTCTCTCCTTTTGCCTTCTGTGGGAGGCACAGATATCATCTGTTTGGGTGGCTCTGGCTCTTCCTTCTCAGGGCTGGTGATGTTAGAGGCTGATGTCCCTGCAAAACAGAGAAAATGGAAGATAAGGATAACCAGGGAAAATAGAGTCTGACTCTAAGCTGTGACCAGAAAATAATCCTAGTCAGGACATCAGACTTCAAATTAACACCAACATTAAAATGAACATTCAAGCAATTTAGACGGTTTTAAATTGAGACTATACCCATGACTTTAACTTATACTGAAAATTAACAGCAACTAATAGCTTCAAACAAATACCAGCAATGACTATTCAACAGATGCAGAGTTTCTTACAAGAAGAAATTAGCAATAATAATATATTCATCATTTTCTATATAGAATCCTTCAGGTAGTGATCTCAAATCATAAATACCTCCCAGCCTAAGGAAGGTATTGAGTTCTCTGTCAGTTGTCATGGGACTGAGGTAAAGATGGACAGAACTGTGTTGGGTTTAGTCAGTTAAACGTTTTAGGACTATTTTCAATTGGGTGATTTTAGTGGCATGACTAGGCTCATTCCCAGGAAAAACTTTCATATACAGGATTATTTGTAAGAAAGAGTCATACTTTTACTTAGCAACAGAAAGAAACAAACCAAAGACAATCTAGGGAAAATAAAAAAACGGTCAAAGCTCAAAACTTATTGATACATAAGGAAAGTTTAAAGGATGAATTACTGATTCACGACAGCTCAACAGCTGTGCTGTGTACACAGCTTGGCAAAACCTCAGAGTGGAGCCTGAAAAAGCAACTTGAAATCTGATTAAAAGTTCAAAGATACAGTGTACCGGAACTTAAAACTATATACAGCTGAGGGCAGATTATTCAAATGAGATTAGGGTACAGTTAGCATGGGAAGAAATAAAGTGCAAAAGTTCAAGATGCTTTTGCATCTTGTGGTATATGAGGTTGTCAAAATCTCCAAAGCAGCTGAATTCTTATCTCTTAAAGTGCTCTTAAAACTGAGGTTGAAAAGGAGCCTGGAAATGCCCAGTGTGCACTAGGGGTGATATAAGGGCTTTCTACTCCCTGATAACATTTTCCTGGTTGTAGTTCTAAACTTCTATCTGGCACCTTTTATCAGCAATACATTTAATATTTTCTTAAAAATCCAAACGAATGCTTTATTTTTATATAGAAAAATCATAAGCCCAAATATGATTACATGGTGATTCTTATCCTGCTGTCCTAACAGCTTTGTATCTTATCTGGTGATCTCAGAATCAAATACGCCAGGCCTCTGTTTGCATCAGAAATCAGACCAACAGCTTTGTGCTCTTTTACTTGTACAAACAAAGGGCAGGGAGTACCTGGAACAAGCAGGAAGCTCAGTGTTCCTCATATAATCTGGGCTACTTGTATGAACCATGAGCCAGTGAACTGTGGGACAGAAGCCAAGCCCTGGCACATTCAGGCACTGAGGCTGAAGAACAGCAGCACATGAAGGGCAATAATGGCAGAGATGGGCATGTTCTGTTAAAGGTTTCTATCTCTTTTCTTCAATGCCACCTATGAATTCAGGTCTGAATGAAACCAGGTCTGAAAATTAAAACTCAGAACACTCAGCTGTTTTTGTTACTGTGTTAGAATGCTATGAAATCCCAAATTTTACAGGGTTTTAAAACCAGCTGTCAAACACTCTGCAGGCCTTTCTACAGGCAAGTCCCTGTGTTCTGTTTTTTCCTCACATGGTTTAACCTAGAAGCCTCAAACCTTAGCATCACTTCCCTTGTTTAACCTACTTTTCAGGGTTTTTCATGGCTTTTGCAACTTCCTGCATGTCAGACAAACACGGCAACACTGCAGCTAAAGAACTGACATAAAAAATATCATCATGGAAATTCAGAAGTGGGTGCACTACAGAGTGCAAGAAACTGTTGAAGGGAGGTAGAACTCTTTGGGAAGTAATCTGTCAGCAAAAGACCTCCCTTTGTTCTGTGTCTGATTCCTTTAAGTAGGAATTAATTGAATTATGGTGACGTAAGGACCGCTTAGTTTTCTGAAGTGCCCAACAGAACAAGCTACGCATCCTCTGTATCTGCCCAAGAGGGATCACCTGAGTAAGCACATTCAGATACAGAGGAAAGCTCAAAAAAAAATAAAAAAGGTAATTGACAGGAGCATAAGGGAAAGGAGGTAATGCCCCGTTGGACCTATGCCAGGTGCAAATACTGCAAGCGATGGCCATACTGACACACCACAGGGAGCAAACCAGACCCACAGAAGGATGGCAAGTGTTTCCCTGCAGGGATGGCGATTGGTTTTGTCTGTGTTGTGGCTGTGTTTCAGGGCTAACTGCTGGAACCTGCTCTTGGACTGGAAACAATCCTGGCAGGGGCTGCAATATGCCATCTCCTGTGATCCAGTGCCACAGGACCAGGCCTGAAGGCTTTGCACAGCCTCTGTGTTCTGAAACCCTGTCTGATGTTTAAAAGCACCAGCCCTGGTTTGGCCACAGCTCATCTTCCTGGCACTCCTTGAGGGGGTCCAAGATGGGCACCACAAAGCTGGGCTGATGAGCTGCAGGGACCAGTGAGTCTACTTGTGTCACCTCTTCCCTCGCACCACCAATTTTACTTGAGTGAGCAGAAAATCATAATCAGTGGACACATTTTAGAACCTGACACAGGATGTGACTTCTAACAAAAAGCTTCTTTAGCTGGCAAGGGAGCTGTCCTAGGAGGGGCCTGGGTGCTGTGAGGAGCAGCACAGAGCTGTGGAAGGAAGGGGCAGCTACTCACAGTCCAGGATGACCTGAGCCGCTCGGTAAAGCTGCAGCCCTTGCAGCAGGTCCAGGAGCTGCTGCACTGTCGCCAGCCTCACTCCCCACCACCACATGAGCTCCCTCGTGATGCTGATCCCTGTCTTCTCCATGCACTTGATTTTCCGTAGCTCTGTTTGATCGGTGATCACATAGGAGGCTGGTGGGAGAGAATGGATATTTCTGCTTAAATATTAGAAAAAACAGGCAAGGGCAAGCAGGGCAGGCTAAGGTGTGAGACACAGTTTGCTTGTGCATTTGCATACCTTTAAAAGGAAGGATCACAATAAATTACCTATGTGGACATGAAGAAATTTCTGTTCTTAAAGTAAGATATCCCTTTTCTTCCTTCAACTATTCTGGAAAAAATTTTGTTCTATCAGAGACACTTGAAAAGAAGACACTCACACTTTTCAGCATATTTTCCCTGTAATCTTTGTCCTTAATACTTTATACCAAAGTAAGGTTAGACTAAATTCCTGAGGTGATTCTCCCAAAACAGGTGACAGCAGTCAGTGGAGTGCCTGCACTCCCACTTGCATTCCTAAATCCCTGTGCTGTGGTGAGCCAAACAATAACTGAATCCCCTGGGTTAGTTACACTCCGATATAGCTATCAGGGAAATGCAGCTGATTTTAGATCCTGTGCCAAAGGTGACCCTACACAATGTGTCCCCATCCCTGACCCTGCCTGTCACCCCACTGCATTCTTCCCAGCTCACTTCCCATACAAAACCCACCTCCCGTCACGCTGCCCCAGCTGCACCCCACACACCGAGACAGCCCCAGAGCCGGAGTCCCAGAGAGGCTGTGCCTGCAGGAAAAAGGCCAGGGGCTGGGGTGTCCGTGTGGAGACAAAGATTCCCGGGTTCTCACCATGGCTGGCTTTGGAAGGATGCCAGAAATACAGCTTTATGCACCTGAAGGTAGTGGAGATGAATCCTACCCACATCAGGAAGTTTAACTGGACTCAGAGCTTATTCAGCACACAGTTAGGGAAGTCATGTCAAATAAAGGAAGGCAGGCACTAAGGACAGATTCAGCTTAGAATTGTTTGCACTGGGATACAGAAAAAAAATAAATAACTCAGGGACTGTATTTTCTGTACTTACTGTACAAGGACCACAGCCAGGACCAAGAAAACAGAGGCAGAAAGTATGAGGGAATATACATGAAGAAAAGGAGGAAAGAAAAAAATAGAACATCTGAGCAGATGTGAGGGACGTTGTAAAAACAGGCAGCGGGAGGTGGCAGGAGATACAGGGAACTGCGAAAGAGTGCGGAGAGTGAGGGGAAGGGACCTGGCTGCCCAGGAACCACAGCAGTCTGGCATTCCACCTGTGTTTGAAGAGCAGAATCAGACCGGTGCCCGGGAATTCCCTGCTTACAGGATGTGCTCCGCCGAGCGCTGGGAAGCGTGGGGGACAGCGCGAAGCCCGCCCGAGGCAGCACGTCCCAAAGGCGCTGCTGTCCCTGTGCCCCCACGCCAGCCCCACCGCCGCCCCACCTGCCCCATGGCCCCTCACCAAATCGCATCCAGTCGTAGTCGCTCAGGCAGTCCATCTTCTGGCAGAAGTCCTCCAGCACCCAGGCGGGCATGCTGTGGATGTAGCGCGCCGGGGCCGAGCCCGCTCTGAGGGCGAGCGGCGGCTGCTGCAGGGCCATGGCTCCGCGGTCCGTGTCCTGACAGCCCCTTGTCCCCGGCGCGGCCATCAGCAGCGGCTGCGCATGGTGCCCGCCTGCCCAGGCACCCCGGCCTCTCCTCCTGTCCCCCGGAGCCTCCCCTTCCCTGCGGGGCTGCCCTCACAGCCCGTCCCAGCGCGGCAGGCGGGCTCGCTGCCGGGGAAAGAGCCCGTGACACGGCCAGCGATCCCCGGAGGCTCCGGGCGCCGCTTCCTGCTCCGGCTGACGTCAGGCGCCGGCCCCAGATGCAAATCAGGTTTTCCTTTCCATGACTGTCCCTGCTCCAGCCGGGTTGGCACATTACGAGTTTCACGCTCCGGAAGCGCGGGGTGCTTTCCCGGGCGCTGCGCACAGCTGGCGGGGCCGGCCGGCCGGGCCGGGAGCGGAGCCCGGCGCAGCCGCGGCCCCCGGGCGCTCCGCCGGCGGCTCCTTCGCCCCTATGACCACGGAAAGGGGCTGTGAAAGTGCCACCTCGGCTGTCTCCTCTTTATTCCTGACCATGGACCCGCAGTGCTGGGGCCGTCGGCGGGGCAGCGAGACACAGACCGCACGGTGGCTGAGAAAGGAACGGGCACCACCAGAGAAGGCACAGAAAAGCCTCCGGGTGATGCCGCGCAGGATCCTCCGGCCAGGGTTTGCCACCCCGGCGGCGCACAGGAGCTCACTCGTTACACTGCGGGTACGGTGGGATATGCAGGAAGTGAGAACTAAAGGACATCACAAGCGGTCACGGGCACAGGTCTTGCTTGTCAAGGGTTAGGTTTAAAATACGTTCTTAAAGTCAGCTGTTTTTTTCCGGATTTTTTAAAAATCTAACCTGATTTTGATAAAAATGTATAATTTAATTTGCTAGTGTAAATATTTCTACTGGCAAAAAGGAGAGCCTTCCTGCCATACTTCTGCTGCTAGGGAGTGCCAGCAGATCCGTAACTGTAACCATCAATCCTCTGCTCTTGTTCATATTTAGCCCTAGGCCTAAATTTGTATGAATTGCAAGAAGTGCTGTAAGTTTTGACACCTCTTTCTTTGTACTCCGCATGTATGTTACAGTACAGCTAACTCTTGTTTTCAGTATCAAACTTTCAAACTTTTGCTGGTTTCTACACTCCTGGCCTCAGAAGTCATGCACTTCTTAGCTCCGCTGTGGCAAGGAAAAACTGAAAAATGCAATATTGTTGTAGCTATAGGACCAAAGAACAGGAAAAAATAAAAACACCAAAAGTGTATTTAAAATATCTTATTTTAAAGTGTATTTTAAATATCTTTAAAACTCAAAGACTGCCTTGGGATGAGCTGTTTCATCAGTAGTACCAGTTCAACAATAATACTTGCATTTATGGGGTTTTCCCCTCCCTTTTCCCTGCTTACTGTCCCTCTGACACACACCTAAATGCTTCCATGATTGGAACACCTCTGAAAATGATGTAAGATGGGACTGAAATTGTGTTGCAAAGAACTACATAAAAGTAGGAAGAAAAGACTTCTTCCTCTTGGGTACTGGAAAAATTTGTGAAACCATTTGAACTATTTACCCCTGCGGGAAACACGGGGAAAGAACACATCCAGCTGTGGGTATGGCTTCAGTTCTGCTCTGAATGCTACAGGTAATGCAGGGTCTTACTGGGGAAGCGAAATCGACTGAACAGAGACTGGAACAATGCTGCACATTCCTGCTGTTACACAGTCCAGGGTGGTGTGGGCAGGACTCTGCAGTGCTGTGTGCTGTCCCCCAGCCCCGGGACGCTGCACAGTGTCAGAGGCGTTTATTCCTCGGGGTTTCTCCTGCACACGGCGCTCCCTGGGGCCGGCCCTGCCGGCTCCCACTGCTGCTCCCGGGATGGCAACGCGGCCGAGCTGGACTGACTGAAATCCCCCAGGGCTAAGGCAGCTGCCACACGGAAATGACACTTTCCCTCATTACTAACCCATCTGAGCAGCTACCAGGAGACTGTTTCCCAATGTTCACATGTTAAAAAGCCAGCTGGGGTTTCTCCAATCTTTTATTCTGGTCCAAAGGAGCACTCCAGAACAGAAAAATACACTCTAAAAAGAAACACAAGGAATCAGAGACCCCACCCAACTCAGCAATACCCAGAAGGTGTGTGCCATGTACAGACTGTTAAACCCAACACCTAATAAATACCAACCAGGTTACAGGAAAAGCTGCAGCCAGGCAAGCCAGCTTTCTGCCAGGGTCTGGCAGAGCTGCCATGCAGCAGTGCAGTGCACAGCCCCACGGGCAGCAGGAGGGAACCTCCTCTCAGGGACGGTCAGGAGCAGAGTACAGCACTCTCCCACCCTCAGGCTCCCTGGGGCACTGACCCATGTCTGCTCCAGAGCCCTGCATGGGCTCACTTTCCCCTCAGAGGTCTGTGAGAGGTGGTAAGAGGAGAACTTGACAGTAGGCCCATTCCTGCCCACACACTGCCTGAGGCTGTGCTGATAGTTCCTGAGAGCCACAACACAGCCCTGCAGCAACAGGCTGGGCAGGTTGTACAGTCCTAAGTGTCTGTTTCCTGACCAACCACGACTGTCAGAGTATCACAGGAATACAAACACAGAGGGACTAGGGAGCTACCTGACAGAACTACAGTCAGAAAGCTAGCATGCATTTCCATTTTTATGTGAAAGACCAATTTCTTCAAATATGTAAGAAAAAGCAAGTTTACAAATAGGGAGACATTCCATGCTTACAAAATACATTGAGATTCTTGGTTTCACAGCTACTCTCAGAATGTACAACTGGAGGGAAATGTATCCACAGAAAGAACCTGCTGTAATCAGTCTCCAACCAATCTGCTCCTAACCTGAGCTGCACCACACCTTGCTCAACAGACAATTAATGTAACTCTAAACTACTCTGCTTTGAACTCTCCGTGTGCCTTCACACAAGAGGACATTCCCCTGAGATGTGGGGAACAGAATACAGGCAAAGTAGTATTATCTTTCTCCAGCCTGCCACTAAGCATGGCCCGTTTGTGAGCTGGCTGTGTGATCCCATACAGCTCCCACCGGTCCTGGGAAGACACAGGCAGCTCGAGAGGCCCATGCTCCCTGAAAAGGCCTCCTACTACAACCTGAACTACAGCACTGCAAGGGGAAAAGACAGAACTTAAAGTATCTACCTCCTGTGAACTCTGTACAGGCTGCTGGGGAAGCAGCTGTGGGGAAGAAGGGTGTCCAAAACTAGGATCTGGTCTGTGTGGCTGAGATCAGCCAGGCAAGAATCATATGACCAAGGCAAGTTAAGGCATTTGAGGTATGATGACAGTAAAAACGTGTCAGACCTAGAGCGGATCTGACACGGCTTTGTACGTGGAAAGGTGAGAGGCAGAATAACCTCCAAACATTTACATATCATCTTTCCACCAATGTCATGTTTGTCAGACCCTCAGGCACTGCTGGAAACCCTCATGTACAAACCACCCATGCTCTGTGACCCACAGGCACATTGAGGCTACATGTGAAAGGGAAATTCCATCAAAACAAATTACTCAAACCCAATGACACTTACAACCATTAGTCTGGGCTAAATTAATCCTTGGTGTGATTTGCTTTCTAATATAATGAAAGTTACTTTGTATGAATATTTTCCATTTAGCTCCCCTGATCTTGCCCCACAGTTTGCAACACATGTAATGAAGAAATGAACTGAACCATTAGAACCCAGCATGCCTCCAGGTCCTGTTCAGTCTTTGACTATTGATTTGACTGTCACTAATGTTATGAGTTTGCGTTTCAAAACTTCAAACAGAGGCGTTCAGTTCTTGGTGTGTTTCCTGGTGACTCTCGCTGCTCAGACTCAGTGGTTTGCTACTGAGGAGTCTGAAGTAATTATGTTATTCCACAATTTTGTTCCCCAGTGCTTCATTCCTCTCCAGAGAAAGGCGCTGAAGATCTTTCCAAATATCAGGACGATCCTCCAGCTCTTCATATAATGACTGAACAATGTCCAGTTTCCTGTAGTCCACTGGGCTGACCAGACTGCGCACAACCTGCAGACATCTCTCCTTCAGGGTGAACACTGCAGTAAAACACAAGCACAACACACGGGCTGTCAGCTGCTGCTCCAGTGCCAACGATGCTGCTCTGAGCACGTGAACACAGAGCACAGCCCGCAGCAGTGACCCACCACAGCCTGGGTTCTCCAGACAGGTCACAGATGTGGTTCCTGCCATGAGGCACCTATAAGAACCCCTCAGAGACCCCTTTAAAGGAGAGTCTGTCATCCAATACAACAGCTCTACCTAGAACCCCTCACCGTCTCTTCCAGTGTCTGAGCAGGTTTAATTTCACGAGGGTCTGATTTCTCACTAATCCTAACAGGTCCAAAGAGACCAAGTTCAGATTTCCCTAGGGCACATGTGGTCCTGTCCCTTACCTGGCAGTGTGATGTCAGCTTTGGTCACATTGGGGGCTGCCACGAACATCTCCTGCTGGTTGACGAGCAGCCCGTCATTGGTCCCTGCATCCCGGAAGAGCCAGAGGTGCCCTGGCAGGGAACAAGGTGGGAACGCACCAATTATAGAACTTTCGATGAGTGGCTCTGAAGGGCACCTGCTCACACGGGACCAAGCTCTCCAGCTCAGCTCTGTGTGCACAGGCTACTACCATGGTCCCTGTCACTGGTATGAATTGGGAGGGGAAAGGAAAAGGGTGAAAAAGAGAGGGAAAAACAAAGAAAAGCAAGAAAGAAAAGGGCAAAAGAAAGAAGGAAGAAGAAAAGGGCAAAAGGAAATGGGAAAAGGAGAGGGGAAAAGGAAAGAGGAAGAGCAAAGGAAATGGAAAGAGAAAACAGGAAAGGAAAGGTAAAAGTGGAAGAAGGAAAAAGGGAAGAGAAAGGAAAAAGGGGGGAGGGAGAAGGCGAAAGGATAAATTCCACCGGCAGCAGCTCACCCACCCGGGCCCCGCGACGCCCCGGCCCGTCCCGCCGCACCCACCCCGGTAGCTGTTCATGACGCGCCCGCTGCGCG
>VXBN01012653.1:171367-183886 GCA_013397395.1 Sinosuthora webbiana | reverse complement strand
GTTCATGACGCGCCCGCTGCGCGGCTGCAGGACCGGGTAGTGGCGCGGCTGCCCGTCGAAGTCCAGCCACACGGGCAGCACGCAGCGGGGGCTGTAGTTGTTGAAGACGACCTTGGAGACCTCCCGCGTGTTGACAGAGCGCAGCACGGGCTCCGGCCCGGCCGCACGGCCCGGGCCCGGCGGCGACATNCGTGAGGGGAGCCGCGCCGGGACCCGCCGGCCGCTTTTAGCGAACGGGAAAACAGCAACGGGCCTTTGAAAAATCGTCACTTCTCCGTCAGCTCTTTGTCGTGTCCTATCGCCAGGAAACCGCGTTTCACAGCTCTTGTCACTAAAGGTACTGGGCTCACAAGGGCCGCCACAAACCGATTCTTCCTCAGAAACAGCTGAGCTGTCACTTCCTTCCTCTCCCGACCTCTGGGTGCCCAAACATCGCTTTATCCTTCAGCTGTAGATTCCCAAACGCTGTATTATCTCTCTCACACACACATGAAAACGGTAAAATTTGAGAAAAATTAACTAGATACCGGGAAATCTGGACATGAACCAGAAAAAGAACACAATTAAGACTCATCTCTTTATGCAAAACTTCTAAAACTTTAATATTTGTTAATTCACCTCTGAACAGTTACACATACATAGCATGAACACACTGTAATGGAAAAGGGCACACCAGCAATGTGTTTTTAGCCTCTGATGAGCAGAGTAAGAGGCCTGAGAAATCATAGTATTGTCACAGAAGAAAAAAAATATTTGCAACAGTATTTTTGTGAATACTGTGGCAGCATAACTGTGGTAGTTATATTACCTCAGAAATTCAAATTGCCCCCTTGATGCATCCACGGTAGACACCAAAACCATGAACTGTTTAACATAGCTGCTAAAAGAATCTCTGTTTTCTAAGGCTGTGTTACCCCCTCACCCATGGCAATGGAACAGTAAAACATGGATCAGACATTTACTGGTAATTAGCCCTAAGGTGAGGTAACAAGCAGGAGAACCAGTAGCACAGGATACTGTTTTTGCTAACTTGAATTTGCTTATCAGACCACAAAAACCAGATCCTGGTTTCTTATTAGTTTACATTTGAGCAATGGTATAAATTAGGAAACTACATTAGAGATACTACCTCTGAACCCTTTAAGGTGACTGTCTTAGTAGTACTGTTAGTGATTTGAAGATAGAGCTTGGTAAATAAATTAACTGTTACCCCCAGAGCTGCCTCAACATCTTTTCTACTGTAAGCAGGAGAAATAAATGTTTAACTGAAAAATACAAGAGAAGATGCAAGCCAAGGAAAGAATTACTAATTCCACTAATGAATTTAAGTTTGGGTGGAAGGGAGCAGAGGTGATTTGAATAATGAGCTTTCAGAACACACAGTAGAACTGGCAGCTCTCAAGTTGATCCCTGGTTTAATGTATGTGTGACAATTTCCCCACAAGTTGTGTTGTTTTGAGACTGACAGACGTATGCTCTCAGGTGTCTGCTTTAGCAGCTGGCTATTGACCACAGTCTGGAGGAGTGTCCGTGCTCCTCAGGCGTTCACCAGAAGGACTTTCTCTCCTCTGCCCTCTCCCAGGTGCGCCGCAGCAGGTACACGGCGGCGTGGAGGCCGCCCACGTTCACCCACACGGTCTGAGCCCTGCGCCAGATGTGCCCCACGCGGGACAGCGCCTGCCCGACAAAGACACAGTGCAGTAAGACAACAACGTCATTGTTTGTTATTCTACTTCACACCTCACGGCAACATCAAAGGACTTTTCAGGTCCAAAACTGAATTTAAGCGTTACTAATTACTGCTCTATAAATGGAGCATCTTTTGTAATGATGACAGCTTGCAATTTTCCCCTCAATTTATTTTCAAGTGTAAATAGGTTTGATTTGTCTCTCACAGAACAAACCTTGGCAAAGCATTTCTTGTCCTGGGTAAGCAGCACAGCCCTGCCTGTCCCCGGGGTGCAGATCCGGCCCATCTCCATCAGGCAAGCTGGGTAGAGATCCCAGTTCTTCTTCTTCGACCCTATCCTGCAGGACACAATCAGATCCCTTTGTGATCACTGGCACCACTTCAGTGCTGTTGGTGTCAGCTCACCCAGTCTGCTCACTCACTCTGACTCACTCACTCAGACAGTTCCTTCTACCATGGGGTTCATGACTCCTTCCCCAGCAGGCCCAGTTCAGAACCCCTCTGTGGAGAAGCCCAGCCCTGGCAGGAGAGAGCACAGCTCACCTCTTCCCAAAGGGCATGTCTGTCACCACGACGTCCACGGAGCCCGTCCGCAGGGGCAGGTTGCAGATGTCCCACTGGATGATGTCCAAGGGAACGCCCAGGGCAGTGCTGCTGCAAGAGCAAAGGCAGTTCCCTCAGACATGAGCACTCCAGAACGTTGGCAATAAAATACACAAGGAAAGATGAACCAGACACTCAAATGCATCAATGCAAAGTGGGTTTCTGTGCATACAACACTGCAGGAAAGGTAAATCCCTTGGGCTCCTCTCACCTGTCCTTACTCTCATTTTTCCTCAGTAAGGAGCAGATGTTGTTTGCTGCTCTCTTCACTGCCTGAGGGTTGTTATCCCCTGCAATGTGGTAGCAATGTGGCCATTCTGCAGCTCCCTGGAGAGGAAATGATAATAAGCAACATTAGCATCAACATTGCTTGAATGACAAAAAAACCCAGAATAATTTCTCAAATATGACAGAATATGAAAAAGCGGCTGCAAGTGGATGGCAGGAAATTTAGAATTCTGTAACAGGTAGCTGTACTTTGCACCTTTAAAGCTCAAAATACTTTTGGATTTAGTCTCTTCCTGCTAGGTACTATAGAAGGAAAATGAGGTCATTTACAAAAAGTGTATTTGCATCTGTTCAAAATTTGGTGAGATTGGAGCTTACTATTCAGTCATTACCAAGAAGACTTACACATATTATTCAGCTGCAGATAGAGACAAGTTCAATTAAGTTTAAAAAATCACAGAAGAATCACCTCTATTGGTATTGCACCTGTACCACACATGGGATCAACTATGATATCTGTAGGCTGGGGATCACAGAGTCTGAGGAACAGAAGAAAAGATATGGTGAGAATTATCTTAAAAACATTAATTTCTGTAAATAAGGGAAAGTGAACTGTTGTAATCACTCTGATTCTACCCTTCTAACAAAAAACTTTATGTGATTTTTTTTTCCACTAGTTAATTACTATTTTATAACCAGCAATGCAGTGAAATTCTTTGAAGACTGTGGTACACTATTTTGAAACTTGGCTAATACAGCAAATGTTTACTTTCCTTGGCTGGGAAACACCCACTGTTATTACAAGGCACATGGTGTCAGCAACTCCAGTTTTTTTAAATTTCTTTTTCTTTAAGAATTAACAGAAATGGCTTCTGAGGGAGCAGTGGGGATATAAAAAGTTTAATTCCTGAAACAAAATGACTTGTTAACTGAGCATAATACAAAGTAACTGCCCTGACCTGAGCATGCCATAAGCCAGGGTGGAACGCAGTGTTGTGGGTCCGAAGTGTGTGATATTCCGTCTGTGGAGACTCTCTTCAGTTAATGCAATCCCCACCACGACTTCATTGTTGTGAATATTCAGAAGAACCTAAAGAAAAAACTTGAAGTGAATTTCAGAAGTAACAAAATATTTCCACAGAATGCCTAGTAAATACTTACAGGAATCTTAGATGGTAATTTAAAATCCAGGAATGACATGTAAAAAAGCTTTTCTTCTTGGAAGCAAAGCAAAGCACCATTTTAACAGGTCAGAATTCAGGTGAGCATTCAGACACTCTCCCATTCACACCAAACCTTCTCAAAGTGCTATAACCATTGCACGGGCTTCTTAAAAGATTTGGTTTGTAAGTGGAGCAGAAGCAGGGTAAGCCCTGCAAGACACAGTGAACCATCTGCAAAAGCAGCAATAAAAATCATATTTGTGACTACATTAACTGGGAAGGTGAAATCTGACTCCAGGGCAGTGGCCAGCCCTTAGTAAACTTGCAAGAAAAACGTTTTGGGGGTCTTTCTGCCCCCCAAAAATGGTGGTTCCTCACCACCAACAGGCCAGGGGTGCTGGTTGTACTTTCCCAGCCTCTGCTCTCCCCTGACAGAAAATAAACACCTGACAGTTATTGTTAATTCCTTCTGTCCCCTTCACCCCAAAAGCAGCTTGCATTTGGAGCATTTCCTGGTAACTTAGACTGCTATTAAACAATGCATTAGAGGAAAGATTTGCTGAAGGTAAAAGCAAGGCAAGTGCTTGCATCAGAGGGCACACATAATGTTGCCAGGGAAATGAACACTTCAGAGGAGGCTGGTTTCAGCATTACCGGTTTTCAGTTCCAGAGTGTCTGGAAAGCAGTTTGGGGATCTCTAAGCATCAGAAGTGAGAACTAAAAACTTGTACCGCAGGAACACAGGTATTTCCAAGGCACACTACTGTACCTCCACATCAAAATGAGTCATGTCAGCTTTCCACTGGAAGTGCTCCTGCACAGCTCCACCAAAGTCTCTCGCGGCCTCATTGGATGTGAAGCTGTGCTTGTCTCCAGCTCTGTTGCACGTCACTCGGAACTTCAGCACCTTCCCCTCTCCTTCGCCGGCCTGACCCTCACCAGCCTTGGCCCCGCTGTCAGAACTCCCCTGCGCTTCAACTTTCACACCTGACTGCTCATTGTCTTCCTCCTCCTCCACCCCATTTCTGGATGTCACTCCCTGGGGATTCTCTGTGTCCTGGCCACCAGTGGCTTCCACAGACACAGCGGTTTGGGCACAGTCCTCCTGCTCATTCGTGGTATTTTGGTCTGCTCCTCCCTCTTCTCCACCGTCACTCAGCTTCTCTCTGCTTGCAGGACTCTGCAGATTGTGTTTTTTGCGTTTTGTCTTTTTCTTTTTCAGGCTGTTGTTTAACTCCCAAACTTTCAATGGATCGGTCCAGGGCAGCTTTTTAACCAAATCTTCCAAATCTTTTAGAGCATCTTCCTTTAAAAGACAGAAAAAGTTGTGCTTTGAAGTTATTCCATCCTTTTGAAAATTATTCTTTATTTTGAGGTCTCTCAAAGTAGTCTATTAAACATTAATCCACTACATGCTTAAGCAAAGCTTACAGGGTTTTTTCTGCTTTTTGTCATAACTTAATCGAATTACACTGAAAATCACAAGACCCACAGGATTTCATCATTAATCTTGTAAAACAGACAACTAATACTGTATTAAGTGACCAAAGTGACACTTCACTGTCCTATGTCTGTGACCTACAAACATAGCATCAGCTCTTATCCCAGATTTTGCCAATGTAAAGTATTTAACTGCAGAAATTATGTTAGACGACATGGCCACACTTCCATTTACAAGCCAGAAAAAGGAAACTGGAATAATATCACAAAACAAAAACTTGTTAAACAACACTTTGATGCTAGTCTTTAATTAAAAACCTCAGAACCTTCAGAAAAAGTTGGAGTAGCTCACCTTATTATCTTTAAATTGATAGTCTTTGAACTCCTGAACAACAACAAATAAATTATCCACTGACCGCAGACGATGGACCTAGAAGAGATGAAAAGGTGACACATTACTAACGGTGCGCCGTGGGGACTGTGTTTACTGTCGTTAGAATTTTGCCATCTCATCTCAGTTTTCAGAGACCACGGTGTCCCACCTTTATTCCCCACGGGAGTTATCAGTTTACGTCTTTGCACTGCTTTAACGTCCCCATCTATCATTTCAGGATAAAATGAAAAGCCGGTAAAGGCGGATCCAGCCGCTGCACGCAGGCCGGCCGTGGCCGGGTGCGGGATGCTGTCCGTACCGGGGGCCTCCGACAGCGAAGCGCTCCGCTCGGAGCGGCTGGGACCCACCGGACCGGACCGGACCGAACGGAACCGCCCCGGCCACACGGGGAACGGCGGAGCGGGGAGCGCCGCGGGGAGCCCGCACGGACCTGAGGTAAGCTCCGGGCCGGGACCTCGAAGTAGATCTTGCCCCGATCCCTGCTGATCCTGGAGGCCGAGCCCAGCTTCTCCTGCACCTCCTCGGCCGCCGTCTGCTCGAACCCCGTGGGCACGGTGGCGCCGATCACGGCCGCCAGCTCCGCGCCCTCCTGGGCTGCGGCCGGACCCGGCCCCGCGTCGCCGGCCGCTTCCGCCATGCCGGGCTGCCGGGAGGGCGGGGGGC
This sequence comes from Sinosuthora webbiana, assembly GCA_013397395.1. Classification (NCBI taxonomy): domain Eukaryota; kingdom Metazoa; phylum Chordata; class Aves; order Passeriformes; family Sylviidae; genus Sinosuthora; species Sinosuthora webbiana. The sequence continues at coordinate 177,705 of VXBN01012653.1, read as the reverse complement.
CGCCCGCACCCACCCACGACCGGCCACCGACCACCGGATCACCCGCGGCCGCCGGTCACACCGCGCCAGGCGCCGCCACCGCCCGCCCTTTCCGCTTCCGCGCCGGGCGGCAGCGCCCCCGCTGCTGCCGGTGCGTGCTGGGCGCGGGCGGGACGGCGGGGGCCGGTGTCGGTCCGTGCGGGGACCGCGTGTCGGTCCGTGCGGCCCCGCGGGTACCGCGTGTCGGTCCGTGCGGGGACCGCCTGTCGGTCCTTACAGACCCGCGGGGACCGAGTGCCGGTCCGTGCGGGTACCGGGTGTTGGTCCATGCGGCCCCGCGGGGACCGAGTGCCGGTCCGTGCGGGGACCGCGTGTCGGTCTGTGCAGCCCCGCGGTGAGCACCTGTCGGGCCCCGGGCCGGGCTCGGAGCGCGGCTCTGTGCGCGTTCCCACTCTGTGACAGGGTCATTAATTTCCCTCGAGGAGCGCTGGCGGGCCCGCGGGTCAATTCCCGGTTCCAAGCCCAGCATTCCGGGAGTATGGGTGTCCCTGCAGCCCCTCGGGTCCCGGCGCTGAGCTCCCCAGCTGGGCTGCAGGGGTTCTGGCCCCTAGCTGGCCCTCGCCTGGAAAAACTGTTTGGTTTGTATTAATTTCAGAGCTACAGAGTGAATTTGGTGTGAACTGATCTGGTTTGTGTTGCAGTGACAGGCATGTGTTGTATAAATTCCATCCAGCACTTGAGTTTGCAAGGGTTAAAGTTCTTCAGGCTGCTTCCTGGCTCCAGAGGTTGCTTTTAAAAATGTAGTTTTGTAATGCAATATGTGCTCAAAGAAATGAAATCAAAAATTTGCCCTTCCAAAGTAAAAATGCTGAGAGCAGTAAGGAAAGCTTTTCAGAAAAAGATGTATGTGAGGGTGCCAGGCTCTTCCCTCCTGTGACCTCTTGAAGAAGGTTCTGCTTTCAGGAGACTGTGGGCAAGGCTGTATCACTTCCTCCTCAGTGGTATTACAGCTGCATGCTCTCTGGTACTGGCATTACTCCCTCTTGTGCAGTACCTCACTGCTACTCAGAAGGTTGCCAGAGATTTGCTACAGGAGTGAGGGTTAGCATGGGGATTTGTTCAGATCACCTTTTAACCTACAGCATCTGCTTCTGACCTGACTCCAGTTTACTTTGAGACAACTTAGTAAAGAGAAGATTCCTACACACATAATTTAAAAAGCAGGCAAAGATTAAGTAGTTTAAAATTTAGAAATTTTCCTGGGATTTTAACATCAACTGGTGCTGGCAAATTCTGAGTGAAGTGTGGGTGGACAGCCTGTGGTGTGAACTGCAGATCAGTCAGACAGGGCTGGTGGGGTCCAGTGCTTTGTGCTGCCTCAGTGGCCTGTGTAGGGATGGGAGGAGGTTGCACAGTTCAGGATTTCTTCCTCTTCCAGCCAGGGATACAACTTTATGGTCTTGAATCTGCTTTGGCAGCCAGGAGACTGGGATTGCTCACAGTGCTGGTGGAGCTAGCATGAGCTTTAAATAATGGAAAACTAATAAACCCTTCAGTCATTTTTAACAGATCTGGAAACACGATTCAGGAGTATATAATCTCATTTAGCCCTGCAATTCGCATTGTTGTATTTTTCTGTTACACCCGATTAGCTCCTACCCGAGTCCAAAATGCCACTGATGTTAAGAATATACAGCCTTGGGAAGCTACCAGGGCACTACTGAGCATCTTCAGAGTTTGCAGCTGTGTTTTACTAAGGCCTTTGATCTGAAGCTTTGTTTTCCTAACAGCTAACTTATTAGTGAGGAAATTGAGGCTTTTGCATATTAACAGACTTGCCAAGTATCACTTAGGGGCCAGAACAGAGGCTAATGGAATTATAAAGTCTCTCCTCCACACCCAAAAAACTGGCCCTCTTATAAAGTCAATTTAATTATTCTCTGGGATGGAATGTACAAGATGCACGGTGTATTGCAATATCAAAAGAGTTCAGTTAATTTACCTCCGTTAACCTCTGTGTGACCCTGCTCTGGGGACTTGAGGATCTGTCACTCCTCTCGCTGTTGGCTCAACATGCCATGTTAAACCACACATTCAGAGGATGCATGGACTGCTCCTGCTATCGCTGATATTCTGAGCTGAGCAGAAATCAGTTTCAGGCTCTTTCCCTAGAAGCAGGGTTCTGCGTTCCAAGCAGCGGCACACAAGTGCTGTAACGTCTTTCCTTCTGAGTCAGCATAACCAGCACCTGTCAGTGAGATGGCCTGTACACGAGAGCTGCGGGTGAGACCTTTGTTCCTGGCTCGTCGGTTATTTCCAGCTAATCGTTAGTCATTGCTGTGGGAGGGAAAGCAGAATTGTTGTAGTGCTTAACAGACCACAATGACATGTGAGGTGCTGTGTGTCGGGGCATGAACATCACCGTGTCCTGCTCACAGCAGCTTGTACGGTGCAGGGAGCTCTGCTGCATTTACTGGGAAATCCCAGCTCCTTAAACAGCTGAAGCCGGGCAGAAATTGGAGTGACCTTTGTGCCAATGGCTCTGTTGGGAATTTCTTTAGCCTGCATGTAACCTGTATGGGCATTGTGGCTGGATATTGCAGTGGACAGCTCAGCTGAATTGTCAGCGAATTTCTTCAAATATGTCCTGCAGAGAAGATTTAATGGAAATCCTTCTGTTGGGAAAATTTGAAAGAAGACTGGAATACACACACTTTAAAGGACATTTTTGGGGAGCCTGAGGGCTTGGGTTTTATTTTGAAACGTCTGATCTGCTAGTAAAAGTTCATTTCTCTTTTAAACATGCTTTTAAGTGGGAAGCCTGCACTGTCTTTTACCACGTGGAACAAAGAGTTTGATCTCCTCCTTAAAGCCCATTCTGCACAAACCCACCCCTGTGCCAGGGATTTCAAAGCGGGAGAGCTGCTCAGAGCCTGTTGAGGGAGAGGGGGAGCGTGTGGACAGGAAGCTGTCTCCATGTGAGTCACTCTGCAAGGGGCTTTCTCTAAGTGAGGAGACTGAATCTTCGGTCTCTCCTGTGGGGCTGTGTAACAATACACACAAAGGCACACACTAGCTCCAGCGTGTGCAGGGCCTGTCTACATCCATCTGTGCCTGCTCACAGGCCCTTCTCCTGGAAGTGCTGTGAAGGGAGCATCAAGGTGAGAAGCAACAATGTGCAGCTGTGTTTTACTAAGCTACCTGTCCTGCCAAACCCAGCATCTCCTTCTGGCCTCAGGGCTTGCACAGCTCACACGGGGACTCATAGGGAATTGTATATGCTTCGTGCTGCTGTGAGTGGACAGCCCTTCTTCTGCTAGGAAAAAGAGTAATCCTGGATAACACTTCTGTTTACTGCTACACCTTCATCCTAAATAATTTTAAAAGGATGATGTCAGATGAAAACTCGGATTTGATAATTAAGTTTCCATTCCAAACCCGCAGTCCCTGGCAGGGTCTTGGGAAGCACCACTGATCTGTGTTAATTCTTACATGCTCCTCTGGGCCAGAGACAACCCCCTGCACATTCTGGTTCACATGTGAATTTCTGGTTATTACTGTGCTGTGATGAATGTTCTGTCTGAGCAGATATCTGATTGATTCCTTAACAAATTCTGCAGCACTGGGTTTTTCAGAAGGGAGATGCCTTCCAAGTTAGACAGTGTTGAACTCAATCTGTAAAGGCAGCCATGGGGAATCCAGACTTCACTTGAAACCCAGCTCTTTGGCATTAAATCACAGAGATATTTTAAAGTGAAACTGGGAATGTTGTGCAACTCTGCAGAGCAGAGTCCAGAACAAACTCCAGGTTTAAATTTTCTCACTGTTTTTCTGCAATGTAGTGATTTGTTTGTTCTATATCCATGACTACATGGCTGCAGACATTATCATCAAATGTGGCTCATATGAAATACTTGCAGCCATGGCAATAATTCGAGGATCATCAGTCTCCTGGGCTGTGGATGCCAATCCTCTGGCTAGGTTGTCCTGCTCTCTAGAGCTGCTCCTCCAGCATGCCTCACCCTGGGCTGGAGGGAATCCCTTCAGCAGGGACAGGGATTTGACTGAGCTGCAAAACAGTGAAGTTAGAGAACCAAGGTGGCGTGTAATTTTGGAATTCTGAAATGTGATGATCTTCAAACTCATTTCATAGGGGGGGAAGATAACCCTTTGTTGGAATGAATCCAACTTAAGCACTGACATGGGTTACTCACCCGAATTTCTACCTGTAAGATTTTGGGTTGGAGGGTATGGGACTCCTCCACAGTGCTGAACCCATTACCTCTGTGTGTTCACTGCTCCTGTGGTGGGCCTTGGCAGCCAGCTCTGCTTGTGATGTGTCAGGTGTGTGGTGTGTAAGGGCTGTCATACACAGCCTCCAGGGGACCAACAGTATGGGGTGTGTGGCTCCTGCACACAGTATTCAATCAGTTGTGCCTTATTTTGTGGGGTAAATTGGTAGGTGGAAGTGAGCATTAGGGAGGTGCCACTTGTCCCAAATCTTGGTTTTCCTTACCCAGAGATTTCCCAGTGTTTCTTATCACAGGAGAGTGTGGAGGTGTCAGTCACTGTCTCTGCTGACCTGGTTCTTCTTTTTTGACCTGGATGTGCTGTGAACTGGAGCTGTTTTGGATGAGAAGTGACAGCTGAAGAGGGAGCAACAACTCATCCCCCTGTACCAGCCTGAACCACATTCACACAGCAACCCATTTGTGGATTCAGTTTAGTGTGAAGTATGTCAGCAGTGCTGGTGCTGAGTTTTTGTTGCAGTTTTGAAGCATTTGCAAGAGTATTTCATGCTGCTCGCCCACGGTCTTGCTCAAGCTGATTATGAAACAATGACCTTGTGGGTGATTTGCTCAGGAAATGGGGCTCCCTCTGCTCTGGCCCAGGTCCCTGTGCATGCAGTAGTTTCCCCGTGAGGCTGCACCAGGCTCTGGTGCTGCTGTCAGCTCCATTTCCTCCTCTTAAGAGCATGCCAAGGCCTAGAACTCGAACACTGGCAGTGAAACAGCTCTTGGAAGAACTTAGAGCAGGAATGCAAGAGGACACGGGAGGGGTGCCAAGGCTACAGAAACAGGAGACTGTAACTGCCCAGATGATGCTTGGGCAGGACCACAGCTTCCAGCGCTGCTTCCCTCAGTCCAGCAGAGAGGAAAGAGCTCTTAATGCTGGACACCACTGCCAGCCTTTTTCTGTAAATATTTCTGGGCTATCTGCACATCTGCCTGCGGATAAACTAGCCAAACCCCAGAGAGAAAGAGAAGGAGGTGAGCAAACCTGAGATGAGCATGCTGGCAGATCCCATGGAGCCCAGGTCATGCTGCCTGGGAACAGCAGGTTTGGGACTAGTTTGCAAAGAATGGGGATCTAGACCTTCAGCCTGAGACTGACAAGAGCTCTGCAAGTAGCTCTTTTGAATTGAGGGAGTGAAAGGATGGAAAAATAATATCCTGAATGCAGCTAAATCCTGATGAAGCAGCTTGTGATAAGATGAAATGCAGGCTTATATCTATGACTTGTCTGGCATTTCATGTGTCCTACAGAAAGTCAGACTGTGAGCACTGGGGAAGCTGTGTCCTTTGGACTAACAAACTTACAATTAAAACAACAGCAGCTCAGGATTTTGCTTGCCTTTGACATTTGAGACTTTACCATTCTCTTGGATTATATTTTTCAGGATTTTTCTCTGCAGCTTTGAGGTAGGGGAGCTTAATTAAAACCTGAAATGAAAGGTCACTCCAGCCTTTATTTCAAATTAAAATCCCCCACAACATGTTGCCTCTCATACAAGTACTGGCTGTGAATGCCTGGGAGCAAGCAGGCTGTGCTGTTTGTATTACAGTTGAGGTTGCCAGTTAGATCTGACAGTGTTTTGCACTAATTCTGGGCACGGGGACAGCTGGCACAGTTCAGCTGAGTTCCTGTTTTACACATGTGTTCTGCTCTGCTCCTCAGATCTGGGAGCTGCTGGATCCAGCTGCATCCCTGCAACGCCAGGGCTTTGGAGCAGGAGCCCCATAATGCAGGCTTGTATCCTCACTGGAGAGAAGCTGTGAGAGCTTACAGGAATCAGCCTCTGCAGAGCTGCACACCAGTGCCACAGAGCACGGAGCCTCTGGAGTCCTGCTGCACAGAGCCAGGGCCACTGCTGGGGGAGCCAGGGCCACTGCTGAGGAGAGCCAGGGCCACTGCTGCATAGAGCCAGGGCCACTGCTGAGGAGAGCCAGGGCCACTGCTGGGGGAGCCAGGGCCACTGCTGAGGAGAGCCAGGGCCACTGCTGAGGAGAGCCAGGGCCACTGCTGCACAGAGCCAGGGCCACTGCTGCAGAGAGCCAGAGCCACTGCTGGGGGAAGCC
>VXBN01012653.1:160609-170971 GCA_013397395.1 Sinosuthora webbiana | reverse complement strand
AGAGCCAGGGCCACTGCTGCACAGAGCCAGGGCCACTGCTATGGGGAGCCAGGGCCACTGCTGCACAGAGCCAGGGCCACTGCTGCACAGAGCCAGGGCCACTGCTGAGGAGAGCCAGGGCCACTGCTGAGGAGAGCCAGGGCCACTGCTGCACAGAGCCAGGGCCACTGCTGCATAGAGCCAGGGCCACTGCTGCACAGAGCCAGGGCCACTGCCTCATCTTCTGGCAGTGAAAAAACAAAGAAGCCCATCTGGCTCTTTGAGAAGGTGAAACCCCAAGAATGTGGCCTGTGCTTCTGCTTTGCCTGTGGAGATGACTGACCAAGCTTTTGCTTGGTATTTTCAGGTCAGTGCCTTCATCCCTGCTGTGTTTTTGGAGACCCCTCAGGATGTGAAGTTTTCCCTTCTGGAGCAGTGCACTCCTGAGCGGTCTGTGCCTCAGGAACCCACACAAGGCACACACCCAGTACCCCTCATGTCAGAGGTCCTTTAACTTGCAGGAGTTCCAAGATGCAGCCCGTTTTGGCAGGGTCAGTGACAGGCAGAGCAGCATGGAGAGCTGAGTGCTGTGCTGCCCACGGTGCTGCAGGGAAGAGGATGAAGAGGAGGGTGGGAGGCAGCAGGGCAGCGCAGCCCTCGCAGCAGTGGTGTGACCACGGGCTGCTGAAGCCCGGCATGAAGCCATGGTGACTGTCTATTGGCTCAGCACATCAGCCCAACTCAGGGTTTGCTCAGGTGCATCTCATGCTGTGCCTCACCTTTGCTCCTGTCCTGGCTGTCTGATCACCACAGTTCTGCCTCAGCTTTCCCCTCCTTGCAGCACCACTGTTCTCATCTTAGGAGGGTGGGCTTTTTCCTTCAGACCGAAACTCATAAAAAAGTCTCATTGAAAGTCCGCAGTAATTTTTAAAATATTTTCTAGTATTGTTAAACCAGTAGATTGTCTCATACAATGTACTTTTTATTGTCTTGACAAAGTATCTTTTGTCCTCATTTCCTCCCCAAGGCATTTAAATCTGAGTACATTTAAGCATCTGTGGATCTGTATACATTTAAATAATAGCTAATGGATATTCCACTGTCACTTTAAACCAGATTTTTCTTACTGCAGTGATTAGGGGAGGACAGGAAAAGAAAATGTATCATGATTGGCACATGAGAAACCAGTGCCAAATCAGTGCCAACACAAATTAGTGCAGCTTTTTTTTCTGGAAAGCAGTCGTGGCTATACTTAGAACATGCTGGGACATTCCTGATCCTGTCTAAAGGGAAGGATTCACATGCAGCTCACTGAGTGGCATCACAGGAGGAGCTGGCCCATCCCAGCAGTGGAGGGTGGATGCGCAGCTCTGCTGGGCACACCCACGGTGCCTTCGGGAGCTGCGGGAGGAGACCTTGGGCCACCAGCAGCTGCTGCTCTGCCACCTCCACATTTCACTGGGCTGTGAGAGCAGCACAGTCAACGCAGCGTGAACTTAGAAAGAGGGGAAGGAGAAATCAAACGTCAGGGTGTGGCTGAACAATAGCAGGGCTGCTATTTCTGTTGAAGCTCTCGGAGCCTCCCTGATAATCCCCCGCGGTGGCTGCAGCTCCAGCGACCACAGTGCTGTCATTGCAGGGTGCAGTTCTCCAGCTGGAGGGACCTGCTCACACACAATTGGTTTTACTGCTGTTGTTGAGAGTTCTAGTTTTCTGGGCCTCCCTGTTGTGCGAGCCTCCTCCTTATCGATAGCATATCTGTTATGTGACACTCGTCTGTGCTCTGAGGCTCTGCCAGCACTGCAAGGCAGCTCGAAGCACACAGCAAATCTGCTTTAAGTGCCTTGGAACAAAAGCCTAATGTAGTGTGCAAAATAGAGGGAGACAAAAAGGATAAAAATCAAATTAGATTCACTGTGCACACAAACTCTCAAACCCAAAGCACAGTGATGCTGGTCATAGAGGGAAGAAAACAGCTTTAAAAACATGGCATAAAAGTGGATTGTTGTCCTTGCTTCACTCTGGGAGTCTCTTTGTGCCCCGCAGGCACAGCCAGGCTGAGATGTACCTGCAGTGTGTTGCTGTGGTGGTTCAGTACACCTTCCCTGCCTGCCCCAGGCAGCTCTTTTGTGGTGCTGATTGCAAGGGTGCTGCCAGACCTCACTCCGTGCAGGGCAGCCCCACGGCTGAGTGCAGGTTCAGCATTCCTGGTGACTGCAGCAGCATCCCTGTCCCACAGCTGAGGCAGGGCCTGGGGGGCCGCCTGGGGCTTGGTCATGGGGACACCTCACTGCTGCTGATGCTGCCCAAGCCCTCTGCAGATCCAGGAGGGGCTTGGCCAGGTCCAGACGTGCTGACACAGCTCATGTCAGCAAAGTGCTTATGCTGCTTCAGCTGTTCCAGGAAGGTTTGACTGATGCTGCTCCAGTAAACACACTTCCTTCTCCAGGGAAGGTCTCCATCAGCAGATCTCCCTGGCTTCAGGTGCTCCCTGCAGGGCTGTGCCCTCAGGTTATAGGCCAGAGCTGGTCCTCTCCTCTCCTCTCCTCTCCTCTCCTCTCGTCAGTCCATCACAATGGGGTTAACTGTGTGACCTCACTGTGTCATAGCAATAATAATTACCAGTTTTCTCCTGATTTTGCCATGTGAAAGTACAAAAGCACATGCACTAATGCCTTGTACCATGGGCTGGCTCCACCTCCCAAAGCAAGGCTGGGTGTCAGTTGGGCCTGAGCAGAAGGCAAGGTCTGAGGAAACAAAACTCAAGAAGCCATGTGGTCCGTGGGGCAGACAGAGCAGTTTCCTGGCAAAGCCCCTGGAGCCGTTGAACACACAGGCCATTCCCCCCCTCTCTGGCCCTCCTACTCCTGTAGCTGTGATTATCCCAACCTACTTTGCATTCAGCCCAGTTGGTGGAGGAAATCAGAAAATCCCCCCCGCCTGCTAAATTAGTGCTGAAGCCAAGAGCCTGGGAAGCAACTTGTATGTGGAAGTGCTGGTGTTTTCTTGTGTTTGCCCAGTGGTAGATGATCCATGGGATGGACAATGATGAGTAAGGCACTGAACCCATTTCAGTGTGCCTGGCCCGAGTTCCTGAGAAAAGCTAAAAATTCCCTCTGGGTGGGCTGCTAATATGTGACTGAGACCTCAGATAACAAAATCAGCCCCCAGTGTCTGCTGTGGTGCACGGGCCAGGTCACTGGGTCTCTGTGCCGCTGCTGTGTCGGTGTGAAGGGGCACTTAAAAACACCCCAAAACTTTCCACTCCTTCAGGAAATAACACTTTCATGCTGGAATTTGCAATGAAGTTGTGAATGTGGCTGGAGCCCGGGGCTTCTCCAGGAAAAGGCCCCTTTGGCCAGCTGTATTCAGCTTTAATGAGAGCTGAATTCTCTCTCAAAGCTGTGTTTTCCATTTGGCCCCTTTTCCCTCATCAATCGCTGTCAGTTCAGACAGAGGCCCCACATGCAGCTTCCCTTGGGCCTGTGTGCCGCCCGGGGCTGCTCGGGGAGGACAGCCTGCCCTACTAAACTGCATCTCTGAGCCCCGAACAATAGCGCTTTGTGTGAGCACACAGTGCGAGCTCAGTTTCCCAGGCTTTTCCTTTTCTCCTCTGCCCTGTCCTGCTGGAAGGCCCCGGCAATGCAGGGCCGAGCAGGGGCTGCTGGCACTGAACAAAGGGAGTGGGCTGGGCCCCTCTGCCCCTGCCTCCAGCTGCAGGTACTGGATCGTTTTCCTCAAGTACAACAGACCTGAGTAATTTGAGCAAAAATGCACAGCAGGATGCAAGGGGGGCTCCAGCCACTGCTTCAGCAGGTCCACAACCAGGCAGGGCCCTCGCTGCAGCGCTGGAGACAAGGTGATGGCACCAGGGGTGGCTTTGGTGAGGGCAGAGTGCTGTGGTGCCCCTGTGGTCTGCTTTGGTGAGGGATCCCCGGCAACAGGTGATACCAGGACAGATGGACATGCTGGAGAGAGGAGCAACAGAGTGAAGCTTAATAAATTCAAACTAGGCTGAATCTCTGCAACAGGTTGGTGGTGCCCCTTCACAGAGGCAAGACTGCAGGGCCATCCAGTCTGCACAGAAGGAGATGTTCCTTTCTACCAGCAGCCATGAATGTCCCCCCAGGAGGAAGCAGTGTAGCTCCACTTAGAGATGTGGAAATGGGGATGTGGGCGAGACGTTGGTGTCCCAGATCAGCCTGTTTGTGTCCCAGTGGGCCCCACGCCCACCTGCCTGCCCCTCACTGCTGCCAAGGGCTCAGGGTGCTGCTGGAAATGCTGGGCTCCAGCGAGCACAGGCAGGAGCAGGGCTCAGCCTCAGTTCTCACCCTCAGATTTGCCCTGCTGGCAAATCCAGTCAAGCACCGCATCAGGCAGACATGCTGTGAGGTGCAGGGACTCTGTTTTGGTGCAGGAATGTTCAGGGCCATGATGGGCAGGCTTGCTGCTCCTGCAGGGCTGTGGAGGGGCCCTTCCACAGGGCACAGGGAAAGCTCCCGCAGCTGCTGTCCAACCTGCCCCTGCACTTAGGAGTTCTGCATCCCCAAACGACTAAAATTACTGTTAGTGGGTTTCACACTGCCGATGGAGATCTGGAGATCGTGTGTGACTAAATTAATTGGGAACAACAAACAGCAGGGATCCAACTATTGGAAAACACTGAGAGCCCAGCCACCACAGACACTGGAGCTTCCTTTGCTTCAGCATGACCAACTGCACGCAGCTCCTGAGGCTCTGCTCTGTAGAGCAGACCTGAGGCTGCTGGCATCATTACCCTGGAGCTGCTGCCTTCTGCTGCCCCATGGCCTGTCCTTCCTGAGCTACTGTGCTGTCAGCATTGTCCAGAAAGGCATTGGCAGGGAGAGCTGTCTCTTATTTATAGCTGCAGAGTCCCACGCAGTGCTGATCTGCAGGGTGCAGAGCCCCCAGTGATGGAAAAGGATCAAGGAATAAATGTATCTTGCATGTGGTAAGGATGGGCTCAGTTCTACAGAAAAGAGTTTCCACCATGTGAACTGCAAAGAGGATCTGGGGACACCACTGTGTGTATGACAGGTGTAACACCTGCAGGCTGTGGCCTTGTTTCCACAGTCATTGATACTCCAGGAAGCGATTGATTTGCCATAAACAGTAATTCAGGGAGGGTAAAGAAATGTTGTTAAAAGAGCAGCAAGCTCCTCCTCTTGTGCAAGTTCTTTTTTTGGTCTGTTGCTACAGCAACTCTCTACCAAGAACAAAGATGACAGCAAGATATTAAATTTTGCAGCAACTCAATTGACTCCTGATTTCCCTTCTTTTTTTTGCCTTTGGTAACTGAATCCTGCTGCACTAATTGTGTTAGATTTCAGATGGAAATCGTGTGACAAGAATTCCTGTGTTGCTCTTTCCTCCTTCCCCTCAGAAACCAATTAAATCAATTTATTTAAATCCAGTGGGTGATTATAAACACTGGATTTCTTGGCTTTATTTCTTTTGCATGTGAACATCATGTATTTTACCCACAAATCATATTCTGTACCAAAATCCCCAAAGCCTTGATATTCTTTAAAAAGAAACAAACACTTCTTGGCAAGTACTGTTTCGGCAAAGTTCAATGTATGCCAGTGGCACAGACCAGAAATGTAAGATCTGAGTAACTGCAACAGAAGTCATCTGGATTTAGGAATGTTAAAATTGGTTTTAAAGCACTGCTGCATTTCAGTTCTCCCTCCCCACAGCATGTGTTTCTTGTGGGGCAGACCCTGAGGAGGGCAGGGACCTGCATCTCTTGGGTTACGTCTGCACATGCAGAGCCCCCGGGCCCGGTGGAACAGAGCCTGACAAGGACCTGCCCCACGTGAGAGCCCATCGCCTTCTGAGCTCCTGCAGGGGCACAGCCCGAGCCCTTGAGCAGGTGCTCTGTCACTTTGTGTCTGACTGTCACCTGCGTGTGCCAGGTACAACAGGTGCTCCAGCAGGGCTAAGGGAGCTCAGCGCTGCAGGGAATGCGGATGAGGGCAAGAAAGGCCAGTGGAGTTGCTCTGAGATGACACAAAACAACACTGCTTCTGGCACTGGGATGAACTCCTGGGAGCACGTAACCAGGGGAGAGCAGCACGTCCTGTGGGAGCAAAGCATGGGCCGGCTCGTAACCAAACTGCAAATCCAAGTGCAGCAAATGGCAGAGGTTTGTACCCAGCCCTGGAGAGAACTGTGTCTGTGTGCTGGAAGAGGAGATGGTGGGACCATGCTGGATGGTGGAGCCACAGCTCCCAGGAGCGCAGGGCGGGCCATCCTCACCCCTGGGGGGAGAGAATGGGGGAAAATGGAAGAAAATGGTGGCAGAGAGGAACAATAACATATGGAGAAAGGGGAGTGACTGATGCACATGAAATATAACATATTTAGCTTTCTTCTGAATCAGTGGGAGTATAATTAACGATCTGGTTCTGGCAGCTTCAGCTTCAGCATGGTGTGCACAGGAGGGATGGGCCCAAGAGGAGTCTGGGTTTAGCAAAAGATCAAAGCTATGGAAACAGCCCAACAGAGTAAACAGCTCCTGTTGCTTTTCCTGGAGAGCTGTGTGCAAAGGCACTTCTTTGGGGGCCTACATAGTACAGGGCAAAGGGCTGCAACCCATCCCATGGGCAAGGCTTAAACAGCTGCTTGGGTTTCAGATGCACACCTTGGATATTAACACACGAATGCCAGCATTGTGCAGGGGATGTCCTTCCTGAAGAGCCTGGGCGTGGATGCTGAGTGCCCACTCCCAAAAGCAGTGGCTGCTCAAGCATCAGCTGAAGCTGCTGCTTGCAGCAGGGAAATGAAAGTGCAGCTTTGACCACTGAGTCTGGGCAATCTCCCTGAGGAAACAGAGGTAGCAGATCTCTAGCAGGAAACTGCTCGCAAGAGCCTTTTCACCACTGATAAGCACCGTGCAGTGAGACCACGGCCTTGTGCAGTTACAACAGGTTCTGAGCAGCTTGTGACTCCAGTGCCTTTTACAGGAGAATTAGAGCCACTGGGAAGAATTGCTGTTGCCTTGCCAAGTTGTTTATCATAATTCTTCATGCATTTAGTCACACATAAATATTCCCATTTCTTACAGGGGCTTGCATTACTGACCAGTGTAATGCTGAATTCTACTGGTACCACAAGGGCTTAAGATGGCAACAGTGGGAAAGGCTGGGATCGAGAGGAGTGTGTACTTTAGAATGCTCTTTTTCTTCTCTGAATGTTCATGGCCTCAAGGATACTACACATGTATTTTTGGAAGATACCTTTCTGCTTACAACTGAGCTGTTGGCGACCTGAATAAAATGAAAATCAAAAGCAAACTTCTGGGATGTTTTACCTGAAAAACAACATGCATTTCAACAAACAAAAATCTTTGCCTGCAGTTATTTTGGGTGCAAAGGCAGGATGCATCGATACAGGTCTGTCAGAGCCAAGCTACAACTGCACTTCACTACAGAGACAAAAAAGGGAGCAGAGTGAGAAGCAGTTCCCTGTTAATATGACAAGGTAACAGCACTTTGCTGGCAGGAATGAAGATGTAAGGTTCAAAAAATGAAGGTGATGTAGTGCAGCACCAACAGCTGCCGTGTTACGTGTCTCCAACTAGTTTACTCTTACACTGGGAAATGTGTATGGAAGCCTTTTCCCAGCAGTCCAGCGTGCTGTGTCAGAGCCATGCCATTCCCACAGAGGGGACAGCCAGCACTGAGCTGACCCTGCTGCAGCTCAGTGCTCTCCTGCATGGGCAATCTCTCCCAGTCTGGCTGGTTTCCTGCAGGTCTCATGAGCCTGAGGCAGAGCCCACACCTCCTTGGGACCCTCGAGCCTAGACTGGAACAGTTTACATCACCAAGTAGGGATTTACAGCAACTTCCCAGAGAGGCTGCAGAGGGATTAGCCACACATCACTGGCCAAAGTCATCCCCGTTCCCCAGCTTCATCAACCCAAGGAATGGCACAAGGGATTCTGCCTTTCAGAGACCTAAGGAAGGCAGGAAGACCAAGGGAGAGTTGGGGTCACGTCACAAACTGCCAGTGCTGCAGCTCTGGCACTTGCCTAAGGTTGTGAAGGTTTTCAACAAACAGCTTGGTGTCTGTATCATCTGTGGCTTGGTGTGGCTCCAGCCTTCCCTGGCGAAGCTTCACTGGTGTGCGAGTGGGTACGATGGATGTTCCACCTCTGGAAGTATTCAAGGCGAGGCTGGACAGTGCTTGGGGCAGTCTGGCCTACTGGAAGGCGTCCCTGCCCATGGCAGGGTTGGAATGAGATGAGCCTGAAGGTTCCTTCCAACGCAAACCAGTCTGTGAATCCATGAGCAGAGGGCCTGCCCAGCTCATGGTGACACACGTGAGTGTCTCTGGAAGCAGCATGTCAATACTCTGCTGAGGCTGCAGTGTGTATGTTCAGTGCATCATGAAACACTTACAGTTTGAAGCTGGAAACAAAGAGTGCAAGACAGCTTCTGCTTCAAACATTTTCCTTAATTTAGGAATTGCTTTAAGCCAACATTACCTCTGCTTCCTGAGCACACACAAGGCTACTGCCCTGGAAATAACCTGCATTAGCCTTACTGGAGTGACCACGTTGCCATAGCTACTGTTGGTTTCTCTATATCTCAAGCTTGAAGTGTTTATTATGATTAAATCCCATCCCGTCCCATTCTTCGTTAAAAAATTCTGGGTTGAAAGTCTCACAAAGTGAATTACAATGTAATCTTTCCTTTTAAGAAGCTGTTTCAAGTAGAAATTCCACAAAGTATCTTAGACATTGATATTTATTATAGATCATTAATTCATGATTGGATTATTTTTCTGCAGCCATCACTGCTTCTTTATTCTTCATGATATCTGAGTAGCAGAAAACCCTGGTGCTGTTGGATCATTTCATGACTGGGATTTTTCTTTCACCACTTTATTGCAGACCACTCTGAGACCCTCAGACTCTCTCTCGGCTTTGACCTCAGAGGTGGCCTCACAGGTTTGAACCAATTTGGCAAGAAAATCAAAATCTGTCTTATGGCACAGCTGGTTATCAGGAATGCTGGTCCTCGCTCTCTGAATCCCTGTTGCAAGGAGAAGTGACAGCTGCTAGGATGAGTCCTTTATCAAATGGCCTGTGCTTCTCTCTCCTTGCTTAGTTTGTTTTTTCTCTGTGGAGAGTGAGCTCAGGACTGTAAGGTCCCTCCAGAGCATTCTTGGATGTGAAGGAACACATCACTATCCCTGGACTTTTCTGGTCATCATGCAGATTGACTTTTCCTTGCTTTGGAAGATGATACATCATTGGTGTATACCAATCATTTCACACCCCAGTGGCACCCTCTCCAAAGACCTGGTGTTCCTGGAGGATCATTCTTTGATACCTTTTGGCTCTCCTTGGTGTTGCCCTTCCAGCCCTGCTCCAAGTACATCTTAGGGCAGTCACACGCAGCATCCCAGCCCAGCCCCTTCCCGGATTCCCTGGCAGGGGATGCAGCAATTCACCCTAGGGACTGGTACACGCTCTCCAGCTGCTCCTGCCCTTCCACAAAACACTGACCCATGCTCACAGCCTCTGTCCCTGTGCCTTCCCTGGGGTCTGTGCCCAGCAGGGGTCTGGCACAGACTGTGCTTTCCCTGGAACTCTGAGCCTCTTGGTCCACCTGGAGTTGGAGTAACACTGCTCAGCCCTGAGCCTGGGCCTCACGTTCTGCAGTGGCTGCGTTTCCCTGGAAGGGCTCACTTTTTCTCCCTCCTCCCCAGGCCTTTCCACAGCCACTGAGATGCAGAATGCTCCTCTGTGCCGCCTGCTTGCACTAGGTAAATTATTTGTGTAATGGGCTGGGGTTATTTTTTAAAGTTGGCAGAGTAACTGTGAATCATCAAATCTCCCTGAATTCACTCCTCACAAGATACCCATAAAAGACCCCATTGTGTAGAGGAGTGATGGGAGCGTAGCCGGGGCCGGACAGAGGCCCCACTCAGTTGATTGTGGATCTGCAGAGGCTGAGTCCGCACACCGCCTGTCCGAGGGCTCGGATGTGCCATTGCATCCGCTGCTGGCAACTCTGTGAGATCTCACGGACCGGGTCCCAAGCGCTCGGCCAGCACCCCTGACGAAGTGCCTTAACCACTGATGTTGCTTTTGCTGGAACGAAAGCTTTCTCCTTTTTCCCTCAATTTTAACAAAAAAGTGAAAAATGTGCTCCAGTGCATCTGCGCTGTCCCAGCGGCGACCGGATGGAGCCGGAGCCCCGCAGGAGGGGCCGCTCCGGGCCGGGGGGACATGCGGGGAGAGCGACAGACCCCGCAGCGGGGCGGGGCACGGCCCGGGCGGTACCGGGCGGTACCGGGGGTGCCCGAGAGCGGCGGGGCCGCCGGCGCGGGGGGCGCAGCCGAGCCGGG
>VXBN01012653.1:145876-159888 GCA_013397395.1 Sinosuthora webbiana | reverse complement strand
TCCTTATGTAAGGAAGTTCGCCTTCGTGCTCCGGCCCCTCGCCTCCAGGCCCGCAGTCATTATTATGCAAGTGCCGGTAGTGGTGCGGGGTGCGGAGCTGTGCGGCAGTCGCTGCCTTCCTGAGTGTTGGAGAAGAATAAAACTAGAGGTCTTGTCTATTGAGATCACTGAGCATCAAATCCCAGGCTCCAAGTTAATTCTTGTTTCGAGGGAAAGTTGGTACCCAGTGACACATGGCAGCTCTGCAGCCCAGGGAAGGGCTGAGCGGGTTGGAGGCAGAGGGAAATGAGCCCGTGTAACCAGCCTTCTGTCTATTGTACACCCAGGGATTGTCGTGTTGGTACCAAACTCTATTAATGGGCATTTCTGGATAACTTAATAAATCTACTCTTTATTGCAATAATTTCTAATTCTGTTAGCTGATGACAGTTCCTTTTCCCACCTTCAGACGGAGGATACTCTCAGCTGCTTGCTTCATGCCTTTTCCTTGCGTTGCCTCCTTCAGTCCCCCCACTATTATATAAAACCAGCTCCACTCTCCCTTCACTTGGTTGTTTTATATGGATATGTGTTCACCACTTCATTATATTTAAGTGCAGGACATGGTTAATTAAAAGTATTAAATAGCTTTCCTGCAGATTAAACTTGTGCTTGTGCAAACTCAAGAGCTTCCATTTTTCTCCAGCTCCCAGCTCAGCTGGGTGATGGCTGGTCTGCACAGACTCCGCTTGGAAAAGTCTCTGCCTAACTGCGGCAGCGCGATGCCAGAGGGAGGGATTCTGGGGAAGGGGCTGGCTGTTGGTTTCGTGCCATTGTTTACTTTCGTGAATTTCAGTCTTTTGTAGCTGGCCTCAAAGAGTGACAGAACAGTCACAACACGCCCTGCTCGGTGCCAATTACCTTTCTGCTTGTGTGTAATTTGGGCAAATTGATGTTATTGCACCCTGCAGTTAAGCAGATGAAATATTCTTTTAGTCTGTGGTATTGTTCGTTTTATGGGAGGGGATTTGCATTTGTTTCCCGAGACCGTCCCATGGTTTCACGGTATTCTCAAAGATGTCCTGGGTCGGGTGATTCCTGCTTCTAGCGTGCTCGGGGTGCAGAGGGGTCTCTGGGAGCAGGACTGGTTCTGAGCTGTTCCAAAAGCTTTGCTGTGGATGTCTCCAGTGTTTTTTCTGATTGTTGTTTGTAACTGGAGTACTCACAGGCCATGATCATTCTTGGCCTGGCTTCTGTAGCCTCATGGTTTCCATATGTGAGGCAGTTAACGTCGGAGTGTGTGTGAGGGTGTTACATTACACCACAGCGATCACGTTTTGGGCAGCTGTAATGCAGACGCTTTGCTGATGGGCCAGGAATAATTTTCTTGATACTGTTCTGTGCATAATTACACCTCCAGGAATGTCTGATTCCTGATCTAGGGTGCTTGGTCTGTTTTCACCTGAATAAAGGCTAATGCTTATGTTGGCAGGCTGTGACTGTGCCTGTAGCAGGGGGGAGGTGGGCAGGCAGACCCCAGGGCCCGTGTGTGCCTTTGAGGAGGTGGCAGCTCCATCCCTGGACACGCTGGGTCTCTTACAGGACCAGGGTGGTCTTGGGGTGACCATGGTGAGATGCAGGAGCTCCAGTGCTCACAGCTGTGACTGGATAGCCCTCACTTGCTGTCACCTCTGTGCAGACCAGGGTGGTTCTGATCTTCCCACCTTGCTAAAGTGGAGGAGGAGGAGAACCATCTGAGCTGGGAGGGATTGGTGCAGAGCTCTGCTGAAGCCTGCACTTCTCACGGAATAGGAGCAGTGTAAACAAAGGTGGCTGAGCAGGCGGGACAGCAGTTGGTCATTGCATTTGTAGGGACCCAAGGAGGGCTGGTGGCCGAGGATGCACTGCAGAAGGAGTGGGGCTTTTCTGTGCTCAGTTAAGTGTGCCAGCCCGACATGGGCCAGGGTTTGTGATCATCTAAACCTTCTCTGAGGCTGTGACAGTGACCATGAACACCCACCTCCAGTTGTGCAGAGTCTGGTGTCTCCTGGCTTGACTGAAGGATTGGATGTAGGCTACCTCATTATCCCAGATATCCTGTTTATTTGCTTCAAGGATTGAGTCATTATGCTATTCATGTCTAATCCCTTGCTACCCTTAATGAAGACAGTTGCCCAAACCTCCAGAGAAAGAGTAAAAAGGAAGGGAAATACGGATAAAGAAGAGGGGAAGTGGTGGCAAGGGGGACTAACAACCAAAGTGTTGATACAGAAATGCTGAAATATGAAGATGATAACAGATGAAAATTTGAAGCCGTGATCTCATACTACAGAGGCTGGGCCTGGAATCTGAACATGGCACAGTGCTTGTCCCCACGGCATGGACAGGAAAATGGAAGGGAGAAAGGTGGAACCCTGTGTGTGAGCTCCAGGGCAAATGTCAGCATGGATGGAAGAGAAGTAACCCCAGCAAAGCTGCACTGGAAATGCATTTGGAGATGAGGTCAGAGAGGATTGGAAGTGGGCAGGTGCTGCTGTGGAGGTGCCAGCCAGTGCTGGGTGAGGCAATGATCTTCCAGCAGTGCCTCAGGTGCATGAAGCCTCCATACCGGAGAGAGGAGCTGACAACACACCTGGAATGACATGGAGGGGGGAAAAGTTACTGACACCGATTTCAGGGAAGTTTTGCTGAAGCCTCTAGCTCCGGCTGTTGGGAATTAGAGCAGAGGTGGGGTGTTTGGGGATGGTCGGTAGCTGCAGGGTGGGAGCTGAGCCCTGCCTGACCTGCGGGTGCTGCAGCAATCGAGAAGCACACACGCTGTGTGGGGAGTGAGATTGGAAGGAGGAGGGTGGAATTGGGGAATTATCTTCCTGCACAGGGTGATTTATTGGCCTTGATGGCTCTGTATCTCCCTTCCTTTCCTGGAGAATTGTGTCTGCTCCTCTCACGGTGGGAAGGAGTTGTCCTGAAAATGCTCGGAGAGATAGCGGGGGTGTGTGAGGGGCATGTGGGTCTGTCTGCTGGAGTGCCCTGCTGCACACGCTGTTCCCGGTGTCTCGGGAGGGCTGGGGGCTGCTGACGGGGGCTGGCCGTGCTGCAGGGTGCCGGAGGCTCTGCCTCGGTGCCCCTCTGCCTTGGGGAGTGGGCGTAGCGACGGCCGCTGCCCGCGGCTGCTGCAGGCGCTGTCCCCGCAGCTCTGCAGGGTGTCACCGTGCGTGGAGACCTCTCTCTCACCTCTCCTGCACACATCAGCGCTGCCGGCTTCCTTCCCAGCGTGGCCTCTCCTGTCAGTTATCCAGGGTCTGTCCTTCCCTTTGGCTGCTGCTTTGCACCCTCCGGCTGTCCCGGAGAGGGGAGAGCTGGCCCCAGCTCAGGCAGGAGATGCTTGCTGGATGGTACCAGAAAGAAAATACTTAAGAATACTTTTAGGAGGCAGGTTTTCTTATTTGCCTTAGCCTTGCAGACAGGAGTGGTGGTGTTAAAAATAAACACCAATGGAGATCTGGCTGCAGATTTACAACTGCCACATGACAGCTGCCTGCAGAATACAGAACACAGCAGATCCTTGGATGCACCATTTAAAGTGCATGTTTTCAGATGTACAGTTTTAATTGGTCTATCTGGCCAGAAATCTAAATAAATGTCTCTCCCTCATTATGGTCACATGCCTGATTTGTGGCTTTAATGCAGCAAAACGAACCAGTTTTAATTATGCAGATGCAACCGCCTATGGTCCAGCCTTGGCAATCTTGCAGAAAATTGCGCATTGTGTTGATTGGCTGCTGGATTTTATATTGCTTCCTGCAGTTTTGCCTTAACCCCAGCGAGACACAGGTCCCTGTGTGATCCCTCTGGCTGCTGTTGGCAGGGGACTGCTGTGAGGCAGTAGCATCTTGTGCTGTGTGACTGGCAGGTGACATGATCCTCTCTGATCCTGGAGGTGGGGCTCTCCAAATGGTGCATCTGGCTGCACAGTGGCAGAGGGATGATTCCTTGACTTCTGGGACTCTTAGTTGCTGTGTAAATTGATAATAAAACTAGGGGTTTGATGGTTTTAGCGTATAAAAACACTAAAAACATTTGCAGACTTGGGCCTAAGAAAATGAATGTATTCTTTCCCATTTTCATAAAGTTTAGGTTAATTTATCATTGCCGTTTGACTTCCTTTGACTTCCATTGCAGTAGCTGCATCCCTTCTTTTGTGTCTATTTTCTTTTCCTACCTCTTGCTCTCTTTCCACTTTGCTCAGAAAACGTTGGGAAAATTCAAATAATTTTTTAGGATACTGGTTTGCTGGAGGGAGGAGCTTTGCTTCCCAACGAGGAGAGGCATCAAGGCTTGAACTTGACAGCTCATTCAATGAAATGGTTCAATGCAAGAGAGAAAGTTGCACCCCTTTGTGGGAGCTGGTGGGAAACTGCTAAGTATTAGTCACAAAAACATAAAAAATGTCTCTTGGCTTAATTGTTGTGCTTAACAAAATGTGGGGAAGTGTGACCCAGTGTGCCTGGCATAGCTCAGCTGGCTTTGGTGGAGCTGTCTGCAGCAGGTAGCAGATCCTGATGCGTCTGCTCTGGTTTCTGCTGTGAGACTTCAGGAGAACTGCTCCACGCTGGTTGTTAGCACCCCATTCCCTGCTGTGTTTTCTCCCTGGGTCTGTGAGCACGGCCCTGGCAGCTGGGTTTTACAGAGCCCTCTGTGTGCAGGGACAGCAGAGTTCAGATGTGACTCCTAATGAAGATTAATTGTCAGTTTCTAACAGAAACAGTTTGAATTTATCAGAGATGTTCCTGCAAAGTGCAAGTCCTGAGCACTTCGGCAGAGGCTGGGATGGTTCAGCTGAGTCTGCAGCTCCTGTGTGTGACTGACCACCACCAGCTCTGAGCAGCAGCTGCTGGGATGGTCCATCCACCCTCAGCAGCTCCTCCTGCCTCTGACTCGAGGTCAGAACTGCTGAGCAATATGCCCGGGGTCATGGCTTGTCCCAGGGCAGGGGTGGCAGGAGTTGGGGTCCTGCCAAGCCCTGAGGTGGTTTAGATACAGAAGAAGATTCTGTAAGCCTGGCTGTGTTCTTACCTGATAGCTGGCAGGTGCCTGGGTGTGCAGCTGGCATTATTTGTCAGTCTACCTCTCCTCCTGATAACAATAAAAACCCTCGTACAACACTTACTCAAGGCCTGTAGCTAGTCCTCGTTCCAGGTGAAGAGTTTTAAGTGCAGCACCAAATGGGCTTTAGGTGCTTAGCAGATATTTATAAGCCTCTGTAAGGGGGAATGTTGTAAGTTCTGTGCTCAGTTTCAGCTCCTGTCAGGAGCTGGATTTACTCTCCCTTTTGCTGGCCTGTGGAAGATGGGGGGATCCTCCCCCTTGAGCTCTCAGGTTTCTCCTGCCTGGGTCTGGCTTGGTTTCAGTAGCTGTTCATCAAACAACTACTCATGGCAGCAGCAGTCACCTCCTGAAATGCCTTTGCTGCCCTGGGAGGTGCCCGTGCTCCTGGCAGGTGTGGGACAGTTCACACAGGTAACCAACCCCTGGCTGGGGCTCAGGGCTGCAGAGGGTTCAGCAGCGTGTGCAGGCGTGTTCCTCATGCCACTCAACGGCAAAACCGGTGTGAAGTCATCTCCCCTTTCTTACAACCTGGGTGGCTCTGTAGTCCCGACTGTTGATTTAATCCCAGGAGGCTTTTGCTGAGCTGCCAGCAAACCCTCCTCCAGAAAATGTGAATATTCCTTAGTAATAACTGTTGTGCTGTGTGTGCCCCGCCTCTGTGTGTTAGTGGCTGTGCCACAGCAGTGACTGAGGACATGGAGATGGGTGAACAGGTGAGCCTGTGGGGTGATGATGGGCTGTCCCTGTCTCTGCTGACCTCGCTGGGGCTGCCAGCCCTTGCCCCGTGCTCCTGCTGTGGGCCTCTGGTTACTGGATGCACTTTATGCTGTTCACGTCTTCAGGAGCCTGATTTGTGAACTTTTCCCTGACAATCTGGCCTGAGATAACTTATTTTAGCCTCCCATTTCTCTCTATGAGGCAGTTGCAGTGGTTTGGGCAGAGGCAGCCACTGAACAGTGTATTGCAACATGCAATTTTAAAAGAGGAAGTGGAGTATCAAAATGAAATTAGTGAGGGAGTTCATGTGGCAGTGGTGTGTTCCTGGCCTGGACCCAGTCGCTGTGATGGGGCTGTGTGTTCCAAACTGCCAGGGTGCTGTGGGACTGTGTAATGTCTGATTTGCCAGCAGCTTGGCTTTAGAGCTCACGTGAGAAGTGGCCCCATCACAGTGAGCAGCCAGGCCAGGGACATAGAGCCCTGCTGATGATCCCGAGGTTGGGCTGTTCCTCCCAGGGCTGTGGGCGCTCTGCACTGAGGACACAGCTGGGAGGATGGCCATGGTAGGGAAGGAGACGTTTTAAATCCTCCTTAATTAAAATAATCGCCTTTGTTTTACCAACAAAGACATGTAAAAAAGGTGTGGTAACATAATCCCAGAGTGGAAATTGGTGCTTCCCAGCCTGTTGTGGAGGTGGGTCCCCAAATTCAGCTCTGCAGGCACAGCATTATCAGAGGGGAGCAGGAGCAGTGCCTCTGGCTGGTGTTCATGTGGCTGTTGGATGTGGCTGTGGGGTGATCTGTCTGTCTGTACTAGGTGGGTTCCCCAGTTTGGGAACCTCTGGCCTGGGGGGGACTGGGGGCCAGAGAGCTGGAAACTGGAGAAGGCCACTGCTGTCAGTCTCTGGCCTACACGTCTTGTGCTGCTGGGCTGCCTTGAACAATCTGCCTCCCAGAAGTGTTTCTGTTAGCTTTCCAAATGTGCTTTCCTGGCTATGAAGCTCCACTGATGTTCAAGGAGGTTCTCTGTGTGGTGCTGCAGGTTTTAATCTGGAAACTGCAGAGTTTGGGAAAATTACACAGCCACTCTGTGTCCAGCAGCTTCCAAGAAGAATTTGCATTAGCATTGGTCGCTCTTCTTGCCTTTGTAGCTGGAGAATAGTATTGAAGAGGGGAAAAATACCTTCAACTTTTTCACCTCAGCCTTTGGGAGGAACAGTTGTGTCTGTGGCAAGAGATGGCAATCACTGGAATGTGCCTGGCTTCCCAAAGCAGCTCTGTCTTGTAGCAGTGGGGGGTGTGCAGGACAGCTGAGGAACTTGCTGCTAGGAGGGCTCTGGGGTGAAATGGTCTCAGTGTCTGTATCAGCTGGGAGAGAGGAGGTTTCTCCTTTGTTGGGCATCTCTGATGTCCTGCCTCAGGTAGAGGAGGGGGATGCTGCTCTTTGGGATTCTGTTGATCCTGCTGCTTCTGGGAATGCTCAGGGCTGCAGCCCTCCAGGGCAGGGAATTTATCCCTGTGCCTTATGCTTTAGTTACTACTGGTGACAGCAAAGTGAGCTGTAGTGGGGGGAGTGAAGCTTGGTGCTGTTTTACTCAGGCTCGTATTTTAAGTGTAAATAAGTGTACACTGGATTAAGTGTAAATATTTAAGAAGAGAGAAGGATACAGACGTAATTGACCCGAGTTCAGGAGATGGAGGACTGCCTTTGATTCCCATTAAGAGAAGAGGGAATTTGGTTTTCCATGGCTTTTCTTCATCTGTTAGTCCAGCTTTGTGGAACAGTGTTGCACACAGCAGGACTGCAGAAGTCCCTGTCATGGACTTGGTGAAGTGGTGGCTTCTCCTTCCCCATGACAGAGCCTCAAAGATGCGCTGCGGTGCACAGCACCTCACGCTGCTGTGGTGCACAGCACCTCACGCTGCTGTGGTGTTGCTGCTCTGTTTGTTTGAAGAGTCGTTTGTGGTCTTGCTGCTTTGTTTGTTTGAAGAGTTGTTTGTGGTCTCCAGGCACTTCTGTGGCATGGTGAGAGCCCGAGGGGATGTTGTTCATTTGGAACTTTAAGAGGAGGTGATCTCAAGAACAGATCTAAGCTCGAGATCATCCATTTGATAATTTTAGGTTGCTGGTCTCATGTGTGTGCAAAGTTTTTCTCTTGGTCAAATGTGCTGATAAATCAGTAGTTGCTTCATGGGAATTACATGGGTGTTGGTAAGAACTGAAAATGCTTCCCCTGCCCAATGTGCCGGAATTCTGCTCTACTTATGGTGCAAGCTGGGTACCCTGAATGCTTTCCAGAAACTCTGTGTGTGTGTAACCTGATGGCTGCCAGCAGCTGGGATCCAAGGGAGCTCACAGTGAGTGCTGGGGAACGTCACTATCAGTGAAAGCTCTGGCTCAGAGCCTGCCTGCAATAGGTGGCACTGGCTGTTCAGCCCGAGTGACCTAATGGCTCTAAATGGACTGGGTTTGGTAAGGAGTCTGTGTTTAAATCTCCACTCCCTTCTTTTTTTTGCTTTGTGGAAATTGGACTCTCATGACACTTTAATCACTGAGATTATGGAACTCATGGAAGAGTAAGGACAAGACATCAGACTGTTGGTGTGGCAGCCTGAAGCTTTCGTGTTGGCTGAGACAATTGAAGATTTTCTCTGTGTGAAAACAGGTTAATTGATCTTTGGGAAAAGCCTAAATGATAATTCATTCAGGACAGCTTGTTAGTGTTGGAAATCAGGTAGAGATACAGACTTGTATCCGAGGTGCAGAGAGCGAAATCCTGCTGCCATTTTGCAGTATTGGCAGTGGAGCAGGACTGAAGCTGCAGGAGAGCTGGAGGATGGGAGCTGCACTGCCAGAGTGTTGGTCAGGAGGTAAAGCCTTGTGCAGACAAGTCCTGTTCGGGAATGTTGCCCTGGAGTGGAATGCAGTGTGGATCAGTGGGCTGTGGCTTAGGACAAGATGGGAATGGTGTGAAAAATGCTGTGTTTAGCTGCTCAGTTAGTGCAGGAGGAAACACTGCTGGCAAGATTATCCTGCCAACAGCACAGAGTATATTTAGCTTTTTCTTAAAATCCCCATCTAATGCTCCTGCCTGCCCTCAGAGGCTGATTAGTCACTCCAGACTGATGCTGGTGCTGAGCAGGTGACCTGTTACATGTTACTGTACACATCTGGTCTTGCTCCTCTGTTATTTGAGAGTGTGCTGATTCCTCTGGAAGGACAGTGTGCCCTAAAGGACCCCTAAGTGGTGGGGAAATCCTGCTCTGGCCAGAAGAGAGAGAGTAGAATTTAAAAATACCCTCAGCTGCTGTCAACTGTGTCACTGTGGGTTTAAGCAAGTCCTATTGAGTGGGTGGAATGTCTTCCATGGACTGTGGCCTGTGGTGCTTTGTGCCCTTGGGATCATGTGCCCAAATCCCTGCTCACATGAGGGATCATGCAGTGCATGCAGTGTTAGGAAAGAGTTATGGTGATCTTCACCTTGCTCTTCATCCTGCAATGGCTGAAGCCTGTCCAGCAGGGCCAGTCAGGGGAAACTCCTTTGGGATGTCCCTTCCTGTAGGTAAAAATCCTTGGTTGTCATACCGAGGACCTCAGCAGTAAGGTGTGTGCCCTGCTCACCAGGAGGGTGTTTGCACGTGGCAGCTCAGTGCAGTCACACTACACTACAGGCTCGAGTACTCCGGGGTGTTTTGGTTTTGCTTTTTGTTTTGTCTAATGGCTATTTCTCTTCTGAAGTGGGCATGTTTTCCAAAAGGCTGAGTACTTCTACCATCAATATCGTGTACAGTGAAGCATGCTGAGGCCAGCACAAGTGAGTACCATGCTTCAGGGTGGAATGTGATTGCTGGAGAGATCAGAAAGCAAATTTCCCTGTGCAGAGTACACAATTGGCTGGATATGTTGGAGTTTCACCTGCGGCATTGAGGCAATGCTCTGAGAGACCACTGGATTAAGTTACCCGGGCATGTCTGTAAATACCCGTGTAATAGCTTCAAAACAGTTAAGAGCATTAATGGCTGTGTTTTCCCAGTGCTTCCAGGAGGCAGCTGGGATGAGGCAGCAGCATGGGGCTGGGGCAGGAGGACAGGCCTTGGGAGCAGGGCAGCAGTGGGGTGCCCACCCTGCCCCTGTGTGGGGTCTGGGCAGTGTGAGCCCCACGGACCCTGAGCTGGGCTGCTCTGTGGGCATCGCTCACCGCGGCCCCAGCTCAGCTGCCGCCTCCTGGCTGGACAGAGTGTTCCTGTGTCTGTGGGGCAGAAACAGGTGAATCTTCTTCGTGTACCTTCACGTGGTGGAGATGTCCTGCGGCTCTGGAGAGAGCAGGCTGCACCCTGAGCTTGCAGCCCTCAGGGATGGGAAATGCTGTTCTGTGGTGTTGTACAGAAATCCTCATAGCCTGGAGGGGAGAAGGAAACCTTGTGTTGTGTCACACCTTGGGGAGCCTGAGCTGTCTCTGCATGGGGCTGGGCATCACCAGGGAGAGATGGAGAAGCTGGGCACATTGCAGAGGTCATTCTGCAGCAGATGGCCTGGGAGTGCCCCGTGAGGGTGTGAGCTCTGCGTGCATTCCGTGCTGCACCCAGTGAGGGGTGACATCCTGGCCGGACCACTTGGAATTGACTTTTACACTCACAGACAGAAAATCTTGTGTTTTGTCAGCTTTTCCTTTAGTTATTCTTGATTTTATTTTTCATTACGTACATTAAATGTTTTGTAAGGGATTTCCTATTGCACTGTCTTTTTTACCACTAAAGTGAATGGGACTTCTACTCTGGTAATAAATGAACATGGAAATCAGGATCTCCACTGTAATTGGATTTTTCAAATAGCTCAGGAAGAGCCTGAGGAAGTGTGGCAAAAAAGGGTTTTAATTTGGAATAGATCAAGTAACCTGGGAATCAGACTCTCAGTAGGTTCTTTCAAAGCATTTTTTGTTTCTTTTAACATCCTTGCTGGATCGTGTTCTGAGTGACTCATGGCTTTAAAAGCATTTTTTCCTGCATGTTTTTTCCTGCTTGTGTGCTCTTGACCTACTCTTGCTAAAATTCCTAAAGAAATACTAAGTAAACATATCGTAAGTGAAAATGTCATAGTCTAAACCCCTGGAAGTGAAACCATTACAAAGAGTACTCATATTGTCATTGTTCTGCAGGATGGCAGTGTGAGATGCACTGTTGAAATAACAATAATGTGTTCCGTGGGAGAGGTCAGCTCCAAACTAAGAGGGAGTAGGAAGAAGAGGAAAAAAGAAATGCACACTCTTTTCCTCTCCTCCTAATCACACAGCATGTACTCGTGCATCCCTGGGACTGTGCTGTTGATGTAGCTGCCTACTGCTTTTAAATGCCTGTCCAGGGCAGTGAGGACACATCTGTGTTGCATGGGAGAGGAGCCTGGAGCAGATGGTGTACCTTTCTTAAGGCTCTGGATGGAAGGAAGTAATTTTGCAGGTCACAAAGCCAGAGAGTAATTTCAGAATTAAACCTTCATTGGAGATTTAGTGGCGGTTGGTCACGGGAATAGTCCCAGGTTGTGTCCCCAGGATTTCCCTGGCTGTGTGAGAGCTGGGTGCAAACCCCAGGCACCCCCCCGCTGCTTTCTCCTGCCTGTAGTCTTGTTGGTGTGCCAAGAATTTACGTGGAGGCTGGTCACATTGTCACTGTGAGTTTGCTGCAGTGTCCTTGTCTGTGGTGCACATCACAATGACAATGAAAAAGACATTTATGGTCACCAAGCTAACTCCTGAGCCTGCAGCAGTTCATGGTGGCAGTACACCTTCGGAAGAAAGAAAAAGTCTTCAGCGTCCTCTTCGTTCACTTTTTTGGGGTCTTCACCAGGCTGCCCGTGTCCAGAGTTTGTTGGGAAGAGCTCCTTGTCCCCAGTCTTTGTGTGAAGTCTCAGGTTTCCCAGCAGCTTAGCTGCTGG
Organism: Sinosuthora webbiana; assembly: GCA_013397395.1. Classification (NCBI taxonomy): domain Eukaryota; kingdom Metazoa; phylum Chordata; class Aves; order Passeriformes; family Sylviidae; genus Sinosuthora; species Sinosuthora webbiana. Next base: position 148,154 of record VXBN01012653.1, on the reverse strand, counting down.
TTGTCAGCCTGCATCCAGATGACTTCAGCCAGAACAGAAGGACAGCAGGTCCTACAGGCTCTGAACTGCCAAGGTGTTAGCTGTGGCTCCAGATGCAGCTTCATTGGGCACCCAACATCCTCAACGTGTGGGATCACCCTGGCAGTGCTGCTGAGCTTCCCCGTCCTCCTGCACTGCCGGGCCCGTCCCAGGATGAAGCCACCCGAGTGTCTTTGGTGGCACTGCCACTGCTCCCCTTTGCTGCTGTCCCCAAGTGCTGCCGGCTCGGTGTTGCACTTGGGGCTCTGGGCTCTTTAATTGTTGTTTGTCGTCGTGGGAGTTGCTTGTTCTAAAACCAATTACAGCCTGACAAAACTGATCTGCCTTATTTACAAATACATCCATCTGGTGGTGGATTGCCTGATAGAGCTGCCAGAACAATGTGAGGCCTGGGCTGCTGCTGAGAGTTACCACAGGGCTCCTGTGCAGGCATTGCCCGCAGCCATGCAGTGCTGGGCTGCAGGGCTGCTCTTTGTAGGACAGGGGAGTTAGTGATTAGAGTAACAAACGCTGTGTAAAGCAGGCAGAGATAAGGCAGTGTGATAAAGCAGATAAACACAGATAAAGCAGAGTGTGCTGTGTCCTGGCCCTGCAGTGTGTGGAGTGAGCGCTGTGATAATGCAGGTGCTGGTGCAGCAGAGCAGCTCCACGGAGCACCAGTGCTCGCTGTGTCTGCCACCGTGCAGGTGCTGCAGGACTCTGTGCCCTGCCCAGAGCAGCTGTGTCGGGAGGAGGGTGTGCTGGAGCTGGAAACCTGCGCTGGTGGTTTGCTGTGTCTGCCACCGTGCAGGTGCTGCAGGACTCTGTGCCCTGCCCAGAGCAGCTGTGTCGGGAGGAGGGTGTGCTGGAGCTGGAAACCTGCGCTGGTGGTGGGTGCCACTCGGGTGGGTGTGCCGTGCCCTTTGGCTGCTGCAGCAGCTGTGGGAATCCAGGTTGCAGGATCCCCACCTGAGGGAAGTTGGCAGATCCCTAATCTTCCAGAAACCTGTGTGACAATTGAAGCAGGACTAGATTCCTCCTTGGAAGCTATACTCTCAGAGCAAGGTTCGTGTAGGCAAGAGGAGGTGGCAGGTGCCTGGGGTGTGAGACTGATTTCTGTGTGTTCCTGGAACTCAGCTTTGAAAAGGCTCAAAAAAGGAGAAAAATGAATGGCTGGTGTCAGGACATTGGAGATAAAAACCATCACATCTGGTAGCTGAAACTGTTTCAGACTATTTTCATTTTCCTCTGAATGTTCAGTTGCAGCTTAAAAAAGAACTGAGACATTATGAGTCAGTTCTGATTTCACCCTTGGGCCAGCAGTTCAAAGCCGAATATAGTGAATTTCAGAAGCCTTCACTAACAGCCTGTGTTCCTGGTTTACTCTGTGTGTGGCTCACAGAGAGGAGAAAACACACAGACATAGGTATGTTTGTTTACATCCGTATATAAACAAATATAGCATGAGGAAAACAGGGAAGAGTTGCCCCGCTAAAATAAGTAATTGAGATTAGTGTCTGGGTTTTGGCAAGTAACTGGAGGTGAGTGAATTAGTTCTTGTGAATAATTGATATGAGAAATTCAAACCTGTTTTTGTTTGTGATTTATCTTGGAATGAACTTCAACTTTTATATTTATGAATAATCACTCAGTTTTCTCTGGCTGGCTGAATAACTGAAAATTCATAAATTGGGATTAACTGGCGGTACAGAATACTGTAATCTGTATATGAAAACCTGTGTTTACATGGATCTAAGTTTTTTCCATTCCCTGTCACCATAGTAGCAAGAGATTTTCCATAAGGGTGAGCTAGTCTGGCAGTGGGAGTGAGGTGGGACATTCCCATTTTACCTCCGGATCTCTGAACGTTCTTTGACCTCTTAGCTCAGATTTTTAGTACCACATTAATGTGGGCTTTTGGTGATGGGCTGCTTGTAATTGGTGACTGCTATGGTGCTGAAACTGATATTTGAGTTGTAATTCATGGTTTCCCCACTTCTCAGCAGTGCCTGTTTCCTGTTCCTGTTAAAAGGTTTTTCATAAGAATTTTTCTGAAATTCATAAGAGACAAATAAAAGCCCTTTGATTTTTCTCTTCTTTTTTCTCCTAGTACCAGACCATAGTTTACAGCTGAAAATCTGGAGGGCTCTTCTCTTCTCCCAGGGGTTATGGACAGTCTGGGCTGTGCTGGTGAGCCCTGGCAGGGGTTATGGACAGTCTGGGCTGTGCTGGGGAGGCCTGGCAGGGGGTATGGGCGGTG
>VXBN01012653.1:126621-145563 GCA_013397395.1 Sinosuthora webbiana | reverse complement strand
CAGTCTGGGCTGTGCTGGTGAGCCCTGGCAGGGGATATGGACAGTCTGGGCTGTGCTGGTCCCCAGTGATGCTGGGGGGTGTTGCCTTTGGCAGGTCCCTCACGGCCCCACCATCCCGAGTGTGCTGGTGCAGCCAGCTGGGGAGATGCTCCAGAGGAGCCTGGCATTGTACAGTGCTGCTCACATGGGGACTGGTTTTGTTCACTAGCTTTAAATCCAAATAGAAAATCATACTTCCATGTTGATGATCATCTCCTTGAAACATAATTATAGCTCTGTATAATGCAGCTGTTCCTTATCTCAGTAAAATATTCTGGCTGGAGGCAACTTATTGGACATAATTTATGAGCAAAGGCATCTTGTGACATTTTTTGGGAGGAGAGAGAAAATAATCCATTAAAATGTACAGTAAAATTGTTAGGATAAACCCTGTGAATTTAAAAGAAGCTCCTTTGCTTATAGTTATTAATGAAATCTGTGGCTAAATTTAGGTGAATTCTCTACACATTCCTTAGTTGGGACAACTCTGCTTTATTTTATTCTGTTTCAGCATTCATTTGAATCAAAAGTTCCTAAGTTAGATTTTTTCACTGAACTAATTCCGCTGAGTTTGGAATTAATCCCTAATAAGAGATAGTCACATAATATATAGATGTTATTTCAGGGAGATATTAATATGTAGCCTTCCACCTTTTCACTGAAGTGATTGTAATTTTATTTGTAATTTACATTTTAAAACTTACAATAAAAGTATGCATCTCTAGTTTGATCTTAAAAGTTCCATGTTAAGCGTGTTAGAAATACACAATTATTTGTGAGGGTCCTGGATGTTTTCTTGCCGGTACTTTGCCTTGTGGTCAGTCTGTTCACAGCCTGTGCCTTCCCCGCTCCAACGTGTCTTCCTTAATGAGTTCCCTGAAGGCCGTGCTGTGATTTTTCCCAGAGAGGGAGCGAGCACAAGGCCACCCGATGATAAAGCCTGGGGAGCGCTGCTGTGGCTCCGTGTGCTCGGATAAATGAGATGTCCCTCCCTCCAGGAGCTGCACGTGGCTCCTGGGAGAAGTTCCATGTGTGCTGCACTGAAATATCTTCAGCTGTACCCTTTTCGTAGCAATGAGTGTGATTTCTGGGTGTGTGCAGGGATTTCTGTGCCGTTCCCTGCGGCTGTGCGGCGCGGCCCGGCTGCCCTGCCTGAGGGCAGGGGGCAGCGCCGTCCCCTCCTCGGCTCTGTGGGAAAGGGGCTGCGCCAAAAAGCTTTTGACTAACGCCTCGCTTCTGTGTCTTCATTTCTTCTGGCAGAGCAGGCGTCTTTGACAGATGCCCATCTAGTCTGTTGATGAAATCCTGCAGTGCTGGGAGATCTGACATCTCCCGGGCTAGTCTGTTAACTGGTCTGATGCTTCTTCCCCGGTACTGCAACGGAATTTTATTTTGCGTGAAGGAGGTGACTTCGTTCCTGCGTTTTCCTTGGTGCTTGTGGAGCGGGATTCTCCGAGGAGAATGCTCTTCAGAGCAATGACAGCATTTTTGTGCGAGCCCGGCTGTGTCCGGGGTGAGGCAGCGCGGCTGTGGCGGCGCTCCAGCCCAGCGTGGGCCGGGCAGGCTCGGGGCGGCCGCGGTGAGCTCCCGGTGTGCCTGCTGGATCCTGCGGTGCCCACAGCGACCCCGCAGCCTGGGACACGGCCGGCAGGAGTCTTCTCCCCCGAAAGATGGGGAAATGGCCCTTTTAGACTCACCGTGCTGTTACAAGTTACGTTTCTTAAAAAGCACACTAATAAAGGAATGGCGGGCTGGTCTCTAACCGGATTTAAAATGCTTCTTGTAATTCACTAACGTCTTTCCCATCATGTTGCCAGAATGTATGCTGTGACTTTGAGGAGGCAGCAAATGCAATTTGCAGAGAATTCTGAACGGCCATTTATTTTAAGCAGGCTCTTAGTTCTCACTTGGAGATTCCTGCCATTGCTGAGGCGGCTTAAACGTTTCTCCTTGTTCTTGTGTGCTATTTAATCCCATGGGCGTGCTGGAGGCCCCCTGAATTGTGCTGTGTGAAGCCATTCAGTTCAATAGAGTTTGAAGGAGGTGATAAGTGTTGGACGCTTGCCTGGGGCACAGCCTGTGGGGCCACATTCGGTGGTGGGCTCTGAGCTGGTTCCAGCCCTCCTGCTCCTGGCCCGGGGGCCCGGGCTCTGCTGGCACCCAGCTCTGCCCGGCCATCAGTGCAGCAGCACACTCGGAGTCCATGACAAATGCTTACACAACCCTCTGCTTGCGTCCTCCTGTTGGCAAGATCTTTTTCTTCTTCTTCTTGGTAATATCTTCTTCCTTTTTTTGCAGTGTCCTGTATCCTTATTGATACAGATTCCTACAGAATTTTGCTAAGAGCAGACCAGCCGGTCTTTGGCAAGATGGTGCTTTAGACAAAGAGCAGGAGCTGTGTGCTCTTTGCTGAGCAGAGTAGCTCTGTGCCTCCTGCAGGAAGGACACAGCTGTCCTGCCTGTCCCGCTGTCAGTGCAGGAGGTGCCCTTTATCAGGGACTGTCATCGGCAGGAACAGTCAGTGCTGCTGAAACTTAGCATTTGGTCCTATTTTTGCATTTATTAGCATACACTGATTATTCATAGGAATAATTACCCTTTACCAATTCACATTATTTTAGATGACTTTTGAAAAGCAATCAAGAAGAGTGGGAATGATAATGCATCAAAGGCATATGGCACAAAAGAAATAGGGTGCGTTTTATGTAAGTGACCATGTTGAGACACTGTCAGCTTTTCCCTTCAGAGTGCAGTTATTGGAACCCAGTTTGGTGGTTGTGGCTGAAGGCCACAGTGTGCTCCCTACCTCAAAAGTCGGTTCATGCTTTTTGTCTCACTTCTTTGTTCCTTCAGAAAGGAACAACGTCATCTTGGGGGGAACAGCATGAAAACAGACAAAACCATGTACTAGGTCATTTCACCACTCCAAAGTGAATGCCTTGCGTGTCCCTGAACAGGTGGGGTTAAATTCTCAAGTGCTTTTATTATCAGGGAGCACATGGAGCTTGGAGGATACAGCAGATTCTTGTCCACCCTCAGCCACAGGGAAGAGCACTGGAGTCTTTTTCATGACCAGGGCCAGCATGTTTCTTTTGCAGGGGAGAAGGTATTTGACAGTACAGTCAGGTCTTGGGCCTGTTTAGAGGGTCACACACCTGTGCAGTGAGTGCTGTGGAGTGTTACTGTCTCTCGATTGTGGCGAGTCTTCTCTGACTTTGAACTCGGCAATGGAGATGAAAATCCGAGTGTCACGTGGGACTCGTGGCCTCAAAGTCCTGTACTGACTGTGTTCTTTTGCTCTGGGTTACAGATGCTGCTCTGAAAGCCAAATGTGATGTGATGAAATAAGAGTGCCTTGGTAGACAGAGATGTGGAGTGAGTAATCCTTAGAGAAGGGCAGAAAAGGCAGGGTTCAGTTCAGGTCAGAGGACAGGCCAAGCAGTGGAGGGGAGATGGGGCTCCGGTGGTCACGCACATATTGGAGGAGGAGAGCAGCAAGAATATACAGGGTTCGTGTTTGTGATGCTTCAGTAGTTAAAACCTTGTTTTCTCAATTCAGGGAGATAAATTCTTCTGTTTTTCAAATGAGCTTGGAGCTGCTCCTGTGCAGATTGGTACAAGTGTTGATCAGCTGGTGCTGCTCGGCAGGAACAGCTCCACAGCCCAGTGTGGTTCCAGTCAATATTGGCTGCTTGTAGTGAGCACAAGTCATCCCTCATTGGGAGTGTCTCAGAGAAGGAATGGTTCTTGCACAGAAAACAAACACCAGTGAGCTGTGGCAGATATAGCTCCAGGATTATTTTGCTGACATTGTCAGAATTTTAGTAACTGAGAAGAAATCTCCATTGAGGAACATTTGCAGGGGGTTGGTTACACACTTCACGTGCAGGGAGGGGTGGGTGTCAGTTCTATTAGTCTGGAATAATGTGTTGTCAGGAGATCTGAAACTGGGATGCTGTTCAGGCTGGCTCTGTGCATTCTGCTGCACGTCATTCATACACTGTTCCACATTCCACGTGCATTATTTTTGGCTAAATGAGTGAGCCCCTAAGTTCATCACTGCTTCAGCTTTGTGCTGTCAGATTGGAATGAGGACACGCTCTGAATCTGTGTGATAGAGTGGGACTTGTTCCACCAGAGGCTCGTGTTAAAGGAAGAACACAGTTATTGTAGGATTGGATATTCTGTTTATTCCTGACACTGATGGCAGGATGTAATCTTAAAATTAGGAATTTGTGTGAGAAACAGTGACAGCATGCTGCCACCTTTATTTGTTTGAAATTTGATATCTAAAAGAATCTGTTTACAGCATAAGGAGAATAGGAAAATACAGTTTTCTACCAGAAGTGGTTCGGTACTTTACTTGATCTATGAATTACTTGGTAAGCATGGATGTGCAATAGCAAAGAATACTTTTAAACAAAAAGATTGTGAATGTTTTCTTTCCCTTTGGGGTCTGAACTCATGAGATCCCCTATCTAGGACCTCAAGAATTCCTTGGACTATGCCATGCTTACCTCTTGGCAGCAGTAGGTGCAATTCCATGGGGGATTTTAGTCCATAAAGTGCTATTAAACACTGAGGGCGAGTTTGTCTGGTTTGTGCCAAGACGGGCAGAGACGGTTTCAGAGCAGGGAGGAAACGTGTCCCCGGTGTGTCTGAGATACACTGCTGTGCACAGGGGCTCTGGGCTGAACCCCAGCTGTGCTGGGGCAGCTCCTGCCCCGTGCAGGGAGAGAGAACAGAGCCATTCCCACCTCTCCTGGCTGCCTTCTCTCTGCCCACACACCTGGTTTGCTCATCTTGCTCGAGAGACACGAGCAGAGCAGGCGTTTTACGGTGGGGAGGTTTAGGCTCCAGTTCAGGTCTAGCTGAGTGAGGAGATGGTGCTAAACATAGCTCAGAGTCACGTAAATGGGCAATTTGATGTGTGGGAGAGAATGAGAATAACACATGGAGCAAAGGAAGGAAAGGCTGGCTCTGGGGAGGAGGAGCCCAAGGCACTCTTCAGAGAGTTCATCCAAGCGGGTGGTGATGGGTGTCTCAAAGGCGGAGGTTAAAGGTGCCTCTGGAGGAGCTGGAGCTCCCCGTGAGAAAGGGGCAGCCCTTTGTGATGCTGTTTCCCGGGATAAATGATCCCAGAGGGAGGCACGAAGGGAGCTCTGCCCCCGGAGCACACAGAGCTGTGAGGTGGAGCCTGGTGGTGGGCAGCTGCTCTCAGAGAAGCTCTTGTGCATATTCTGCCATTTTAAGGGGATAAGAGTGTGGCTGATGCCTTCAACACGCAGCAGGGTTGGAGCAGAAGAGAGAACTCGTGTTTGGAATGCTCCCAATGTGTAACATATTGCACATGTATTATGGAGGCTCGGGGAATGATGCTTAAAGTAGCTGAGCCCACAGGCTACTTGGACAAAGCAAATATCAAGACCATTAAGATCTCCTCTTGCTAAGCTTGACTTGTCCTTGTTATTAAGGTCACTTCAGTGTGTATTTTGATAACTGTGAGGTTCTTGTGTAACAGCTTTGTGCTTGAATTTTTTTTTAATTCAGTTGGAAAACATTTTGCCAGATTTTTGTCAAGCTGTCAGTGAGGGCTTTGTTACATGCAGGAGTGATCGAGAAATACTTTTGAAAGTAATTTTTTTTCTTTTTCACTCTTAGGCTGACAAATGAGGAGAAGCAGCTTTTCTGGTCAAGCAGAGAAAGGGAATAGTTCTCAGAGGGACTTCAGGTCTGGTTCTGGATTGGAGGGGTTTGAGAGCCTGTCAGTCACTGCAGGGAGTGCACAGGGAGCATCAGTTCCATGTGTTTTTATAAGCTTGTTCTAATGTCAAACCCTGTCCTAAAAATGTGCTAAAATTGCCTGAGGGTATTGACCCCTCAAGATGATCTCAGGGCCAAGGGAAGTTCAAGATTCCTTCTCAAGAGAAACTCAGCATTTCACAAGGGGATTTTGGGAGGGCTGGGGTAAAACTAAATCATATGGAATACAGACTGACGGTTAACAATAACACTTTAAAAGATGGTGATGTGTGTAAGGCACTGCTGCTGCCTGAACCATCTATATTTTAGCATATTTATACCAGCCTGTAGCAAATCCTTCCTCTCCCTTTGTAACTAAGTGCTTGCTTTAATCTCTTTCCAACTAGGTGGAGTTAGTGTTGGCAGTGGTAGCATGGTGTGGATGGACACCCTAAGGCCAGGTGGAAGGACACCCAGGGGAGAGGGCTGGGGAGAAGCTGAGCTCAGTGCAGGGAGCAGCAGCTCAGCTGTGCTCACCTCAGACCAGGCATCTGTGCTGCCCTGTTATCTCAGCTGACCTCACAGTGTATCTGTCAGATTTAGCCACGTTCTGTTCCTCCGAACTCCTGAAGTCGGGACAAAGAAAGAAGGTGGAAGGCAAGGAAATCCTGGACGTCCCCACCCATCCGCACTGTGGGGCAGAGGATGTCCCTTCTGGATCAGTTTTGGAAGGGCAAAGTGTCGAAATTACAGGCGAGAGTGATACATGTGACACTGTCAAAAGCAAATGTAGTTAAAGCAGGTTCTAAATAAGCCAGGAGCAGTAGTGAGTCAGCAGAGAGGGGCTATAAATACCAGAGCTGATGCAGCAGCTGCAGCTGGGGGCCACCAGGGGAGAAGGGAGCTGAGAGGCTCTGGGATGTACCAGGATCCACATGTGTTTGGAGAAGCTGTCACAGAGAAGAGAACCAGAACTGGTAATTACAAGGTGCTCTCCAGATGCTTAGTCTAGAGATAAATGGTTGATTTTCTTAGGTCCTCCCTTAGATGAAGAAAGAAGCAGAAATGGTGACTCAGAGCTGTGCTTTTAGCAGGGGGAGCTTGTGCAGGTGTGTGGACACTTCACCTGCACTGGAGCAAGCACTGCTGTTGCTTTTGCATCTGTAGTCCCAGCACTCTGGAGGGAGAGTTCACAGCAATAAACAAACCTTTAATTAAACAGAGTTTTAAAACAGTCTCTGTTAACTGTCTCTGTGTGGTGTTTTTGGGAGATACAGAAGCAGGGGAGCAGTGCCTGCATGCTGCAGGTCGGGGGTGTGCATGGGAGTGGTGTGGTCACAGCTGACAATTCAGAAAGATTAAGGGCAAAATAATGTTCTGATGTGCTTTTGCTGTTGAAGATTATCTGGTGATAAAGTCATGAGATGTTTATTTGTGGGGAGGTTTGTATATGTAATTGCTTCCTTTTACACCTTGGACATCTGCAGCCATGTATTTTTTAAATGAATGGTAGAAACCAGGGGCTGACAGTTAATTTTTAATTCCTCTCTACTCTCCCACTCCTGCAGGGCTGGGCCCACTTGCACTGCTGTCCCCACTTGCCAGAATGATGCAGTGCTTCTTGTGCTTCCGTTTAGTCTTTGTTTTCAGTCCTTAGTTTAGGTAGAAATCCATGGCTTTATTTGGAACAGTCCCCATGCCCCCCTGCTCTCCCTGTCCTCAGATGGGGTGGCAGTGGCATGGTGAGGGTTGCCAGTGGCTCATTCCGTCCTTCTGTCTCCTGTGTGTTTTGCTCAAGTCTGAATTTCAGGTGGGCGGGCAGTTCATTACTCTTTCTGCAGCATTTATGCAGATTGCGGTCTGAGCTTATTTTAGAAGAGCAGAAATCAGGAGCAATTAGCAATCTGCTCAGGAAGGAGCTAGGAAAGAGGCAGACACCAGCTCCGTGGCATGCAAAGGGCTGGGCTTGGCCAGCGCTGTCCCCATGGTAGCCCATGGCTTGTACATCAGCGTGGCCTTTGTGGGCTGGCAGCCAGCAGCTGGAATAAAGCCATTGCAGGTGGTTAGTGTGGGAGTTCTGGGGTATTGTAGGTATAAGGTGCAGGCTCAGGGGCTCAGGGGAACGTGGCAGCAGTGTCCATAGCCCAGGGTTCAAACCAAACCCCCCCAAGGGGCACAGGCTGCCCCAGGACATCCCAGGTCCCTCCTCACCCAGCACCGTGGCAGCTGAGGTGGGTCAGGCCGTGCCAGCTGACCCTGTCGGGGAGATCTGAACGAGGGTTCGGTCTGCCTCTCAGTAACAGCTCACATAAATAAACAAATGCCAGTCTTTATCTGCTCACCCTGCCAGGACGATGCATTACTTCATTTTTGGAGTGACTGTTGTTAACCTGGCTGGTATCTCAGCCAAGCTGCAAGCCCCATGCTTTTGCCTTGTATGAAGGGATGTGAATTCAGAGAATTGGAGAACTCTGCGCATCAGAGTGGGAGCAGAAGAGAGAGGGGATTTAAAAAAAAAAAACAGTGCCTTGACAGAAGGAATGCTGGAATGTTTACATCTATATCTTGTCTCCCATACGTGTGTGACACAAGGCAAGCGAGTCCTGCAGGAGCAGTGCTGCAGCAGCTCTGCTCTGCATACCAAGGGAATCAAGTGAAATATTTGAGGGATTATTTTCTGCAAGTGATGGACACCTGCAGTGACAGCTGATTTTAGCCAGAGCTGTAGCTGCAGGAGGTCTTTCTGTCCTGATAGTGCTTCAGGAAAAGCCTTGCACACTGCTGCACATGGATTGCATTTGTCTACTGGCTCACTTCCCCTGGAGCTGCCCAAGTACATTTAATGCCCTTTCTTATTTCTGGGTGGGAATTTAACAGTCCTGTACTACAGCAGGCTATTTCTGTGTTTTCTTTGGTATTGTTTATCCATAACCATCTGGTTCTGCACCCACTAATAAATGGGGTGCTGGGGAAGATGGTGAGAGCAGACAATGTGCTTTATGCTGATTTACCCTTCTTTAGAAGGCAGGAACACAATCACTTCGTTCTGAAGAAATGAAGCAAGCGAGGGCGATAATCTCTGCTTTGTGGGTGGCAGCTGCACAACCCAGTGATCCCAATGTAGAACATATTATTAGCCTCAAGCTAAGCTGTCTGCAGTCTGGAACTTGCTCCAGGTCTATAGTAAATGATGAATTCATAAGGAGGTTGTGAAGTATTGGGTTGGATCCTGTCTGGTGTGGAAAGCCCTTTGGAGACAGTCTCCCCACAGCTGTTGGATTCCCCATTGCATGCTTGTTACCTTCTGAATATCCACGTGGTCCTTCTGCACTGCAATAGTGAGATTCTGCAGGTCTGTATTCACCCTGACACACCCCAAGTGAGATTCTGCAGGTCTTTATTCACCCTGACACACCCCAAGTGAGATTCTGCAGGTCTTTATTCACCCTGACACACCCCAAGTGAGGTTCTGCAGGTCTTTATTCACCCTGACACACCCTAAGACTGCTGGTGCTGCCTGAGGCTGCGTTTTCAGCCATTGGGGAGGGTGGTGCTGGCTCTTGGGAAGGTGAAATTCCTCCCAACGTTTCTGCCTCCTGCCTGCAGGTTCCAGGCTGGCTGGATCGGGTGGCAGATGATGTACCTTCACTGGGCACAGCACAGCCTTCCCGTGCTATCCCAGCATTGTGCTTTTTCTGGCGAAGGAGGAGGAGTGAAGGGCAGTGTCAGCCTTGGGCTGGCGTTTTGCTGGTCTCTGAGGCAGAGGCTCTGGAGGAAGCAGCACCCTTGATTCCCTGGCAGCAGCTGAGGCTTTCCTGGTCACTGCTGATGGAGGCAGTGATGTTCTTGCCTTTGGCCTGGTCCTTCCTGCTGAAATTGGAAAAGCACAGTGGGGACGGCTAGCCAAGAGGACGTGGAAGAACAGCATTTCTGGGTGATGAGGACAGGCTCCAAATGAAGCATGGTCAGGCTCCAGGAATGCTCAGGAGGTTTGGTCTGGAGACACAGCAGGGAACTGGACCAGACCCTGGAGGTGCACAGGAGGTTTTGGCTGGGGGCACAGTGTGAAATGAAGCTGGCCATGCCAGGTACAGGCTTCAGGGGGCCAGTTGCCCATGATATTTTTAGGAACATTAAATCAAACCAATAAAAGAAATTGGGCAGCTGCTGCTGTTGGACTTGCCGATTCCTACAGGCTCCTCACTTTGAGTCTACTGCTTTGGAATTCATTTTTCTTGTGGTTTTCTGTGTCCCTTTGGACTGGGAGCAGTTTGCCCTTGAAATGAAGTTCAGGCCCGTCTCCACCACAGAAAGGCACAGTGGGAAACAGCAATGGCAGAGATGCCCAAGGAAAGACTGGCACATCTTTCTTATCTGTAAAATTAGGTTGTAATCCATCCCTCTTTCTTGAAGATGTTGAGGCTTATAGGATGCTTGAGATGTGACATGAAAAGTTCTTAAAAGGAATTATCCTGTATTTTTAATGCTTGTAAAGTATTATTCTGGAAGAGAATTGGTTCAGTGGATCCATGAATGCACAGATTTTTCAGGCCAGAAGGCACTGCTGGGTAATCTGATGTGATTTGTGTGTATAATATTTGATCCTGTTAGGGCTGTACAGAGGTTGGGGAACTCGCACAGATACACGGGGCTGGCTCTAGGAACTGTCCAAAACTCCGCTCCCTTAATGATCTGTGAAATCTTTCCATGCCGGGATTAAGGAATGTGAGGTGCTGAAGTGACCCGTTTAATGATCTTCTCCTTTATTCCATCTCAGTGGCTCAGGGCAGGATTCACATTCTTGTTCAGTCTTTTCTTTTCCAGTTTGAATACATTCTCCTTTGCATCTTAATAGCAGCAAGCCCCGAGCTCCGGTTACATCATTTCAGGGCTTTCACTTGGTAAAGGACTTTGTGAGCGATCCCGGTGCCTCCCATGTGCTGTTTCCAGGCTGGAGAGTGGACAGATGAGGGATCCGGAGCTCCTGCCGCCTGTGCAGGAGGGCAGTCAGAAGAGCTGTTTTCTCTGGGGAAAAAGCCACCATCTGCTTTTGTGAAGCTTCCTTTGCTCTTCTTAAATCACGAGCAAACACAAGAGATCTGTTTGGCTCTTTCTTTTAAATGCGTGTTTTCCATCCTTTGTATTCCTAACAGGCAAAACCAGAGGGGGCACAAACTCAGCAAAGGCAGCTGTTCTGCCTTCCCCTGCTCTTCCTGCTCCTGCTTGTGAGCAGCTGGGGACAGAGCTCCTTTGGGCAGAAATGCTGGCTGTGGGGCCAAGGGATTCCCCAAAACACACAGGCAGCAAGCAGGGGATTGCCGGGGATCTTGGAATGCTGGAGGTTTGGTTTGGACCTCTTTAAAGTTTGGCTTCTTTAGTGTAACACCAAAAACCCCCAAACAAACAAACAAACCCAAATCCAAACCCCAAACAACAAAACCAACCCCAGCCTCCTTAAAGCCTTTCTTAATGAGTATTTCTGGGGTCTCACTTCACCTTCAGTCCTGTCAATTCTCCTTCCCGTTGATCAGCGTGATCAGTGCAGGGCCACACAGCCCAGACAACGGGGTGTAGGGGCAGTAAATGAGATTTACTCCCTCGGTGCTGCTCGCGGTCAGACAAAAGTGGCAGCAGATGTGACCGGTTCAGGCTGTGAATTACAAGTGGATGAGTCTCTGTTCCCAAGGAAACGGGGAGGTGCCAGGGGCTGTGGGAAAAGGAGCAGGAGGATGCTGCAGCCCGGGCCGGGGGCTGCCCCTGTCTGGGGCTGCTGTCGCTGTCCCTGGGCAGTGTCACTGCCCGGGCAGGGAGGACACACACCTCTCTGCTGACATGAACCTTTAGCCAGAGCAGGCAAGGACTGAGTGGAGCACAGACCTGGAGTGGCTCTGGAGCTTTCCTGGAGGAGGGCTCGGTGTGGAGCTGTGCTGTGCCTGTGCTTGCCATGGTCCTGTGCCTTGTGGGCAGGGGCTGCACCTGTGACAGGGGCCATGGAGAGGTGCAGGGTGGGGCACTGCCCCAGGGTCACAGCCTGCTGTGCTGCTGGCTGGGCTCTGTGCCAGCCAGGAGAAAACATGGAAATATGCACTTTTGCTGCCTAAATTTAGCCCCCAAAGCTTGTCTGGTCCCAGTGGCGACTCCTGTGGTAAACCACAGCTCCAGAGTGAGGATTAACCCTGTGTCCAGCATCTGACAAGGATGTGGGTCAGTACCTGCTGCCAGGCTCCAGCTCTGCCCATGCTTCTCTTCACAGAGAGGCAGGGAAAGAACCACTTTGGGTCAGTCTGGCTCATTTCTGTGGGTGGTGCAGGTTGAAATAAACCAGCTCCATGCTGAGTGAGGATTTCTTCTGCAAGCAGGTTTGCCTCCTCCTTAGTCTCAGAGAGGAAGGGCCGTGGCCAACGTGGGGTTGCATGCTGAGAGCACCTGGAGAGGCATCTGCCCAGCTGTTCCCAGAGCCAGGGAAGCTGTGGTTGGCATTGGTGCCTGGTCTGGGCACTCTCTGGCCAGCTCTCTCTTCCCATCTGGCACACATGTGGTTTGAAGTGCTGTTTCTGTTCTTAAATTGGACATAATTGCTACACACCACTATATCTGTTCTCACTCTTGATCTGTGGGGAGTTTGCCCTTGAGGCTCAGCTGAAGTTAACAATAAACACTGTTTGGATTCCTTTGGTTGTTTTTTTGGTTCCTTGTGTCCCAGGAGCACAGGCTGTCATGAGGCAGGAAGGGAACTGGGTGCTCTGCTTCACCCAAAACACTTGTTGAGCCAGGCTGGCTGCTTTCAGATGTGCACTCAGAGTCAGTTTTTAAGGGAAATCTGCTGTCAGTAGCTCCTGTGGATTTGGAGTACCAAAGTATATGGCAAATGCCAGCCCCTTGGCCACAGCAGCGGTGGCCACCATCCTGTGCAAGGACAGGAGAGGGAAGGGGACTGTGTGAGGAGCAGCGTGTGGGACCTGCTGCTGCTGTGCCTCTCAGTGGCAGAGCTTTGCCACCTTGTTCTTGTGCTTGCTGAGTTTATTATTAATCATTTCAAGGCTTCATTGTCACCGTATCCACTGTGGTATTTGTTCTTGGACAGTGAAGAGCTGTTCTCAGCTTCCTTTGGATTAAACGAGGGGCTGCTGCAGGGCAGGGGTTTCCCAGGAGGGAAGAAGCCACTGGGTTCAAGGTACAGTTTCTTACACTTTCACTTCCTTCTGAGTAGTTGCAGCTGAAGTTGTTTCCTCACAGCCCAGCAAGTCACAGTGTGAGGACCTGGTGTGGGTATGAGGGAAAACTGGGGCTGTGCACGCCAAGTGCTGCTGCTCAGGCATGGGCTGGGGATTACAGACACAGGAAAAAACCCTGAAAAATGCCAGTGCCGCAGGAGACGTTTCCATACTAGAGAGAAGTGTTTTCCTTTCTCTCTTTTTTTTTTTTTTTTTTTTTTTTTTTGAACTGGGAACGTCTAGTTTCAGATAAAAGGCTTGTCTTGTTCTTTGTTTTACCAGGAGCCATATCTCTTGTCTTTGTCTAGGCAGTGATGTTACTAATCACACAGAAGGAAGGAGAGGGGAAGCTTCCTTTGGGCTGTTTGCTTTCACTGCAGGTCCCCTCGGGACGGATGTGCCCCTGGCAGTTCTGTGTGTGGATGCTCCAGGCTGTGGGCCCTGCAGCTCCTTGGCTGTTCCAGCTCAGCAGTGTCACTGCTGGGACCTGGCAGAGCCCTCACAGGGAAGGTGGATGGTGCTCTGGCACCCGGTGTGGGCGTTGGGAGCTCGCTGTGTGGGGAGAGCAGAGCCAGAGGTGCCGGCAGTGGCAGCGTCCTGTGGACACACCTGGGCTCTCAGACTGCCCTGCCAACGTCCCCTGCCCTCGGGACTGAGCCTGTCTCTTGGGGTGGCACAGAGGCTCCGGCTGCTCTTGGGCTGTGCTGCCAACCCCTGCCCACAGCTGGGGATTTCCTGGTGGAACAGCTGGCTGGGGTCTCAGAATGGATCCAGGCTCGAGTTGCATTAGCTCTGTGTGTGTATGAGAGCTCTCCCAAGGGAAACTGTGTGTGCTGGGAGGACAAAGCACTGGAAAATACATCCGAGGTATTTCTCTTATGAAGAGGTGTGGACTTTTAGGGAAGGCAGCACATGGATACTCTGAAGGGGGCATAAAAACAATTGGGAGTCAAATGGCTTCGTTGGTGTATTCTGTATTTGTGTAAGAGTTGGATCCTCCCTGAGTCCAGCTTGCTGTGCTATATTTGCAATGAGCTATTGGGTCTAATCCCAGTTGTGAGAAAATAATGGCTTTTGTTGCCAAGCATATTTTCTCACTTGTCACAAATCAGTGGGGTGAAGCATATGTTAGAGGAGCGGCTGTCTCAGGCTGCCCGGCGGGGGGATCCGTGACAACGCTGTTCTCCTGGATGGAGAATTGGGATAATTCAGCGTGGTGCAGCAGCCGGCCCGGGGGTGGGTGGGCTGCACCCGGGGCTCTGTGCTGGGCACTTGGCAGCGGGGCTTTGTGCTGCTCCCCGCCGGCAGCTTTCATCCCGGCCCGTTGCTAGAGAAACCTCTGCTTTTGTCTGTCCCCGTCTGAGCAGGCGGAGCGTGGCTCTGGCCTGGCGGGGCTGCGGAGGGGTGTTGTGCCAAAACCGACATCTCCTGCACGAGGAGGAGGAGGAGGAGGGTGCTCGCTCGCAGGGCCTGGCTCCGGTGTGCAGCTGCTGGGGCAGGGCTGTGCAGGGCTCCCAGCCCGCTCTGCTGCGGCACCAGCACCAATCCCCACGGCGTCAGGCTCCTGTGGCCTCTCCTGTCCGTTTAGGCTCCAACCTTTGCAAGTCGTAACTATCCAGGATTTCCCACTGCCTGCTTTCCAGCAGTGTTTGCCTGTGTAGGATTGGGTTTATTCACTAACCCATCCTGAACTTCACATGTGTTGCCTCTCCATGAGCTGTGCAGGATATTCTGCTGTCCTTCTGCTGGGGTTGGCTTCCATGGTGGCTGATATCAGTTGAGGAGCCAAAAGTAAATTTTGGGGTTAGGTGGTGAAGAGAGGAGTATCTAACATGGGAAACATAATTAGCAGTTGGTTGAAGGTTGGAATTGCAGGCCTGTGAATCCCCCACAGTGGACAGGATAGATGTAATGTGGCTGCAGGCAGTGCAGGAGCTGTCAGAGCTGTCCCCAGGAGTGCTGACTCCCAGGGACCCTTGGAGCACTGAGCGATGTCCTTCTCTCTGCTACCAAATCTGTCTTTGCATTGATGATGCCAGCATCATCATTTTGTTTTGTACACAAACCCTTGCCATTTAGCATGCAGCAGCACCCCTGGGGTCAGTGCCCATCTCCACTGTTGGTGTGATGTCTTGTCACTGGGTGGCTTTGGGGTCATGGCTGGCAGCTCCCTGTGCCTGCAGAGCCTGTCCTTTGCCTCTGTGTGCTGGGCTGGCACTGACCTGACTGAACTCCTGCAAGGAAACTTAGAAGTGTCAAATCAACACGTTACAGGCTTAGGAAAAACAAAGAAAATGTGTTGGCAAAGGTCAAAGTGTGCCAGGGACAGAGAGAGCTGGACTCCAGCAAACTGGGAACAGAGGGAATAAAGACTGAGGCACTGATACCAGTTGTTGTGAAACCTCATTTGCAATTTAGTTTCCTTTTCTGCTTTCTTTTAGCAGAGAATTTAACATTTAAAGGTATCTCTAGCATTCTCTGTGGAGCGGGATTGTCCTTCATTTTGAAGTTTCTATAACTTGCTGTGAGTGAGGGCTAATGTCTGTGTGTCTGTGCAGCAGATGCCCGGAGTCCCAGGGAAAGCCCTGTCTGGGCAGAGGCAGCAGTTGTGCTGAGCATCCCTGCTCTGCCGGGGGCCTTGGCTTCTCACCAGTGTCAGGTGAGCACAGTGAGAAAAATAGACCTGCTTACAAAGCTTAGGGAAAGGCAAAGGACATCTTGTGTGTTATGGGTTGTGTATACAACTATTAGGACGATTAAAGAGGTTGTTTCTGTAGGGAGGCTAAAACGCACACAAGCGCTGTGGCTGGTCTGGGCACTGTCATGAGGGGAAGAAAGTGAAGGGTCTCCAGCACATGCAGGAGCTGCCTCACCTCGGCTGTGCCCCCCTGCCTGGTGCCAGGGGTGTGTGTGGTGGGAGCTGGGGCTGCTCTCCCCTCTCCCGAGGGCTCTGGGGACAGGGAGGCAGCACATGGACCCGTTCCAGCAGCTGACCCCTGCCATTCCAGCTCCTCTGATCCCTGTGCCGTGCAGCTGCCCCCCGCAGCCAGCTCAGCCCAATTGTTCTCAGTTTGAATAGATTTTCCTACCGTCGAGTCTCATTTTTCCTCTCCTTTCAGTTCTGCACACGCCCTCCTATGGGGCTCCCCATCCCTCCGGGCAGAGCTCAGCTGCTGCTCCGAGAAGAGTGAGCAGCTCCTGCACGGGCGTCCTGGCCAAGTGCACTCACAGAGCTGCAGAAACCCTGCCCGGCCTTGGGAAGGCTTGGGGGGGGTGTATTTCCCTCACATCCTGTGCCACAGGTGCTGTGTTGCTTCTCTTGCAGTCAGGGCAAGGTGTCTGCCTGTGCCCGTGAGCAGCGCTGCCTTCCCCACTGCCTGCCTTGTCGTGTGGGATCAGAATCCCCCTGTGGGGGGTCTGCAGCCAGGGTGGTGGAATCCATGGGGGGGTCTGCAGCCAAGGTGGTGGGTTCTGGCAGTGCCAGGGCAGGGTCAGCACTGGAGACCAGCTCTGTCTGTTGTTCCTGCAGGACACAGCAGGGACCCAGGGGCTGCAGGAGACACCAGCTGCCCAAGGAGCCCGTTCCCCACACTGCACAGGCACCTCCAGGCACTGCTGAGCAAACAAACCTGGAACAGATGAAACCTTTGGTGTTTTTGAGCTGGGATTTGGAGGGTGTGAGAGACTTTTTAAGCCTTTGAGCCAAAGCTGCGTTGGATTTGTTGGTAAACCTGGTAGAGCAGGGGGATGGGGTGAGAGAAGGGTACATGGCAGTGCCAGCTTCCTTAAGGTCACAGTGCTGGCCATCCTGGAGGTATTCTCATGGACACTGATCAAGAAATAGTGTGTTAGTTTATATGAGAATAGTATGTGATTTCAGGTAGTAACAGACAGAAAAAAGTATGGTTTCTGGTTTCAAAGGGCAATTGAAAGCTCTGAGGTTGGTCTCAGTGTTATAAGACCGTTCGTTTTGACAAAGAAAAAGGTTTAATGTGAGGCTGGTCAGTGGCACTGTTCTGCTGTCTCTTGGGAAGCAGATCCTTTGGCCTTATTGAGCCTTCATTCACCCCAGGGCTTGGAGGGAGCTCCAGCAGCGCCGTGCTGATTCTCTGGGACAAGGAAGGACAAGCTGTGTGTAGCTGATGTTGTTTCCCCTCTGCTGTGTGCCTGCAGAGATCCGGACGCAGCTGGTGGAGCAGTTCAAATGCCTGGAGCAGCAGTCGGAGTCGCGGCTGCAGCTGCTGCAGGACCTGCAGGAGTTCTTCCGCAGGAAGGCCGAGATCGAGCTGGAGTACTCCCGGAGCCTGGAGAAGCTGGCTGAGCGCTTCTCCTCCAAGATCCGCAGCTCCAGAGAGCACCAGTTCAAGTAAGTGCGTGTTCCCAGGGGCAGGCTGGGCACAGGGATGGGCTGAGGTTGCTGTGAGCACTACAGGTTGGTTTGTAGCTGCACAGTCCTGACGTGGAGTAAAGTCCATCACGTCAGCAGTGACCCCATCTGTCTCATCCCTGGGTGGGGCTCACAGAAGAAACTGGACACGGCTCTTTCCAAGGCTTCCACCACAGCATCAGTGGCCTGTGCTGTGTGAGTTACACTTACTGGGCACTTCTTGAGCAATACAATAAAAATAGGAATTGGAAACCATGAAGGAGTCAAACCCTTTGATTTTTTTGAAGAGTCTTGATTTCAGCCGTGATTTGATTGTGCAAATAGTGGTGGGCCTGGTCTGTAGCCCTTGTTTCTGTGTGTAGCCCAGTCATCAGCTGTCCAGGTGCTTGGAAGCAGTTTCTGAAAATGGAATTTACTGGAGTTTATTTGCAATAAAGTATCAGTTTTTCCTGTGCTTAGCTGTATGGTGTTGGAGGGAGGAAGATCATTGTGGAAATATTGTGAAACAAAGCTTTGAAGTAGGAAATATGAACTGAGTCCTGGGATTGTGTGAGAACCAAACCAGTGATGCAATCGTGAAATCCATGAATATGTAAATATGTGTTTTCAAAGGCAGCTTCTTTTCAGTTTAACCACACTTGTGAGCTTGGCTAAAACAGAAAATATCTGAAAAAAAAATAGAAAGGAAAACAAGCTTGACTCGGAATTTCAGTGTGGAGGTGACTGCTCTGTGCTGAGGATACTGCCTTGTGCCTTCTGCTGGCTGGTGACCCCAGGGCTCTGTGGAGGCCGGTGCCCACTGCAGCTGGGGGCTGCTCCCTGCACCCCGTGTGTGTGCCAGGCCAGGCTGTTGGGCTGGGCTCTGCAGGGCGACACGTGCTGCTCGTGCTGGGTGTCAGCAGCTGCTGCAGGTGTGTCCCTTGCCACAGCCGCCTCTCCTGGCCATGTCGGGGCCACGGGGTCTCGCTGGGCAGCACGAGCAGTGCTGGAGCTGTGCCCTGTGGGATGTGTGCCCAGGGAGATGTGTGCCCTGTGCCCAGTGGGATGTGTGCCCTGTGCCCAGTGGGATGTGTGCCCTGTGCCCGGCGGGATGTGTGCCCTGTGCCCAGGGAGATGTGTGCCCTGTGCCTGGTGGGATGTGTGCCCTGTGCCCAGTGGGATGTGTGCCCTGTGCCTGGTGGGATGTGTGCCCTGTGCCTGGTGGGATGTGTGCCCTGTGCCTGGCGGGCTGTGTGCCCTGTTCCCAGCACAATCTGTGCCCTGTGCCCAGTGGGATGTGTGCCCTGTGCCCAGCGGGATGTGTGCCCTGTGCCCAGCAGGGGCTGTGCCCTGTGCCCAGCGGGATGTGTGCCCTGTGCCCAGCAGGGGCTGTGCCCTGTGCCCAGCGGGATGTGTGCCCTGTGCCCAGCAGGGGCTGTGCCCTGTGCCCAGCGGGATGTGTGCCCTGTGCCCAGCAGGGGCTGTGCCCTGTGCCCAGCGGGATGTGTGCCCTGTGCCCAGCAGGGGCTGTGCCCTGTGCCCAGCGGGATGTGTGCCCTGTGCCCAGTGAGATGTGTGCCA
>VXBN01012653.1:90154-126565 GCA_013397395.1 Sinosuthora webbiana | reverse complement strand
TGTGCCCAGCAAGGTCTGTGCCCTGTGCCCAGCGGGATGTGTGCCCTGTGCCCAGCAAGGTCTGTGCCCTGTGCCCAGTGGGATGTGTGCCCTGTGCCCAGCGGGATGTGTGCCCTGTTCCCAGCACAATCTGTGCCCTGTGCCCAGCACAATCTGTGCCCTGGGGCCATGCAGCAGCACTGGTGGCATGAAACCAGGTGCTGATCCTGGCTGCTCTCCTTGCAGCACCTTGGCCTGAGCTCTCCACCTTTGCCTCCCTGGGCCACAGTGTTTGTCCCTGTCTCTTCTTCTGCCAGCAGTGTCTGTGAAGGTCTCTCAGCTGGAATTCTGCCCCTTGTTCCAGATGAAACTCATGTCGTTCAGTTCAGTGCCCAAAGACTGCAGCTGCTGTTCAGTGCCTTTCACAGAGAGCCTGGGCTTTGCCTGCCTGCTGCCCTTCTCACCAGCCCCAGGCTCTTCACAGTTTGTTTCTTCCTCTAACCCCTGGTGATTTTTTTCCCGTTTCAGCTGCAAGAGCAGTGATTTCTGCTGTTACGTTACTAAATCCTATTTATTCCATATTACTAAATCCCATTTAATCTGTTTACTCGGTCTCTCCAGTGTGAGGCTTTACTGCTGTCTTATGCCAAGCTCTGCTGATGATGAGTTGCTATTCAGATCCTCTCTGTCCTTCTGGCATCTGACTGTTGTGTTGATTTTGTGGTGCTGGATGCTGCAGTGTGCACCAAGGAATTGAAGGAATTGGGCAGTAAGGAGCTCTGGCTCAGAGATGGAGCCCACCTGAGTGTGTTCATGGTGTGCACAGACACTCAGAGGTGATGTTGGATGCAGAACCCTTTTATGAGCACTTTCTAGTGGACTGAAACCAGCACAGTGTATTGGGTGGCAGAGGGCCCTTCTGCAGTGGAGTGACAGCTGTATTCATAGTGCAAGTGGAAAGAATGAGCAGAACTCTCTCTCTTTCCAGGGATATCTCTTCTCCTGTGCCGTGTTCCAGTGCACCCAGTTTGTGAAGGGGGTGGCTGGGGGCCTGGTGTGGTCTGCACTGTGTGCAGTGCTGGTACAGCTGGGAGAAGAGGTGATGGCCCAATCCCAGTGACTGTGTGCAGGGGAGGGAGGCAATGTGCTGACAGCATTCATTTGAGAGTGTGTGCCTTTTTGACCCGTTCACCTGACCTTTTGGATTTTTTCCCCCCACAATTCTCTAGGAAAGATCAGCACCTCCTTTCCCCTGTGAACTGCTGGTACCTGGTCCTGACGCAGACCCGCCGGGAGAGCCGGGACCACGCCACCCTGAACGACATCTTCATGAACAATGTCATCGTCCGCCTGTCGCAGATCAGCGAGGACGTCATCAGGCTCTTCAAAAAGGTACCCTGGGCAGCCTTGCTTCCTGAGCCCCCATCCTGCCATTTCGGTCTAAAACAGAATTTTCATCACTGCTGCGAAGCAAATCTTGCAAGGGACTATCATTAAAAGTCTTTCTAGGTAGTATTTATCCTAGAGTTTTAATGAAACTGAGATCTAGACCTGTCAAGTCTAGAGTGTGAGGTGTGACCTGGTGCTCGGAGTGTCAGTGCCAGAGAAGTGAGAGGTGGAAACGTGATGACTTTTTCTGAAGACTCTTTGGAGGGTGTCAGAGAACAGGTCAGAACAGGCCTGTTGGGTGGAGCCTTGCTCAAGAGCAGGATGACAGCTATGAGGCAGGTACAAGAAAGGAGTCAGTGTGGCCTCCTGAGGGGAAGAGTCATGCCTCAGAAATTCAGTGAAGTTATTTCCAGGAGCCAGAGATCATATCATTAGCTGGTGCAGGGCCTTCACTGGAAAAGGGCCTTCGCTGAAATTCTTGAAGAGCTGTTGCAGAGTAGAGAGGGGTTGTTTTCTGGATTAATGATTAGTTAAAAGACAGGAAAAAAGGGAAAGAGAGTTCCAGTGCAGTTCCTAATAAATTATTTGGAAAAAGCCTGAATAGTAAGATGACAAAATCTGCTGATGATACAGAATTATTAATGATAACCAAATTAAAAAGGAGCATCAGAGACTTCTGAGAATCACGCAGTCAGGCGGACCAGGACTGTTCATTGAAGGTGAGGAGTGTGGGAAGAGCACAGAGTCCCAGCAGAGGGTAGGCTCTGTGGCCATGTTCTCATTGGGGCAGCTGGGGACTGTAGTGAGGGAGCAGGGGCCAGGGGCACCTGCCTCTCCAGCAGGAGAAGGCTCATAATCAGGGCTTATCTTGAAATTTCAGCCTGACTGGAGAATAAATTTCATGTGATATTTTTATGGCCAGTTTCCTCTAGTTTATAGATCTGACCTAGAAATTAAACTGCAAGGTCAGGTTTGTGTTGGCTGATTTGATATGGGATAGCATCTCTTTTCCTGTTCTCCTGCCCTCCAGAAATGGAGATATTTGGTATGTGTTGATTAGTGCACTTCTGTCTCAAAATGTTTGCTCTGAACCGGTTTTTGAGATTTATATTTAAACTATCCTCCTGCTTTCCCTGCCCATGTCTGTGAATGGTGTGTCTCGTTTGGAAACACAGGACAAATTCAGCTAGCTTGCAAACAAGGACATATATTCAGTGTTTGGAGTGTTCTTTTGTTGTATGTCAATCCTCAGCCAGGACAGGATGGTGAAGTATTCATCCATTCAGCAGAATTATTTCTTTGTGTTTGGTTTTCTTCCATCTCCCCTCATTTGTGAACTTAAATTTCAACTTCTAAGGCTCAACACTTAAGTTCAGTAGAAGTGGTTGCTCCTTGTTTCTCCCTCCATCTCCTGCCAGGAGAGCTGGCGGGACTCTCTCTGCAGCCTGCCAGAGCCAGCACCTGCTTTGCATCCAGAGGAACCTTTAGAGTTGTGGGCATGTGTTTGTTCCGTGGACTTACCTGTCCCTGGAAATGCTGTTCTGCTAAATCAGGGAAACGTCTTACTTTGTGTCAACGTTTGCCTTTCCTGTGGACAGGGACACTGCCACTTTGGGGGATATTCAGGTTGTTTATTTTTCTCAGCCTATGGCACACCTTGTCTGAAGGGATCTGAGGCTGCACTTCTCACTTCCCAGCAGGGCTCAGTGGGAACCTGTGTGAAACAGGAGCTGGTCAATGGGTTTTGAAGATGCAGCCTTGCAGTGTACAAGGCTGCTCAGAGGAGGGATGTCTCACTGTGGTGTCCAGTCTGGCTCTGGGTGTGGTGGGTGAAGTGCTCCGAGCCCTCCTGCAGGGGCGGGGGCAGGCTGTGCCAGGCTGCTGGCACAGGGCCCGCCTCCACAAGGGTTAAAGCACCCGCTGCCGTGGTTCAGCTGCTGGCTGTGCTGGAGATTGCTCTTTGATGGTAAATTAGGGCAACACTTTCTTCCAGAAATGCCACTTTTAATTCTTCCCATCTAGAGTTTATTAATGGCCTGTGACATGCTGCGGGGACACAAGGAGCCGGGAGTTTTGTGTTTGCTGCGTTCATTATGTAAATGTAAACAGTCCCGGCAGGGAGGGCTCAGGGGTACAGGGGGAGCAGAACTGAGGAGCAATCGCTCAGCAAGTGGCAACCTGCCCAGGAAGGTGTGGGGTGCTGAGCTGGGGTGCTGAGCTGCTGCCTCCCTGCCCAAGGCTGGCAGCCGTGGGGTCTCCCATCACCGCACCGGGCGCTGCGGTTTGTTCCTCTCCACCCAAGGGTCCACAGCCTCCCTGGTGTCCAGCTGGGAACCCTTCCAACCCAACCCGTCCCAGGATTCTGTGAGGAGGGCAGAGGAAGAAAACTCAATTGGGCAGATTTCCCTGGAGCTTGCAGTGTGGGTCACGTTCCCTGTGCAGGAGGGGAGGATCAAGGCGAGCGTGTTGACGTTGCTGACAGGCAGTAAATGGAGATGCTGAGCTGTGTCCCTGCTGAGGTCTGGCTCGCTCTGCTCTCAGGGAGAGTCTGTCACCATGAAACCTCACAGTGTGTCCTGGCAGACTCAAACCCGGGGTGAGGGACCCACTGCCAGGCAGGTGTTTGCTGCACTCTGATTTTCTGCTGTGGCAGAAGGAAGTTTGATGCTTCTTCCAGGTATGGGATACAGGGAATTACACATTTGAGACAGAGCATTGCTATGTCCAAAATAAGGGTGCTGGGTTATTCCCCAGTGTGGGATTTAATTACGTGTTGTGACAGTGAATTTAATTACACCCCGTGCTGCCTTGTCCTGGAAGGAGGTTGGATGGGGAAATAGTGTCTGGATGGGAGCTCTTGTCTTTGTCTTTAGAATAAGTGTTCTCTGTTGCCAGTCATCCATGCTGCTGCTTCCCCATACTTTGTCAGCAGTGGCAGGAATTTTAATAAATTGCTAACTTGAAGCCATTGATGTCTCAGTGAGCAACTGTGGGTTTTAGGAGGAATGTGAGGCACAAAGGAAGCAGCTAAATTGTAGTTTGGGTTTTGTGGATGATCCCAGGGAACTGGAATGATGTTTTGGTGTTGTCTCCTGTAAGGACACAAAGATAATTTCTCTGTTAAGAAGGGGAAGGCAGCAGGCTCGGAGGAGAGGCAAGTCCTTCAGCTGCTCCCTTGCCTGTGCTTGAGAGAGGCTCCAGCATCCTCACTGTGGACACTGCTCTCCTGGGTGCTGGGGTTCCCCCAGCGATGCCACAGACCCTTTGGCTCCCTGCAGCAGGGGACAGGTGTTGGGTTACCCTGTCTGTAAGCGAATGGCCCTTTAACTCTGCTCCCCACCCGTGGTTGCCTGTGTTGCTCTGTGTCAGAGTCTAAAATTGGGTTTGAAAATTACAGCTTCGTGGCCTTGCCCTGCACCGTGCAGGAAATCCAGGGCAGAGGCAGGAGCTGCAGCTCAGCGTGGGCCATGGCTTCTGCCACCAGCCTGTCCTCCTCCCCAGGCGTTTGGGAAGCCTTGCTTTGGGGAATGGCCTGTGGCTGGTGGCAGCAGGGATGGCTGGAGGGGCACATGTCACTCCTGCAGGCTGTGGGCTCCAAGCCTCCTGTTTGCAGACCTTGACGGTAATAACTCACATTAGAATCACAGAATGGTTTAGGTTGGAAAAACTCTCTGAGACCATCGAGTCCAACCCTTCTCCCCAGCACTGCCAGGGCCACCACTAACCCACGTCCCCAAGTGCCACATCACACAGCTTTTAAACCCCTCCAGGAACGAAGAAGAAATTTTTCCTAATATCCAACCTAAACCTCCCTGGCACAACTTGAGGCTGTGTCCTTTTGTCCTGTCCCTTGTTCCCTGGGAGCAGAACCTACCCCCACCCGGCTGCACCCTCCTGTCAGGGAGTTGGAGAGAGTGAGAAGGTCCCCAAACATCTTTGGGCTGTGTCTGGGGGGATGCACACCTGTCACGGCTCCGTTGTGAATTAGCAAGGCCCAGTGAGATTTTTGAGAGCAATGATGACCATCTGTGTTGGTGGGCAGGGGACAGGGAGTGGGGTCCAGTCCAGATGAGGGTTCCTGGGAGCTGTGGGCCTCAGCTGAGCCCCTTCTGGTCACTGGCATCACCCTGGGACCCGTGGCAGTGGGACCAGTGTGCATCAGTCAGGCCTCTGAGGATGGGACTGTCCCAGCTCCACTGACACTAACTCACAGACACACTGTGGTCACTGCTGGAACTTTCACCCTTTAGACTCCTTGCTTCAGGCTTTAAGTCTAACTTCTAATAATCGAGATTAAACTTTCAAAGTATGTAGGTTGTCCCATTGACTGGAGTTAGAGGTCCTTTCTGTGTTGAGGGCTTCTCTCATCATCCAGCCTGATGGAATGTTGTTTTCCTTGCCCACGTGCACAAAACTTCCTGGAGTTATTTGAGGAAATCTGGAAGAAAGTTCTCAGTTTTGGTTTGGTTTAGGGGAGGGAGGATTGGGGTGTCTATACTTAGTTTAAATACATCTTCAAGCTATAATAAGTATTTCCTGGCCAGGAAGATTCCAGGGAGAGATTCGTGGTGTGATTACAGGCTGGCAGGAAAGCAGTGCGAGCACATCCCAGCACCTCCAGCTGCTGGGTTGCAGTAGGAGTTGGTTTGATCTGCAGCCAAGCCCAGTGCTGGGCAGCTCCCCATGCTGTGGCCTCTCCATGAAGGGCTGTGTCCATGCTGTGGGAGGCTGGCAACTGCATCTGCCTCATCCTGCCTGGCAAGGAGAGGGAAAACACAGGCTGGTAATGGGATTTCAGCAGGCAGGAGGATGCCAGGAGTTCCTCAGTGGCAGTGAGTATCTCCTCAGCTGGCTGAACTTTGGCTGCTGCTGTTGTGAAACTGGAAACTTTATTATATAACTGTGGTGTAGCTATTTTGTAATGTCCTTTTCCAGAGATGCTTTGGTTCACTTGGGTCAGAATAGTGAAAATGAGCTACTGAGGAGAAGCTGGGGTGGTGGGTCATGGCCAAGGGAAATGTAAACTTGGGATGCCAGGGCTGGGGAGCCCTGATAATCTCTGCTCTGAAATACCAATGTTTGCTGCTCTGTGATTAAACACATCTGCTGCTGGACCTGCAATTTCCAGCAGAGTGTTTCAGATCAAGACATACTGACAGGTGATGCTGTGGGGCTGAAGAATGCCAGTCTAGGGAACTACAAACCCACAAATGGCTGTTGGGTGATGTACACCTTGCCAGTCTCAAAGTGAGTCTCTGCCAGTTCCCAAACTGGGGGAGAGTGTTGTGTGTTATACCCGAATGGGGAGTTGACTGTGGGCTGGGAACGAATTCTACCAGTAAAAGGGCAGAGCAGTATTGCCTGTAATTTTAGATTAGTCTGTTTTGCAGGATAAATAAGTTAAATTATGTGGAATTCCTCCTCGTGGTCTCTGAAAGCTGGGTTGGTTGATCCATGGGCAGACATCAACCTCAAATGAATGTGCAGCAGTTCTGAAACTGCATGAGACTTTGCTGCACTGTATATTCACGTTTATGATTCCTCTGAAGTGTATTTTCATTTTAGAACTGCATGTTTCGAGCATAACAGTTTCACCTCTCCTTGTTTTTGTCTTGCAGAGCAAGGAGATCGGCCTCCAGATGCACGAGGAGCTCCTGAAAGTCACCAACGAGCTCTACACGGTGAGCAGTGAGCCGGTCCCGCCGTTCCTGGCTGGCAGCGTGGGGAGCACAGGCATTTGTTAGGGCAAACCTGAGGAGATTGTGCCCTGGCTGTCCTGCCCTCACATCCTCCGGGGGGTCTGGCTCCTGGCTGGGCTGGTGGCAGTGCTGGAGGGTTCCCCAGCAGTGCGAGGCCAAGGGCTGGCTCACGCTGCCCAGCTGCTGCCCTTGAGCGTGGCTGGGATGTTTGGGTGTGATCCAGTGGGATCCCTGTGTCTGTGGGGCTCCCACCTGCCGGGGCTCCAGCACCACGTGTCCTTTGGCCCTGCCCAGGCACAGGGTTGGTGATTGCAGGCACCAGTGGCTCTGAGCTGGCCCTGCTTGTTTGTTGGACACCTCCCTGCTCCTGTGAGCCCATGGCCTGGGGAGGTGGCTGAACGTGACCTTCTGCTGGGGAATGCACAGACCTTCTGGCTCCTGAGGACACAGCTCTCCCTGTCCTGTGCCCCAGGAGCACTTTGGCTGCAGAGTTGTCTGTGCCTCCCAGTGAGATCATGTGCTGTTAGTCAGGACATGGCTCTTCAAGCAGGTTTTCATAGCAGGGTAGTAAAAGTCTTTGTGTTGCTTCTGCCTCTTGCCCTGTAGCAATTGGTTTTTTAGAAATTTATTTTATTTGTGCTTTAGCAGCAACAAAACCGTATAAAGGCTGCCTTTTGTTGGAAAATTGAGATAATATATTTTGCTTTCTTTGGTTGCGTCTGTAACTGGTACATAAATAATACTGCAGTAGGTTTATTCCTAAACAATCATTCTATTTCATCTTTTTGAAAAACAGGCCTAAACAACAGAGCATGAATGATTGTATTTGAAATTTGTGCTATAAATCTCCTCTTAACAGGTTTGTTCCTGCATTGGCCGTTGAAGGATTTGATTGTTGGGAGACCTGCAGTGTGGGTGGACAGCAGATCAGATTAAAAAGCTTGTGTGAGATTTGGGAGTGCGTTGTTGATGGTTGAATGTCACAAGCTGTGTTAGGGGTGGTGACTAATTAAGATTAATTACAGCAGCAGCATGTCAGATGCAAAACAAGGAAGAACTTAGAAGGGCTGGGCTGGGTAGCTGTGGAGCAGTTTGCTGTGAACCCAGACACGGGGCAGGGACATGCTGGGGTGAGTGCTGTGCTGGGGTCCCAAGTGCAAGCAGTGGCCAAGGAGGAGCACAGAGGGCAATTCTGCTCGTCCTCACAGGAGCTGAGATTTCCCCATTCACTGCTTTGCTCCATGTGTTGAGCAGAATGGGCTTGAATGGTGAAACACAAGGTTTGGATGGTGAAACTGGAACAGCTGGAGGAGCTCTGTGTTTGTGTTCAGCCTTGCTGCTAAGATAACAAACTGGTTGTGTCATCCAGCCAGGAAGGAGCAGGGAAGGGACATGCTGCCTTCAAAAGCACGAAGAAAAGCCTGTGGGGCAATCAGGGTCACCTCACATCTGCCTGGTGCCAGCAGCTCCTGCTGGTCAGAGTTCTGTCCTTGAGCCATCGGGGGAAACGGGCCCGGCTGCCCCCCTGGTTCATGGGGACATCCTTGGGACTGAGCTGCTGCTGGAGTGTTCTTTGCAGCACGTTGGGAGCCCACGAGCAGCACGGGAGCTGTGGCTGCTGACACGGGATGAGGGCCTGGCTCACAGGACACCGGGCTGCTGCTGCTTCAGGAATGTCACTGGTCTGCTGTCAGCACAGGGAAGTCGATTTTCTTGCCTCTGGCCAGGCCTTTACCCACAGCTCATCTGTGCCCTGGCAAGGCTGCTTTTTAAGCCTCTCCAGGGGAATTCTGTGCACTGGGCGGAAACTGCAATTCTTTACAGGCTTCTCAGGCATTCGCTGTCTCAAACTTAAGCCAAAACAACCACATTGATTTTTACTCCGCCTTGTTGCTGTTCTGATGCAAGCCACCCTGTCATCTCTGTGTGGAGAGAACTAAAGCCACGCTGATTTTAATCAAAATGGAAGTGGATGACTTTCATTCTGAAGTGGAGATGCTTGTGAATGGTTTTGTGCACAAGTAGTTCTGCTGTGAATTAAAACCAGCTTCGTTCCTTTGGTTGCTCCTTATGGATTCCAGCAGAGAGGTACCAGTTGGAGCTGGTAAAGGCAAGGCAGAAGGCTGAGGGGGCCTGAGCCTGTACCTGACACGGTCACCCCATTTCTGCTCTGGCTCCTCTGCTGGGTCACAACCTTGGGGGTGAGCTGTTGAGGAGAACAAAGCCCTTGGAGCTGGAGACTGGTGCCATTTACGGCCGGTGTTTTGGCAACAGCCTTTTTCCAGAACATGTAATTAATATGGAAAACACAACTCGTGTTGTTAAATAACTAATGAACATTGGAACATATTTTTCCTCCTTGGCTGCAGCTAATTAACTGATTTGCAGGAAAGATCCCCGGGACGCAGCTGTGGCAGTTTGTCTTTGTGTCACAGCAATGCAAGCCAGGGACAGCAGGATTTGATTGCCCACACAGAGGTGGCACAGGGGAATTGCAGATCAAGGGCTGATTGCTGCAGTGCAGCTTGGCCCCGGCCAAAATTAAGGCAGATATTAAACAGAAATATCCTCTGAATTTCCAAGAGCCAGCTGTGTGGCAGGGCAGCTGGTGGGGAGCACAGTGAGCTGTTTAAGGTGTCTGTTTTGGTTGGGTAACTGTCCCATAACCTTGGGATTTCATAAAAATCCTGCAATCTGGACCCCTGTTACTCCTTGGACTTCTCTGTCCTGTTGTCAGGACCTCTATGAGTGCTGCAGAAACCTTTCCTCTTACTGCCTGTAGCCCTGATATGCAGCACTTTGCTTTTTCACTTCCCTCTGTGTGTTTCACAAAAAGACGTAGATGGTGAGCATGAGGAGGGCTCAGTGAAACCTCCAGTCGTTCTCTTTAGGAAAATCCCAGGAATTGTCTGGTTTCTGTGTGTCCTGTGCCGTCCACTGCAGAAAAGGCAGTTTGAAATAGGTGGCTGGAATCTGTGTTATGAATTAGCAGGGTTTGGAAGTGCAGCAGCTGAGGGCCAAGGCAGGAGGCCTCGCTCAGTGCCCCTTGGCTGTGCCTGCAGTGGGATCTCCCTGCAGGGGCAGGTCTGTGCAGCCCCAGGGCAGTGCTGGGAGCCTTCAGCTGAGGTTGTGCTTGGCAGGAGGAGGGATCATGCGGCTCAGCCTGCCCTGCTCCAAGTCAAACACTGCTGGGTCCTGCTGACAGCCGCAGATGAGGAAAGCTCTGTGTTTTCTTCATTAAACTGTGTAAAAATCCCCTGCATTCGTGGGTTCCTGTCTGTTTTAACCCTTGGGCCTCAGGCAGCCCATCCCAGTGTGTCCCAGCGTGTCCCAGCCTGCAGTGCCCAGCCCTGCTGAGGCTGATTGCAGTGAGCAGTCAGGCACTGCAGGCTGTGTCAAGGCAACGTGAAATAAACCTCCACATCCCAAAGGGAGATGATAGAAGGGGACAGTGTGACTAAAGGCATAAAGAGAGAGGAGCAGATATGTCCCTCTTGCCAGCTCTGTTAAAATGATCCAGTGTGCCCTTTGGGCTCTTGTTTCTGAAAGGAAAGGAAAGGCTGTGGTGGAATTTTGCCTGTAGAGTGTTCCAGGATCAGTGTCATCCCTCCTGGATCTGGAATGTGAAGGACAAGGTGCTGCTGCACCTACCCTGGCACTGTGTGAGCCTGCTGGCAGCAGCAAGGGCAGGATGAGGTGGTGACAGGACACAAACCCCATTTCTGCCTGGGAACTGCAGCTCCTCCACTTCTGGATGGTTCTGCTGTCTGGGTGGCAGAGCAAGGGCTGTCTGATGGCTTAGCAAGCACAAGTGTAGGAACAGAGAGGGTAGGGCAAAAGGGAGTTCAGAGTGACTGTGATCTCCCTCACAGTCACTTGTCATGGAGACCCTTATCCCAGCTGCAGAGCTCTGAGGTGATTCCTTGTTTCCCTGTTGGCAAGCTTGTGCTGCTCTTTGACTGCAGTGGGACTGAGTGTCATCACGGTTCTTAGACCAGCCTGGAGCCTCTAGAAATAGGGCTGGGATTAATCTCTCAAGCTTTCCTCCCCACTTTGTTCCTTAGTGCCACAGTGGCCCCCACAGCCCCTCTGCCCTGCCCAGGGCTGCTGGCTTGTCCTGCTCTGGTGCTCTGTGTGACCATGGGAAGGTGGCTCATGACCTCCTGTGTCTGCAGGTGATGAAGACCTACCACATGTACCATGCAGAGAGCATCAGTGCTGAGAGCAAGCTGAAGGAGGCAGAGAAGCAGGAAGAAAAGCAGTTCAACAAGTCAGGGGACATCAGCGTGAACCTGCTGCGACACGAGGACCGGCCACAGCGGCGCAGCTCCGTCAAGAAGATTGAGAAGATGAAAGAGAAGGTGGGTGAGAGGGAAGGAGGAGGCAGCTGGGCTGGGGTTGGGGCTCCCTGCAGGCAGCCTTCAGCCTTGTCTTTGTGAGGCCATTCCTGTATCTCTGAGAAGGGTTTAAGAAGGCTGGTGTCTCCTGTGCATGTGCTGCTGGAAGGCAACCCAAGGAGGCCATCACAGGTGCCTTCCCTGCTCCTGGCTGTGGAGAAGGGCCAGGAGCAGCTTCTCGAGAAGGGTTGGCTCTGAGTCAGGATGGCATGACAGGAACAGGCAGTGCAGCCTTGGATGGGTGGTGGACCTGCACAGGAGCCACGTGGGTCTCTCTGGAGGGAGAGCTGAGACAGGCAGCCTGGGGGGCCCTGGGGGCAATGGCTCCTGGGGCACAGGACAGGGAGGGGTGGTGGGAGCTGCTTCTCCACCAGTGGAGGCCACCAGGGGCCTGCCTGTGCCAGCTGGGACCTGAGGCTGTGCTGAGCAGGGCAGTGCACCAGCCTGTCTGCCTTGGCGTGGGGATGTATCCTGTTCATCCTGCTCCCGACACCAGACCCTGCTCCAGGAGTCTGGGGTTTGTCTGTGATGTGTTCTTAGAGATGTGCTTTTAAAAATGAACAACAGCAGCCTTGGGTTCAGTGAGGTATTGGCTCCTGGTAGCAAAAAAATAGTTGGATCTATAAAATACCAGTATTCTTCCTCTGTGGACTGTCTGGGAGTGAGAGTGCAGTATTTAGATGGACTTGCTAGGCAAAACACTTTGTGCCATTCTGGCCTCAGGATCTCCACAGTTTTTGTGTTAATTTGGATAAAAGGAGATAGCTTTCCCAGCCAGGATGCATTTGCTCACTGTCTCATCCAGCCCTGGGACATTTCTAACAGTGAGCTTCTTGGAAGGGTTAATCTTTTGATTCAGCCTTCAGAGCAGGGATCTGCCTGAGCAGATGTCCCAGATCTGGGGCACATCTGCTTTCCTACAGTTTCGAATTCTGGGTCCTGTTGTGAATTGTGTAGCTTGGGCCTCTGGGCCAGATTCCACTTTGATACAGCTGCACACATCTGGAACTAGTCCAAACATATGTCAGCATTTCTGGGGGGAAGGTTTGGCCCTCTGGTTTTGGCTGATGCCAAAATCCCCAGCAGCAGCTGTGCTCAAGGGCTCCAAGTACCTCTGAGCAGGATGCACTCGTCATGGCTGGCTGACAGTGCGAGGGGTGTTCAGATGGGATCTCCTCCCTCCTGGCAAGGTCCCTGTTTTCATACCAGATACCAAGTTTTAGTAATTACCTCGTCACACCCAGGCTGCAGGTGCTGTAGGGCTCTGTGGTGGGAAAAACTTTGCCAATACCATCCTGGTTGTGCTCTGACACTCCATTCTGCTTTTTCAGAGACAAGCCAAGTATTCTGAGAACAAGCTGAAGTGTACAAAAGCCAGGAATGACTACCTGCTGAACCTGGCCGCCACCAACGCAGCCGTCAGCAAGTACTACATCCACGATGTCTCCGACCTCATCGACGTGAGTCCCTTCCCTCTGCCCAGCGGGGCTGAGCTCCAAACTGCACTCCTGTGTGGTGCTGAAGGGGTGTCTGTGGGGGCTTTAGGATACTCTTTACTGGGGCTGAAGATGTCCTGTGCATTGGATTTGCCTTGGGGTGAGTCAGGTGAGACTGAGGTTTCTTCTTGGCCCGTTGGGTACTCTGTGTTTGAGATGAAGAAATGCTTCCCGAGGTCAGACACTGCCTTGGTTTTGGTGCTGAAACTGAGGGTTTTTTTCTTTCTGGTACTTGGTGGCTTTGGTGGTGATTCAGCACTTGTGGCAGTCCTGTCCTGGCTGGGGAAGGTGCCTTTGGGGCCTTGTCCCGGTGCTGCTTGCAGGGAACAGCCTCAGGGCAGGAACTGCTGGAGGGAGGTTCATGGCACTGGCAGGAACTGAACACTAGTGACTCCTGCAAACTGCTTTGAGACGATTCAAAGAAGGGGTTTACCCAGAGAAGGGACTTGTGCTTCTTCCTTTAACGGGCTTCCCACAGCGTGTAGATTGCACAGCGCAGTTTCTTCCTGCTGGAGTTGCCTCAGTGGGTGCATAAATAGCTGAGCTTGAAGCACTGTGTTACCATCATTACCTGACTGTACAATTTAAAAAGCTGCTTGAGTGTCTACCTCCTTTCCTAGCCCATTAGCATGTAGTTACACTTCTGAGAATTAATTAAAGTCTGATGCAAAACCCCTAATGACTTCAAGATTTTGATATATGATAAAATACTCTTCGTTATGTCCCTTTTGTTCTCTTGATTATTGAAGATGTGTTAAAAAAAACAAGGAAGTTGATCATGGAGACATTTGAACGGCAAGGTGTGAGAACGCCTTGATTTATCTGCAGGCTTTCTGCTTTTGCAGTGTATATTCTCTCTTTCTTTCATTTAATTGTTTTTAAAGCAAGAATTACTTACTTCTATAGAGTTTTTTGAACTTTGATTTTCTGGAGATTTGCTGAGTTCCATTTTAGCTCTGTCTGTGTATATTATTCTTCCCAACTTTCATTTCCTCACTGACACTTCCACTGGAGTCAGCAGATGGCATTTCTCCTGCACTCCAGGAATCCCTTCAGGGACTTTAGCTAAAGCATCTTTAACATGGAGCAATGAAATTTCCCCAGTTATAAATTCTGTTCACCAAAGAAACAAAATGTTGGATGTGTGAGCTGAGCATGGGTGTCCTACATCCTCAAAGGGAGAGCAGTTTTTTTGATCAGGCTTTTTTACAAGTTCAGTGTATTTTGCAAGGGTGAGGCACAAAGGGTTTCAGCAGCTCCAGAAGAAATGAATCCAAGTCACAGGGTCCCAGTGGTGCTGGAGGGGGTCTGTGCAGGGCAGTGAGCCCACGGAGGGAGCGGCTCTGTGGGGAGACTGTGGGGGACAGGGGGCCTCATAGGGGAGCGGAGCTGAGGGTGGCTCCGAGCCCAGCTCTGAGCCCTGGGGTAGGACGGAGCCGGGGGGACAGCTCTGAGTCCGGGGTGGGCCACCTCTGATCCGGGGGCAGCTCCGAGTCGGGGGGCACGGCTCCGAGCTCCGTGCCCGGGGGCTCGGCTCAGAGTCCGGGCTGGGCCGGCTCCCATCCGGGGGCAGCTCCGAGCCCGGGGGCCAGCTCTGAGCTCCGAGCCCCGGGGTAGGTCAGAGCCGGGGGGACAGCTCCGAGTCCGGGGGCTCAGCTCCAAGTCCGGGCTGGGCCGGCTCCCATCCGGGGGCAGCTCCGAGCCCCGGGGTAGGACGGAGCCGGGGGGATAGCTCCGAGTCCGGGCTGGGCCGGCTCCCATCCGGGGGCAGCTCCGGGGCCGGCTGGCCACGCTCCCGCGGCTCCTGCCGGGTCCTCCACCCTGCTCCACCGGGGCACGGTGAGGGATGCACCGGGCTGGCTCTCTGGGACACGGGAGAGGCGAGGGCGCTGGCACACCCTCCGTCTCCAGCAGAAATCGCCACGTGCAGCTGCTGATTGCACACAAATCCGAACCGTCGGGACACCGCAGCAGCCAATTCACCGGCGTTACCCCAGTTCCCAGCTGCCTCAGTGCCGTCTCTTGGGCACAGCCTTGCCATCACTCGCTGCCTGGGCACCGCTGCCCGGCCGTGGCTGGTGACAAAGTGACAAAGCCTGCTTGGCTCTCCTGCTGTGGCGGGGCACAGGAGGGCCCAGCTGCTCCGGGAGGGTGGGAGCCTCCAGGGCTGCGGCTTAATGAGAATTGTAAAACCCATCAGAGGAGCCGTGAAGGGCCACAGAGCCGTCTGCCCCTCTGTCTCCAGTGGCCTTGTTGTTTTGTCCTAAGAAAGGAAGGAAAGAATATAGAGACAGATCAAATTAGCCTTGGACAGGCAGTGCACCGTGGGGCCTCCTCCTCGGATGACACGTGCGTCTGTTTAAACGCCTGGGCTTGTCTCATTTCTGTCATTAACTGTGGGACCAAGTTAATCTTTTCGGCCACGTATGTGAAGAGGAGATAAAGCTCCTTATCCATCCCTCTGGAGTTCTGTGGGAAATGGCTGCAGGATAGTTTGAAGTGGTCACATGAAAGATATCACTAGATTCAGCAGAAAAAATGGAACAGTCGGTGTCCATACAAACTGATCTCCTGCAACACGTGCAGCCTCCTCTGAGTCCTCCTGGAACAGCAACTCGCTTCCCTGCGGATTAGAGTTTGCTCTATCTGAGACAAAGAATCCAGGAAAGGACGGGAGCTCTGAGGAAATGCAATGTTACATGGGACTGTCGAATTGCTTGGTCCCTGGAAAAATTAGCTGAGTCAAGCTAGGGAACAGAAACTGCAGTTGAAATAGTTATGCCAGAAATCCTCAGTTGGCTTTACTGGCCTGGTTGAACAGGGCTTGGAGCAGCCTGGGCTAGTGGAAGGTGTCCCTGTTCATGGCAGGGTGGTTGAAATTGGATAATCTTAAAGGTCTCTCCCAACACAAACCATTCTGGGATTCTGAGATTTACTTTCCACACAGTAAAGCTTTGGATTATGCAGCAATGTCAGGAGAGTAGAGGCCAGAAATTAAAATAGGCATATAATTATTATATATTATGCATATAATTAAAAATAATGCAGAATATTTTTTAAGGAAAAAAGATGCCGAAAAGAGGGAACAGAGCAGAGCAAATGAGTTGGGCTCTTTGTCTGCAGGCAGTTCTGGTTCTGTGGAGGCAGGGGTGTTACTGCTCTGCCTGGGCAGTGAAGGGGTGGCTTGCAGGGCGCTCAGGTGTTACTCCAGGGTTCCACTTGCTCAGGTGAGGTGTGGGCCTGGCTGAGCTCTGTCATGTGCAGCTTCAGCCTCCCAGATAACAGAGAGACTGGAAGTTGCTGTGGCCACAGACCACTGTGTGCATTTCCTTCTCCCTGGAGCCCAGGACTGCCCCCGGTGCCGCTCTGGGGTGGGCAGTGGGAGGCACAGAGGTGTTTGGCTGTTCCATGGGGTTTTAGCCAAACGTGCTTGCTTCGGCTCCAGGAGCTGGTTTGTTTCTCAGGCTGAACGCTGGGATATTTCCACCCCTTGCAGGGTGTTACCAGACGTGATGAATTAATGCTTGGGGAGCTCTGAGCTTGGCAGATGAAAGGCGCTGCAGAAGGGCTGGGGATTATTATTTGTGGTTCTAATTTATTTGCCATCAAAGGGATGAGAGGGGTGAGAAAATGCCATTTGTTCTGGGGCTGGGAGCATCGGTTTGAAGTCTTTTTTTTCTTCCTTTTTCTTTTCCCCTCCCCATTGTGTGTTCCTCTGGGAATTGCGTGGAAGTCCCTGCTCTGTCTTTTCTTCTCTGGGCATCCGTGTGTGAAGCAGCCGGCACGGTGCTGATCACCAGGGACTCCAAGGGCTGCTGTGTGTGCAGGAGGTGCCTGCCCTGGTTTTCAGGAGCAGCTGATTTCTGGGCACTGCAAATCACTGCCGGCTTCAGTGCGAGTCCAGCAGCAAAAAACGGGGAACATTCCACATGGAATTTTGTCCTAAAAGCAGCTGGCAATGCCCTGAGCCCCTCTCCTTGGGTTCTGTGGCATTCAGTGCTTTGCCTTGTAGTGGCTCTGTTCTGTGTGCTTCGGGAATTCCCACCTTGAACAGTGGCAGGTATTTCCTCCTGGTGCTGCCTTTTGTAGCAAAGTAGCTGTGATTTCAGGGGGTGGGAGAACAGGGGTGAGGGCTGGGAGGTGCTGGGGAATGCACAGTCCATTCCCAGGGCACAGGGCTGTGGTCAGCTGGCCATGGCAGGAGTGCTGGTCCCCCCCAGTGCTGGCACAGGGTCCTGGCCCTGGTCCCTGCCCCATGTGTGTGGCAGCCCCTCAGCTGCATTGTCCCAGCTCTGGGGTTTCTGTACAGCCTGGAGTGGTCGTGTGGGTGTTCATGCTGAAACCGTCTCGTGGCAGAGACGTGCAGTGCAGAATGAGGTTTTGCCCCAGGCAGCAAATGGAAATTCACCCCTTATCTTTTTTGTGTTGCTTGTTGATTTTTTAAGGCCGGTCTATGCCAGTCCACAACTGGCATAGATCAATCACATCAATTAATGTCATTGGAAGATAAAAGGAAGCAGGATAAATAGAGGGCTGTGAAAATCCAGTAGTTTTTACAAAACTCCTCATTATTGCACATGGGGTTTACAGCTTTTAAAGACTAGGAGTGACAGTGGGGCTCTCTCGGGCACCTGTGGGTGGGAATTGGCCCAGTGTAGCTTTGCTAGTGCTGGTTTTAGGAAAGACTGAAGCAAGCACAGCCTTGCTGTGCCGTGATCTGAGCTGAGCCATGTCTCCTCACATCGGCACTGAGCAGGAGATGCCTTCTTGGGTTGGAGCTGCTTGTGGCACCAACTGGGCTTTCAGATTTCACTTTGAGTTCATCAGTATGAATTTCAGGAAGTGTTTCTTCACAGAAAGGGTTGTCAGACACTGGAACGGGCTGCCCAGGGAGGTGTTGGGAGTTTCCATCCCTGGAGGTGTTCAAGGAATAGCTGGATGTGGCATTCAGTGCTCTGGGCTGGGTGACAAGGTGGGGATTGGTCACAGGTTGGATTTGCTCAGCTCTGATGGAGTTTTCAGCAAATCCCTGTGCTGGTATGACACTTGACATGCCAAAATCAGTTAGAGTGAGGACAATGTTTAAAACCAGTTTTTTGTCTAAAGTGTATAGTATTTTGGCAGCAATTAACTCCAAGTTTTATTGTTTTCCCCAAGACATGAGAGTGATGAGCAGCATGAGGAGCTGCTCCATGGTGGGAGGCAGGCAGGTGCCCAGGGCCAGAGCAGGCTGTGCACACACTGCAGGGCATGGTGTCCACTGCCACACCTTGCTTCAGCGTCCAGCTGTGCTTGAGAACCTTGTGGAATGGTTTGGGAGTGCTGGTGTGAGCAGCCCCTCCTTTGTGTTTCTCAGTGCTGTGACCTGGGCTTCCACGCCAGCCTCGCTCGGACCTTCAGGACGTACCTGTCTGCAGAGTACAACCTGGAGACGTCCCGCCACGAGGGGCTGGACATCATCGAGAACGCCGTGGACAACCTGGACGCCCGCAGCGACAAGCACACCATCATGGACATGTGCAACCAGGTCTTCTGCCCACCACTGAAGTTCGAGTTCCAGCCACACATGGGGGACGAGGTAACGTGCTCACCTGTGGGGCTGCAGAGGGGGCTGCCCTGCCCCTCCTCTAAACCATCACTGTGAAATTGTTCCCGACTCCTTACCCCTCTCTGCTGTCTTCACACACTGCTGTTCATGTGTCCTTTCCTAATGAGACTCTGGGCTCGTTAGCGCTCCTCCTTTCAGGCTGCTCCGTGTCTCTCCCAATTAGGGAGGCCGTGGTTTGGCTCTCTCTGCCCCACAGATCTGCACAGGGGAGCTGTGATTAACCTGCTGTAATTGGGAGATGGCTGAGTGCAAAGCACACAGTGCTGGCCCGGGTCCAGGGCACTGCTGATGGGACACACGGCAGCACAACCTCTCTGGAGGCTGCCAGGAGCTTGTGGGGGCTGGAGGGAATTGTGTGGGTGTGGAAATGTGTGTCTGCTCCATGCATGACCCGTGGCATGTCTCCTGTCTCAGGTGTGCCAGGTGAGCGCCCAGCAGCCTGTGCAGACCGAGCTGCTGATGAGGTATCACCAGCTGCAGTCTCGGCTGGCCACCCTCAAGATAGAGAATGAAGAGGTAAGAGGTCGGGTCTGTGGGCAGCACTGCTGAGCCTTTCTTCCACTGGAGGCTTCCTGCTCTGCTCACGTGTGGAGCCCCTCCTGTGGTAGAGCTGGAAGTGCCCACAGACTGCAGCCAGTGCTAGCACAGGGCTCAGGAGCTGCCTGTGGAGTGGCTGTTTTGGCTCAAGATGTGTCCTTTTCCCAGCCTGCCTCAAGCCCACGCTGTCCTGTTTCTGATAGGTGCGGAAAACGCTGGATGCCACCATGCAGACCCTGCAGGACATGCTGACTGTGGAAGATTTTGATGTTTCAGATGCCTTCCAGCACAGCCGCTCCACTGAGTCGGTCAAATCAGCTGCATCAGAGACCTACATGAGCAAAATCAACATTGCCAAGAGGAGAGCCAACCAGCAGGAGACTGAAATGTTCTATTTCACTGTGAGTCTCAGCTCAGGCCATGCAGGACACGAAGCATTAATTGCCAGGGCTGAGGCCCAGTTAAGTGCTCATTAGTGAAGAGCAAGAACCAATTCAGTCTCTTTAAGTACTTGTCTTCTGTCAGATTTGGGTCTGGAATGAATTTCATTTGCAGGGCACTACATAAGGACTGACAATCCAGCGCCTGCCTTGTTTTTCTCTTTGAAGGAACAACTGGAGCAGCCAGATGAGACTGAAAACTTACTGAGTGGAGTAGGAGAGGCTCAGGGCAGGGCGCAGACTCCAGATGGCCTCACCATGGGCCACCATCCAGGGTTTCTTTGGGAAGACCTTCAGGACTGTGAACTATGAGCCAAGTCTTCCTCTCTAGCCTATACAGCTTAAATTTGCCCTTGACCCACAGATGAGCTGAAGCCACTTACATGGCAAGGAGGGCACAAGAGCTGTGGTGTGTGTGCCTGCCCTGCAGCTCTCATGCTGCACTCCCAAGCAGAGCTCAGGTCTCTGCTCTGGTACCTGAAATACAGGCAACAGCCATGAGTTCACCAGAAGTCTCCCTCATTTCAATGTGGGCCATAGCCTGTGGTTAACAGCATCTTGTGATGTGTTACATATGCATAGAAGAACTTCTACTTTCTCTTAATAATATTATTGTAGATTGGGGTGGGGAAATCGCAGTTTTCATTTGGAATTGTGCTTGGGATTACTTTATTGGTTTTTGCAGAGATTTGATCTTTCCCATTCTCTGACTTCCATTTTCCACCTCCTGTCTCCCTCTCTCCTCTCACCTGTGTAACGCCTTGCTGTGAGTGTTCCTGGCTTCCCACAGCCTCACTGTGGGATGGGCAGCTGTTCTGCACAGTGTCACCTGCTGCACGGAGCACCTGGCAGTCCCTGCCTGGGAGGGCTCAGGCACTGGGAGTTCTTGCCTGGCATTGTTGGTTTGCACAGAGGGAAAGCCTTGGCAGTGCAGGGAAAGCTGCTTTGGTTTCCTAGGCCGTTCCCAGCAGCCTGACAAAAGAAAGCCAGCTTTGAACCCTTTGTCCCTCCCTGCATTCCCGGGCAGGAGGGGCAGCTCCAGGGAGACCAGGCTAATAAGACCATCAGGGCAGTGGCTGGAGCAGGGAGAAGTGATTAGACCCTGCTGGGCCCTGCAGCACAGCTGGTGCAGCCTGCAGCCTCCTGAGCACCCCCAGCAGCCCCCAGGCAACACTGAACATCCATTAGGGGCTGTGGTGCTTAACCCACCCTGTTTGTTCTTTAATTCCAGAAATTTAAGGAGTATCTGAATGGCAGTAACCTCATCACGAAGCTCCAGGCTAAACACGACCTGCTGAAGCAAACTCTGGGAGAAGGTGAGCTGGGGTCAGGGCCAGGGAGGATCCTCCAGTCACCTGAGAGGTCTAAGCCATGTGTCACCTGTCAGCCTGAGTGACTGATGGCCCTGTGCCTGGCTGCTGCTGCTCAGGATAGCCAGTGGCATGAGAAATCATCATTTCCTTGGATTACTCCTCCCACTTTTCTTTGGGAGTGCACACAGAGAAATCTCTTCGAACCTGATACTGTGTGTTGAAGTGCTGGGTTACTTCTCCAGCAGTGGAGATTGCCACTCACTCCCACTCTCTGCCTCTTCCCTTCCTCTCCCTCTTCTCCCCTAGAAGATTCTAATCTTCTCCCTCCTTCTAATTTTTCTTTTAATGGTGGGGGCACAAGGTGGGCATCTCTCCTCCCCAAATGCAGCTTCTCTCTGCCAGAAGCCATTCCTTGGGGTGTAGGAGCCAGCAGTGAGGGTGTGAGCCCCAGCACAGCTGTGCTCTGCAGTCCTCTGGTGGTGGCTGATCTGGGGGGATGACGGGAACTTGTGTTTCTTACAGGTGAAAGAGCTGAGTGTGGAACAACCAGGTGAGCACTTCCTTCCCCTTACTTGCCCCTGGGGAGGGCCTGTGCAGGAGGGGGCTGTGGGATTGGGGTTTGCTTTGCTACTGGTGCAGCTGGGTGGGGTTCAGGTACCACCTCCAGCCCCCCATGCTGATGGGCTGGCAGTCCTGTGCCCCACAGCCCTGTGCCCCACATCCTGCTCCCCAGCTGCATGGCCTGCAGTGCTGGGATCAGGGGGATGGCAAACAGCCCCTGGTTCTGCTGCAGCGTGTTTCTGGCTGGCTCTGATGTGCCTGGATGTGCTTTGTCAGCACAGGGCAGTGCCCTGGAGCTGAGGTGGGGTTGTGTTCAGGCAGGGTGACACGAAGGTGTCCACTCACTCCCTGCCATCCCTCTTCCTTTGAGGACTTTAATCTGTCCCTGAAATTGTTCCCGAGCTCTGGCTGCTGTGAGTGCAGAGTGTGTCTGTATCACAGACTTCATCCCTCTGCTGCAGGAGAGAGGGCTGGGTAAATGTGACAGAGGGGAGGCTTTGATCTGTGTCCAGTCCATGAAGCATCTCCACAGAGCTCCAGTGGCTTGCTCAGAATGTGCTGGTGTTCTGACAGCGAGACACAGGCCAGCAAAGCCTCCAAACAGCTCCCTAGAACATGCACAGCCTGTGTGTGAGCTTGTTCCAACCTTGTGTGTGTTTAATAACATTTAAAATGCCAGCAAAAAAAGCTCCATTCCTTGTTAGGAGTGGTGGAGCAGATGGTGCAGCCTGGGCTGCCCTGCCAGGCAGGAAGGAGGCTCCTTGTGCCGCCGGCACCGGGCCCAGGGGGCACAGGGTGCTGTCAGGACAGAGGGGCACTGCAGACAGCAGGGGCTGTGCAGGCTGTGGCACTCTGGGGAGCTGGCCATGGCCCTGCTGGATCAGCTGTCACTGACTCGGGTCAGGGGAGCTGCCCTGGGCCCTGGGTGTGAGTGCAGGGCCCTGGGGGGGCTGCAGGCACAGTCCCTGCAGGGTGTGGGGCAGGGCTGGGTGCCCCAACAGGCAGCAGTCACCTCTGCTCCTCAGTTACCCCTCAGAGGAGTGGCTGGGAGCTGTAGGAGTGGAGTCAAGTTGCTTAATTAGAGGCAGCTGATTAAGGAACCAGCAGACCCCTGTTGTCCCCTTTGCACTGAGCTCTCTGTAAAGTGTCCATGTCTGTTCCGTGAGAACTCCTCCATGAAGGCTCCAGAACCCAGTTTTGTGTGTTTGCAGTTGTGTTCTCTCCTGTGCAGACATCGGTACAGCCTGGGGCAGAGGGCAGGGCAGAAATGTGTTTGGGATTTTGTGGTGTTTTTCTCCTTTTTCTAGATCTAGACACTGAATATCCTTCATGTTCCAGAGGAATTGGACTGGGAATAGCATTAATGAAAGTAGCCCTCTAACATCCTCAGTACTGCACTGAAACCTG
Organism: Sinosuthora webbiana; assembly: GCA_013397395.1. NCBI lineage: Eukaryota > Metazoa > Chordata > Aves > Passeriformes > Sylviidae > Sinosuthora > Sinosuthora webbiana. Next base: position 103,739 of record VXBN01012653.1, on the reverse strand, counting down.
TCACAGGCTTCCCTGGCTTCTTCACCACTAGCAGTGGGAGGGTCATCCCCATCCCTGGGATTCCAAACAGAAGTTAGATACAGAAAGGTGGAGGTGTTCCCTCTGTCCTCATTCTGGCCTCTTTCTGTGAGCAGAATGAAATCTGTTCAGCAACAAACAGGAATACCCCAGCGTTTTCTGGAATAGCTGTGGTTTATTTTGGATATATCTCCTCAGCTGCTCTTGGTGCCTCTTCAGGCTGTGAGGGGGTGCTGAGCTGGTGGTGGTGGGAGGCAGGTGTTAAATCCAGCTGACCACCAGTGCTCCTGGTTTCCTGCTGGAGAGGTGTGGGACACACCAGTGTGAGTGGCTGCAGGGTGTGTGGAGTGACACATCGAATCCTCACAGAGGGACTTTCCTGTTTGATTTCTTATTCTCAGTTATAACCTGTGAGATCTCACCCTGTCATTGCATTTATGTTGGTGTTTTGTTGATTTATTTTGTTCCATTTTCTCCCAGGCCCCCATGTCTTCCCCCTAAGCCACAGAAAATGAGGAGACCTAGGCCTCTCTCAGTCTATAATCATAAACTCTTTAACGGCAATATGGAAACGTTCATTAAGGTACTTGCTGGCTTGTGTAGGAGTGTCTGTGAACGCTGGGAATGGAATGGTGGCTTTCCTGTCCTGGCTGCTTGCCATCCTCAGGGGGTCCCTCCGGCCCATCTGCCCCCAGCTGGTGTGGCCAGCACGGCTTGGCCTCGGTGATGATTTCTCCACAGCTCCCCTCGTGCATTCCTGGTGTTCCTGTCCCATCAGCTGCGTGCTCTGGACCCCACCCATGGCTGGTGGCCATGTGCACTGTGAGGCAGTCCTGGCTGAGTGTCCTCATTGTCCTGCTGCTTCTACCCATCCTGAGAAGAAAGATTACAGAAGCTCAGCCCAGCCCTCAAAGGAGCAACAGACACACCCCCTTCCTCTTTTCCACATGGTTTTGGTGGTCACCCATCCTTGTGGCTGAGAAGGAAGATAAAATGACCCCAGAAGGGGTCTCCCACTTTCAAGAACTGTCAGCCTGGGGTAGAAATCCTGTTGTATGGGTGGCATGTTGGAGGGCAGACAGGTGATGTTCAGCCTTACACCCAAAAGCATCAGTGACTACCAGCCGAGCTGGCTCATCCCTGCCAGCTGCTGACAGGTGGTGTCCTGTAATCTGCTCTGGAGAAAGCTTCAGTGAAAACACTTGAGGAAGCACTAAAGACAAACTGTTGGATTTGTGACTAATAGGCATCATCTGGCTGGGGTTTATTCCCTCAAGCACAGCCCTAAGCCCGAGGGCAGTGTCTGTACACAGCGCCAGCACGGAGAGTACTGGCCCTGCTGGCAAAGCCTGTAATCCTGTTAGGATTTGTTATTACTCCTGACTTAAACTGGTTTTTTAAAAAGTAATGCTCGTTAAATCCCAGCCTGTTCAGCACTGAGAAGGAGGAATTACTTGCTCTAGAAATCCTTCTGAGCAGGAGTGTCCTGTGCTAGCAGAGACCCCTTGAGGGACGGCTGCCTGCCCTTGGGGCGTACAGCCTCATGGGCAGCTGGGCCAGTTGTCCCCTGGTCACCCAGTGCCCCCATGGCTGCCCAGTGTCCTCCTCAGGGCTTTGCCTGTGCCCCAGGCAATGTCTGTCCCTGTCCTCTGGCTCCAGGGAAGGCCCCAGGTTCAGACAGGGATGAAATCCGAGAGGCTGTCACTGCAGGTCACTGACACTGGGGTGCCGTGAGCCAAAGGGGTTTGGGAGGGAGGGAGGACATCCCAAAAGCCTGTGTTGGCCCCTGCTAAGCTGCCATTGCATCTGAGCGTTCATGGCCTCCGAAGGAGATGCTCACCTCTAACTGAACTTATCCCTGCTTAATCTGTTCTCTTTTTTCCACTCTGCTGCTTTTTTGTGTGCTCAGAGGAAGGAGGAATGCGCGAACGAGGAATCAGGTACTTACTGGAGGCCCGTCTGCAAGGCGGAGGGAATTGCCCAGAGATGCCACTGTGCTCTGCTGGAAAAACAACCAGAAGAACCCCAAAGGGAAACGTGTCCCCTTGGGCTGTCAGACATGGCCCATGGTCCCCTTGAGCTTCTGCCATAAGGGGCCTGGGGAGAAGCCAGAACTCACCACTGGTTCAGACTCGGGCACTTCATTCCATGCTGACAGTGGCTCTTTTGCTTTGGTGGAAATATTGTTGTAAGCTGTGTTATGGGAAACTTCTTCCATCAGCCAGATACAGCACAAGTTTTATTTCAGCTCAGTATTCCACCTTTGGGGTGGAATAGCTGTGATCCCTCGTGGCAGTCTCCTGTCTGAGCCAGACAGGGAGCAGCAATGTTTCACACACCTTAGTGACAGCTTTCCTGTGCGTTTTTGGCTGCACACGGTATCCTCAGCTCTTTGATGGCTCCCTGTTTGTAACACCTCCTTTCCCTGCCTGTCCTCTTACTACATTCCACAGCACTAAGTTTCCAATCTCTGGTTTTACAATCTTTAATGCGTTTCCCATGCTTTGTTAGCAGTAAACCAGTAATATTTTCTCTCTTTCCTTTCCTGAAGGACTCAGGACAGGCCATTCCACTCGTCGTTGAAAGCTGCATCCGCTACATCAATCTGTATGGTAAGTTGGCTCAGTATAGCCACAGAAACCTGCCAAGGAATACAGCACCTGAGTGAGCAGTGAGATCCAGCAGAGACTCCCAGGGGTGCCTGCAGTCCATCCTCCATGGGCTTGGGTTACAATTCCAGTGGCATTAGCTGTGCTGCAGCATTGGATGACTGGCAAATAGTGAGGTTTTATTGGCACGTGCCCAGGTTACATTGTTCATTCAGGCCATGAGCCCTTTCAGCACCTTGATCTGGGGCCTTGGTTGGAGAATATGAGCAGAAGTGAGGTGCAGCAGGCTGTCCCTGCTTGATCCAAGCCTGTCTGCTGCATCCTCTCCTGGGTTCTGCTGATTCCACCTGCAGGCATTGCCCAGCAGTTCCAGAAATCTCTCCTAAAGCATTGTTCTCTTCCAGGCCTCCAGCAACAGGGCATCTTCAGGGTCCCTGGCTCGCAGGTGGAAGTCAATGACATCAAGAACTCGTTTGAGAGAGGTGTGTAGCTGGGGTGTGCAGGTACAGCAGGGATCCTTGGTGGGAGGTGGTGTGTGCTGGGTGCATCAGCCATGGTGTAAAGCCTGTGTTAAAGCCCTTTCTGCTATGAGACATGAGCAGGTTTTATCCCTTCTGGGTTTCTCAGTGTTGTGTTTCTGGCAGCAGCGAAGAGTCACCCAGGGAAGGAGTATGAGAAGGAGGGGTATGTGCACAGGTCTTTTCCACAGCCATTAAAACCACAAGAGCCATAAAAGAGTTTGCTGTGGACCCTTGTTCATCCTTCCTGCAGCAGTTTGCCAAGGGAGGCACAGCATTCCTGTCTGGACCTGGTGCCAGTGCTGGCCGTGGAGGTCCCAGTGAATCTGTTGAGAAAATCACACTCAGGGTACCGGGCCAGTGAGAAAGGGAAAGCAGTCCTGCTGTCCTGAGTGGAGGGGAGCAGTGACAGGGACAGTCGTGCTGGGAATAGTGACCCTTCATCCTTGGGCAGCATTGGAAGGATCAGGATGAAGGTGGATGGGCCAATGGATAAAGCAGTGTTGGGATTGTCAAAGGCTGGAGGATTTGCACATCCAGTTTAAGATCAGTTAGTGTTCAGGTCTCAGGGGCACTGAGAGCCTTTCATGGATTTAAGTCAGTACAAAGCTATCCAGAACCATTGGGTCCATTCCAGGGGTGTAATTGAATCCTCCACCCAAGCCTGTCCTCTCAGGCTCTCACTCCCTGTTGTTCAGACCTCCTCCTCTAATATCATCTTTGTCCTCAGGAAAGGTTTGAAATCCCCCAGTAAAACTGGTTTTCAGGAAAAATCAGCATTTCCATTGCACATGAGGAGGTTTTCTGAACCCTGGGGAATTCGGGTGTTCCACTAAATGAGGAGAATCACCTGTGTTAGTCAGCTTGATGGCGATGCTGGATGTAAAACCTTTTCTGTGGGCAGGTGAAGACCCCCTCGCTGATGATCAGAATGAACGAGACATTAACTCAGTGGCTGGAGTCTTGAAGCTGTATTTCCGAGGACTGGAAAACCCCCTCTTTCCTAAGGAAAGGTTTCAAGATTTGATATCTACTATAAGTAAGTGCATGTGACAGCTCCTTGTGGAGAACTGGGTGGGATGAGAGAAGCACTAGAAGGGGCAGGTACACAGGAGGGTGCAGAGAGGGTTTCTGCTGTGGGGACAGTGGCAGGTGGGCAAGGGGAGTTGTTAGGAAGGGATGTCAGGAGTGTGCACTGGCAGCACTGTGGGCAGGGAGAAGGGAAATTACTTCTCTGGGGGGAATGAAGGAGGCAAAATGAGCTTGAAGTTTCACAGGTGATGGAAGTGCTGCTCATTTTGGCTACAGGTTACAGGAGAGACATTGGGGTTGTTTGGGGTTGGGGGTCTCAGCTGTAGGGGCAGCAGTGGGGGAATGTCTGCTCAAGGCCTTCTCTCAGCTTCACTGCTCGTGGTGCTTTCACCCCTTCTGAATGTGCATGTTCATAACTGCTGGGATCTAGGGATGCTGAGGGACACAGGTGGTACCTGGAGGGCACTGGCACAGGGATGGGCTTGTTCCAGAGCAGAAGAATGTGTTCTGATTCTCAAGAACAGTTGTTTTATGTAGTAGCTTTAGGAAATTCACTGTTGCTTTTCAGTTTTGATGTGTAAAGCAGCACAACACACATGTGAGACAAAGGAAGTTGGTTCTGCACCAGTTCCATGCCCTGGACAGGGATTTGCAGTTTGGGGGGGTGCAGAGCTGGAAGCTGAGGGCACAGCCTGGGACAAGGGGATGGGTCCCCTCAGGTGCCAGAATGTGCTTGGTGACATGGCTGTGTGCTTGCAGATAGGCTTCTGTTTGACACCATCCCTAATTAATGCAAATTTGCACAATTTATTAAGCTTTTGGGAATTTTTTTTCAAATATTATCTGTTATTTTTCTGGGTGTTATTCTCTTACATCTCTCTCTCTTTATTTTTCCCATTTTAGCAAGAATCTTCTTTTTCCTCATCTTTCTCTTCCTGCTGCTCTTGCAACCTTTTGATTAAGGATAGATTTTAAATAAATTAAAGTGCCTTGTTCCCGTTAAAAATCTGACCTTAAGTGCAGCTGACTATGCCACACAAACACACACAAACACAGGCTGCACACTTGGGGTCCCAGCCTAAGCAGGGTGAAGAACGTTGCCTTTTGCTCTTGGAGGGCTGGGGGTTTATGTGGAGGCTCCTCAAAGGCACAAGGGCAATAGACAGATCAAAAGACACTTTGCAGAGTCCCCATGGGGCTGTCCCTGTGTGTGCAGTGGTGATGGGGACCCCGTTAATTCCTGAGTTATGCCCAGTCAAAACATTTTGCTCAGTGAGAAAGGCAAGTGCTTTGAGAGTTTGTTCCTCTGGGTGTCAGAACAGATATCTATTGTCATAGGGTTTTATCCAGTTTGTATTTAGTTGGGGTTTTTTTAACAAATATCCTCTTATGTAAAACCAAACTGAAGAAGTCAAGAACCCAGCAGGCAATAATGGGATAAATCAAATGGAAAAATTCCCCATGTGAAATACTATAAAGCTATCCATCTTGGTGTTGAGGCCAGATTTTGCTCAGAATTTTGATTAAATGGCAGCTTAGCTGCATGTTGTCAGTGAATTTTGTTGTGATTAGCAAATGGCATAGTTTGAACCAGAACAAGCACTTCAGTGTGATCTGCCTGCCCCAGAAAAGCTCTGGTGCTTGTCCTCTGCTTCCTGTGAAACAGCAGCCACAGGATTAACTCTCTACAGGACACAGGGATAGCTCAGGGCAGGGCAGCCCTGAGTGACCCCCTTCCCCTGGGAGGGGGCACGTGTCTGATGGCAGCTCCGGGCTCTGCACCCCTGGGGAGAGCAGAGGATCTGAAAGTACTGACTCAGCACTGCTCCAGCTAACCTATTTCCCAGGAATTCCTAATTCCTATTCAGAGCAGTAAGACACAGGAGTGGAAGGGCTCAGAAGGATCCAACGCATAACCCAGAAGGGTAACCTGAATAAAACCTCATTTAAAAGTCTGCCCTAGAAAATCAAGCTGTGCTCTGCTTTCAGTGCCACATTGACTCAGGCTTTTGAGGAACAGAGGAGTTGTTGAGGAATGAAATGAATAATGCATAAACATTTATTTTAAAAATAAACGCACAGAAATGTCTTTATTTGCTGTTTGTACTGCATCTGAACATAGGAATTCCCCTCTGGAGGAACAGTGTCCCCCATGCTCTTCCTGCACCTTAGCACCAAACTCACGGATGACCTCTGGAGACAGGCTTTTGTTTTCCTCTTACTGGGCCACTAGATCTGGAACAAGTCCCTCTGGTGCTGAGCTGTCTGGTCCTGAAAAGGTTTTTGAGGATGTGCTTTCTATCCATGTGTTCCAGAAATTGAGAACCCTGCAGAGAGAGTGCACCAGATCCAGCAGATCATTGTCACTCTGCCTCGGGCTGTCATCGTGGTCATGAGATACCTCTTTGCTTTCCTTAACCAGTGAGTCTGTTTTCCTGCCTCACCAAGTTCCTCCTCGCTGTCCCTTTTGCCGGGGCTTCCCCGTCTTTGCTGCATGAGCCCTTTCTGGTGCCGCCTGGGGAGTTGTGCCTTGGTTCCTCCCCAGCCTGCTGAGGCGTGGTGGCAGTGTGCCCGGGGAGGGGACAGCTCGGTGACACTGGGGCCTGGGGGAGGGGAGGGGCAGCTCCCTGCCTCACACGTGTGCTTGCAGCTTGTCCCAGTACAGCGATGAGAACATGATGGATCCCTACAACCTGGCCATCTGCTTCGGGCCCACGCTGATGCACATTCCTGACGGGCAGGATCCGGTGTCCTGCCAGGCCCACGTCAATGAGGTCATCAAAACCATCATCATTCACCACGAGGGCATCTTCCCCAGCCACCGGGAGCTGGAGGGGCCTGTCTACGAGAAGTGCATGACCGGAGGGGAGGAGTACTGGTGAGCTCTCTGCAGGGTTCCTGGGTGCAGACACCTTAGTCAGGCACACTGGGCCATTTGATTTAATCTTACCAGTCAAAACAGGCAGTTTCACCGAGTATTTAATTTTCTTGTGCTGACTCAGTATTAGAAACCTCAGTAAAAAACATCAGAAGAAACCTTTCCATCGCAAATACTGTTCTTGATGAAGTTTTTCTGAGCTGCAGATCCACAGAATGTGTTCAGCAAAACAGAATTTTAGGTAAATTCTATCCAAATCCCTCCTAGGATGGAAGTTTTAAGACCCATAGTTCCATCATAATTTGCTGGTTGCATGAAATCCCTTGGCCGGAGGTTCATCCAAACCTTCCAGTTCCCTTTTTTGCTTAACCCAACATTCAGGTCTGGGTTTAACAAACCAGGATCAATAACAGACTTGAACTGATTTTCTGCAGGTTTCAGACATTTCTGGGACCTCAGCCTGCCTTGATACTGGTCCCCTTGCCACCGTCCTTCCTGGTGCGGCAGAGGAGCTGAAGCTCGCTATGAATTAGGGAATGGGACATTTAACTTGGTGTCACTTTGTGTTAGTTTTGCCAAACTCTGCTAAAGACACAAGAGCCAACAGAATGTGACATTCTGGGGCTGGTGATCATGGTGAGTGTCTGCTGTTCTCAGAGCAAGTTTGGGGATCTGCTGTGATTTGAAATCACAGAATCACAAATCACGGCATTAGTTTGGTTCAGAAAGACCTCCAAGACTGAGTCCAGCCTTTGACTAAGCCCCACCTTGTCACCTAGACACATCCAGTCGTTTATTGTACACCTCCAGAGGTGGGGACTGCAGCACTCCCTGGGCAGCATGAGGTGTGCTGAGTGCTCTGGGAGCAGTGTCATTAGCTGTGTGACAGCCTGATGTGTTCCCTGCAGTGACAGCCCGCACAGCGAGCCGGGCACCATCGATGAAGTGGACCACGACAACGGGACGGAGCCGCACACCAGTGACGATGGTGAGCAGGACCTGAGCAGGGGCTGGGCCCGTGCCAGCAGAGCTGTGCATGCAGGAGAGCAGCAAGCACTGCAGGATGGAAGCTGCAGGGGCTGGCAGGGCTGGGCTGGAGCAGGAGGCAGCGCTGTGCTTCCCATGTGCCAGCAGCACCGGCTGCCGGGGGGAGTTGGGGAAATGCCGCTGGCACTGCTGTGGGGCAGGGAACCATGGCAGGGCTTGCTGCCCTGGAAGGGCCCTGGGGAGCTGAGCACCTTCTGCTCCCAGCAGCTGCTGCTGCCCTGGCTGTGTCCTGCCTCGGCAGAGCACTGCTGCCCTGTGAGGCTGCAGGGAGGAGGAACGGCTCCCCTGGCAGGTGGGGCCACGGGAGAAGGAATGGCACAGGGAAGGGCACACGGGGCCAGGCAGCTCCAGGCACAGGGAATGGCACAGGGAAGGGCACGTGGGACCGGGCAGCTCCAGGCCTGCTCTCAGCTCCAGGCAGGAGCCCACAGGGCTGGCAAAGGGAGGCAAGGGAGCTGCTGTGCAGCCAATTTCACACTTGGGTGGCCATGTTAATGGCTCCGATTGGGGTTTCTGGGTGATTAACTGTGGTGCCAAGTGTAGAGCAGAGGAGTGGCTGTATTCTGTGGATTTACATATTCCCTCTCCCCCTTGCCCTGCATACACTCCCTGCTGGTAGCCCAGCATTGTGTCAGGGCTGTGGGAGCCCTCCTGGCTCTGTCTCCTCCAGATCACTCTGTATTGATCCCCCTGTGGTGTTCCCAGACACTCTGTCCTCATGTGGGGAAGATGAATCTGCTGAAGTGGCCTGGCTTCTCCTGAGTGGGGCCGGAATGGGGCCAGGGTCCGATGCAGCATCTCCCGTGTCCTCCTTTGGTGTCCCCTCCTCCGTGTGGGTTTGGTCCCTGAGCAGAGTGTTGGGTCACATGCTGATGGCTGCTGAGTCCACAGTCAGTGATGGGGTTTCCATGTTTAATGAGAATGAGGCAGATCTGGAGGGAAGGGTGGGCTTGCCCTGTTTTACTTCGTCATTTTCTGTCTGCCAGTCTCCAGGTGGGGATTGAAATGATCCACTGTCTGAGATAATTAAGGCACATGAATGCTCCAACAGTGGCAGGGGTGGCTGAGGAGTGGCAGCAGTCTGCCACCGAAGCAAGGCACAGTGTGGGTCACTCTGGTTAATGAGGAGACACTGTTGCTGCTTTGCAGTTGTTGCAATGGTTCTTTAGGATTCAGTGTTCCCCAGCTGGAAACAGATCTGCATAGGAGCCAGGCTCTTTGGCAGGCTTCTCAGTGCCAGTGGGTGCTCCAGCAGCTCCTGCTGTGACACTCTTGGCTAGAGGCATAGGAGACCCATGTGTGCTCGTGACCTTCCCAAGTGAAGTTCTGCCTCAGCCCTCCTGCATTTCAGGCCCTGAGCTCCCGGTTTGAGAGTCGTGGGTGTTTGGTGGAGCTCACAGTAGGAAAAGCGGGGAAACAGTGAGGCAGAGTGCTGCAGATGGCAGGGTGCAGAGCAGCTGCCTGGCTGGAGCTGGTATCATTATTTTCCATGGGGATCCCCAAAGGGACATTAGTTGCTCATCAATAATTCAAGCCAAACTGTCTCCAGGATAAGGAAGGGAAGAGAAGGTAAGTGGGGTTGGATCACAGCGTCTGACACAGATCGACAAAATCTCAGGCTGGAGGATAATGGGGTTGTGTAACCAAAGGCGGAAAATGGGAGTATGGGTGAGGATGCCATATGCACAGAGGGAGATTCCTGCTGCTCCCCATCTGGTTTGTAGCTGTTTGGAATTGCTGGTAGTGTGTGAGTCTGAGAGAGGTCCCAGAAAGCCTGGAACAACAGTGAGAATTGATCAGTCTGAAAACAGGCAGGCTTGTGCTCAGTGTGGTGCTCTGGGCACTGCTGCTCTGGTGAGATGGCTCTCTAGGGTTCAGCCTCCCTCGTGTGGCTGAGCTGAGCTGCTCTCTCTTGCTGTGCCTGTCTCCTGTGCAGAGGTGGAGCAGATTGAGGCCATAGCCAAGTTTGACTACATTGGACGGTCTCCACGGGAGCTCTCCTTCAAGAAAGGGGCCTCACTCCTGCTGTACCATCGGGCGTCGGAGGACTGGTGGGAAGGCAGGCACAACGGGGTGGACGGGCTCATTCCCCACCAGTACATCGTGGTGCAAGACATGTGAGTAAAGTGAGGGTTGTTAAGGTCATATACTTGCACAAGGTCCACTTCAGTCACCTAAAATAATCAGTCAGTTTTACTGACGTTTAGTGCCTTTGGTGAGAAATCTGGGCCTGTTCACTTCTCCCTCTCCATGTATTGGCTCCATTTGTTTCTCATTTGGGCTGATGAAGACCAGCACTAAACACTGCACCTCAGTGTACCTGGACCCCATCTCTCACTGACTTCCCAGTGTGGTGTGACCCAGGCTTACCACTGGCCTTGTCCCTGTGACTGTTGGATTGTTCGGTGGTCACCTGGCCTGTGGGCAGATCCCGGGGCCCTTTGCAGGTGCTGCTTCTCTTACAGGTACAGTATCTGGAGTCATCACAGTGGCAGCCACATCACAGGGGCTGGGGAGGCAGATGGGCACTGTTTCCAAGCTCCCAGTGAAGCGGTGACCTTGGTCCAGGTCGTTGTTAACAAAGTGTGGAGCTGCTGCAGTGGTGATGTTCAGATTGGCGTGGCTCCCTGGGGCACAGCCCTGTCACTGCTGTGGTCTCCTTTCCCCAGGGATGATGCCTTCTCTGACAGCCTGAGCCAGAAGGCAGACAGCGAGGCAAGCAGCGGGCCACTGCTGGATGATAAAGCCTCCTCCAAGAATGACATCCAGTCACCAACAGATCATATCATGGACTATGGCTTTGGGGGAGTGATGGGCAGGTAACTCGTGTTCCTGTGACCCTAGAGGTGGTTGCTGTCACAGGTGTGGACAGTTGGGGTGTGGGCTAGGGCAGGATGGGAGGGAAAGCTCTAGGAAGCACTGCAGGGTAATCTGAGCTTGGAGGGGATTTCATGTGCACTGCTGATGGGGATTTAACATTTACAGAGGATCCAGGGGGGCCCTGAGCAACCTGGGGTAGTGGAAGGTGTCCCTGCCCATGGCAGGGGCTTGAAACAAGATGACCTTTGAGGTCCCTTTCATCCCAAACTACTCCTGTGATTTGATGTTGTCCCTTTCTTGGTGCTAGCTAAAATATTTGTCTTCCCACTTGGCTTGAGTCTCCTGAAGCCGGGAGGCTGGGGTTTGCTCTGAGCTGAGCTCAGGGCTGAGCGATTGCCTTGCAGCATGCTGCCGGAGGCTGACCTGCTGTCGTGCTGGGCTCTTTGCAGAGTGAGATTGAGGTCTGATGGTGCGGCCATCCCCCGGCGCCGCAGCGGCGGGGACACCCACAGCCCGCCCCGAGGGATGGGGCCTGGCATAGACACCCCTCCCCGGGCTGCAGCCTGCCCCAGCAGCCCCCACAAGATCCCCCTCAACAGGGGCAGGCTGGAGAGCCCCGAGAAGCGCAGGATGGCGACGTTCGGCAGCGCGGGCAGCATCAATTTCCCAGACAGGAAGGCCCTGGCTGACAGCCACCCCCTGAGATCCACCTGTGGATCCACCCGGCACAGCAGCCTCGGAGATCAGAAATCCCTGGAAGCAGAAGCTCTTGCTGAGGTAAGAGGGCTGGGAAAGGGACCGGGAGGCTGAAGGAGAGCTCCCTGGGAAGTGCCTGGAGCCCCTTCATCTCATATGCTGTTACAGTGCTGCTGTCACACCTAACTGTGTTGGGTTGTTCTTGTAGAAGATGCTCCCCCAGCTGATGTAAATTTTCACCTTGAAGCCTGTGGAGTGTTGGGCTTGAGAGTCCTGAGGCTTCTCAGCAAGCATATTTTCACTCATCATCTTAGGAGGTTAATAGAATGAATTGGAGCTAACTTGATAGTTATTTCCCTTCAGCTGATCCTTTGAACGTTACCTGAGGCTTACTGAGCATTTTGTAGGTGTTAAAAAATTAAGGACTTGTCCACACCAGGACAGCATTAACCAGAGTGACTTTTCAAACAGTTGACTCTGGTGCCTTAAATTGCTTCTCCAATGGTCTTGCTGAGTTAGTGGCCTTATTTCACACCTTCTCCCCAAGCTCCTGTTTCCCCTGGGAGCCCTTAGGTCAGAGACCCTCTGTGCACGCCGGGGCAGTGGGGCGGGGTGCAGGGGAGCGGGCGGTGCTGCGGCACAGCGCTGAGGGCCCTTTGGCATTGGCAGGACATCGAGAAGACGATGAGCACGGCGCTGAACGAGCTGCGGGAGCTGGAGAGGCAGAACACGGCCAAGCAGGCGCCCGACGTGGTGCTGGACACGCTGGAGCCCATGAAGAACCCCCCGATGGGCGCCGCCAACTCGGAGCCGGCCAGCCCCCTGCACACCATCCTGATCCGGGACCCCGAGGCGGCCATGCGGCGCAGCAGCAGCTCCACCGCCGAGATGATGACCACCTTCAAGCCGGCGCTGTCGGCCCGGCTGGCCGGGGCGCAGCTGCGGCCGCCGCCCATGCGGCCCGTGCGGCCCGTGGTGCAGCACCGCTCCAGCAGCAGCAGCAGCTCGGGCGTGGGCAGCCCCGCCGTCACCCCCACCGAGAAGCTCTTCCCCAGCGGCTCGGCAGATAAATCGGGCACCATGTAGGCTGGGGCACGGGGACCGCTCCTGGTGGGAGCCTGGCGGGGCGGGCAGGGGGTCAGAGCCCTGCGGGGGAGCCTCTGTGGAAGGAAACGCGTGTGGGGCCCGGGCCAGGTGCTGTACGTACGTGTGTGTGTGTGTATGTACATAGGTGTGCACACACCCCATCCATGCAGAAACACTTCCCGAGCTTGCAGTCCTATGGCAGGAGGAGATGGCAGGTCTACGTGTTGGCACTGGAGAACACACTCGGTGTAGAAGTATATATTAGAAACAAAGTGTACAGAATTCAGTGACTTTTTAAAACAGTAGATTTACCTCAGAAACTGGCTCTGAAATGTCGTCTCTTGAGACAGTGGGTTGGTCTGGGTTTCCAAGGCTGTCTGTGTGCACATGGAAGCCCACACTGCAGCAGCTGTGTGTCAAGCAATACAAGGCCATCCTGGAATTTATTTTCTGTACCTCTTGGCATTGAAAAAAAAAAAAAGATGGGAATACAGTGGGGTCTGTTCACTACTGGGCTGTGGAGGAGAGCTGGAAATCCATACATGACCATGTGTGTCCAGCCAGCTGGAGTCTTTCCAGTCCTGAATCCTGAGATCTCTTCATGTGCCCACGATGCCCTGGCAGCAGGGACAAAGCAAGGTGTGTGCCATGAATGGGAATGGAGTGAAGTGAGTGTCGTGAGTGGGACAGAACGAGGTGTGTCCATCACCTCGTGCAGGAGGAGGACGCTGCGCTGCACCGGGACCGTGGAACGCTGCTGCTTCTCTGCAGGTTTCGGAGTGAACAAGGACTAGTGACCAAACCTGTGGTAAAGCATGGAGTAACTTACAGAGTTTGGAGATTCTTCATCTCCCTTTCTCCTTTCTTTTCTTTTCCTTTTT
>VXBN01012653.1:41509-87433 GCA_013397395.1 Sinosuthora webbiana | reverse complement strand
CCATCCCATCCATGGCCCTGTCCCAGCCCATCCATGGCCCTGTCCCAGCCCATCCATCCCATCCATGGCCCTGTCCCAGCCCATCCATGGGCCTGCCCAGCCCATCCATCCCAGCCATGGCCCTGCCCAGCCCATCCATGGGCCTGCCCAGCCCATCCATGGCCCTGTCCCAGCCCATCCATGGCCCTGACCCAGCCCATCCATCCCATCCATGGCCCTGTCCCAGCCCATCCATCCCATCCATGGCCCTGCCCTGCCCATCCATGGCCCTGTCCCAGCCCATCCATGGCCCTGCCCCAGCCCATCCATGGGCCTGCCCTGCCCATCCATCCCCGCCATGGCCCTGAGGGGAGCGCGGTGGCTCTGTGGCCCTGGACAGCCCCTCAGCCCTGAGCGCGGCCCGCGGCGGTGATGAGTGCACGTTGTCCCTTCGGCTGAGGTCCCTGTGGGCGGTTTTGTACCCCGGCTGTGTTGTCTCACTAGCAGTGTTGTGGTTCTCGCGGGGCGGCAGTCGATGTCCCCGGTCTGATTTGCTTTGCGTGGCTGGGCTGCGAGGGCTGGTGGGGACGGGGTTGGTAATGCCGGGAGGCCGTGGGGAACCGCCGGCTGCTGCCCACTGTACCGGCCATCCTCCTCCTCCTCTTCCTCCTCTGGTGTTGTCTCTGTAACGTATGGTGAGATGCCGTCAGCTAGAGTGTCTGAGTGGGTCCTTGTGTGTGCTGGTGATGCCATGTAGATGAAGCCACTGGTTGGGTGTGGACTCATCCTGTTGAATAAACTGCTTAACTTTTCTCAAAAACGTTGTCTGTGGTTTCAGATTTTCTGTCTCTTGCCTGTGCCTCTTCCCCACACCCCCCTAGACCCCACAGCAGCTTGCCCTGCCCTGGGCAATACAGACACTGTCTCCTGTCCCTGCAGCCATGCTCTGGGTGCTGTTTATGGCTGCCGAGGGAATAAAAACCTCAAATCTAAACAAACAGCCTCAGAGCCCTTTGCACCCAAGCTGTGAGGAGCTGCGCTGTACTCTGCAGGCTGGGTTATGTCTCTTCCTATTGTGGTGGGTTTTTTGTTTTGTTTTGTTTTGTTTTTTTTTCCTTTTCTTTTTTTCTGCTGGTTCGTGGCTTCACTTTCCCACTTTCCTCCCATGCTGGCAGCGAGGAGAGGCAGAGACCTCCCTGATTCCATCCATCACCCACGCTCGAGGTGGGGCAGCTGCAGGCAGAGCCGGGGATGCTCGGGCAGGGCTCTGTGGGCCATGAGCACGGGGAGCACTGGGTAAGCTGCAGGTGGGCCCCTGCATCACCCCTGTTAATTACCCCTCCTGAAACACGGTTAATGGGCTCAGCCTCAGGGCAGGTGAGTGCAGGGTGGGCTCCGGGCTGCCAGGTCCGCCCTGGGCTGTGCTGGTCGCCAGCGGGAGCAGCCGGCAGCAGCCGGGTCCGGTTCCGACACGGCCCGGTACCCGCCGCGGGAGAACCGGGAGGGGCCGGGAGGCTCCGGGGGAGAGCCCGGGGGCGGCTCCGGCAGGTCCCGGGGTGCGTGTGGAGAAACAGGGCCCTGGCCAAGCCCTGGCGGCTGCCAGCTGTGTGCGACACTTGTGTCACCTCTGCGGGGTGTGCCCCAGGCGTGCAAGGAGTGTGACAGGCGTGCAAGGTGTGTGACAGACGTGCTCGGTGCCCGCTCGTCCCGCGGCGGGCCCGGTCCCCGCGGTGTCCCCGCGGTGTCCCCTCGGTGTCCCCTCGGTGTCCCCTCGGTGTCCCCGCGGTGTCCCCCCGCCGCCAGCAGGGGGCAGCAGCGCCCCGCGCGGGGAGCGGGCACCGGGAGCGCCGGATCCTTCCTCCCCTTTCCCTTTTCTTTTCCCTTTCCCGTTCCTCCCCTTTCCCTTTTCTTTTCCCTTTCCCGTTCCTCCCCTTTCCCTTTTCCCTTTCCCTCTCCTCCCCTTTCCCTTTTCTTTTCCCTTTCCCGTTCCTCCCCTTTCCCTTTCCCTCCCTTTTGCTCCCCTTTCCTTCCCTTCCCTCTGGGAGAAGGTGCTGCACGGCCTGCCACTGACTGATTGAACTGAAATTACTACCTGGACTATTTCTCTCCAGAGGGTCCAGTTACCCGGGCGAGGCGTAATAATCATTAACTCTAAGTGTGAACAATAAATTGAATGTATTTATTAATTTCTATGGGCCGAATGCAGCATTTGTATTTTAATTACCTTTCCACACTGCTGCGCTCTGCCGCGTGTGTTGATTTCCCTCTGAAGTTAAGAATACCTTCGAAGCGGTGAGTGTGTGTCAGCACGTCCTGGGCCGGGAGGAGCCGGCGGTGTGCCGGCAAGGCGGGGATGCTGCTGGCGCCGGGCACGGAGCGACCTGTCACCGGCCTGGCCCGGAATGAGCGCTCACAGCTCCTCCCGTCCCGCTTCAGTGAGATGAGGGCAGGGGATGTGGGCAATGAAAAACCGCCTCAGTGCAAACGCGGGGGCGGACAGGGAGGGCTGGGTGGCGGTGCTGTCGCAGCTGGCCCTGCGCCCCTTCGGTGAGGGGAAAGAGCACAGCACCCGCTGTTTGCTCGGGGAGTGCTCCCGGGCTGCTGCTGCTGCTGCCGGGGCTGGAGCAGGACACGCTGGAGTGTGGCCTTGCCTCTGCCCCACCAGCACCTCCTTCCACACTGGAACCCTCCGGGGTGATGAAAGGAGCTCTCAGCTCCCTCCAGTCATCTCCGGGGTGGTTGACTGCCGAGGAATGGTGTGAGGGTGCCTCACCTTTAACTCGGACTGGTCCAGCAGCTGGAGAGGGATGGATCCAAGAGCCGCTCACCCTGTGTGCTCCAAGGGGCACCTGAGGGCACTCTGCCCGTGTCACACTCATAGCTAATGAATGAAGAAATGTCATAGAAATGAAATGTAAAGGAAATGATGCAGGACTTAGTGATTAGTGCTTTGAACCTGGACTCAAAGTGAAACAAGTGCTCTCAGTCCTGCTGACTGAATCAAATAATCCAAATTACTAATACATTTTAGTATTTTTTTTTCATGTGCAAAGACATTAAAATGCTTTTAGCAAATGAGGTAAAGGTTTTCCATCCGTGTTTAAAACTAAAACAGAGCAGTGTGCCGTGGGTGCCCAGAGCCTGCTGTGAGCTCGTGGCTGTGCAGGGCTGTCCTGTCCCTCCTGCGGCCTCTGACTGTCCTGGGCTCTGTCCTGGGAATGGCACCTGTGCACAGCCACGGGCCCCGCTGGGGCCAGCAGGGAGCCCAGGGTGCAGAGAGGGGCATCCCTTCCAGTGAGGGAAGGGCCCTGTGGGGTGCTCTGGGGTCACCTGAGGGGTGGCTCACCCCAGTTTGATGGCAGCATCCCAGTTCAGAGGCATTTTGCAGCCCCTGATGTTTCAGCTCAGATATGGCTGCAGATCCTTCTGGGCTGCAGCTCTCACTTGCCTGGGGTTCCCTGGTCTTGTGAATATTTGAGAGATGCTCTGTTACCTGCCTTTGTTGCTGAAGGTGGATATTAATTGGTAAGGATGTAGCTCTATTCCTTGTGGCTGGACCATGCCCACGTTGGGCCCTTTAGGGCCCTTTTTCCTGCCTGATCCCCTCTGCCCGTGGCACCCTCGGTGTCGGGCTGCCCACAGCTCAGCCCCCGGGGCAGGGCAGCAGCAGTGACCCCAGCCCCAGGCACATGGCAGAGACTTTCCTGTGTGGATGTGCGTGTTTGGAGACATTCTCTGATGTGTCTGATTTCCCGGGGAGAGGGGAAAAGACTTGCCAGATGAGACTGATCCTTGAAACTGGCGAAGCGTTTTCAGATGTCAGCTCCCTGGCCCTGCCCAGCCACAGCTCATCACTGTGGGAGGGACAGAGCTGGCACCAGCCAGCGCTGCTGTGCCTTTGGTGCATTCTGAGCTTCTTTCAATTTTAGTATTTTCCTTTGAATGTTTCGCTCCGTGCTCCAGCACAAGCCAGGGCAATGTCCCCATGTCCCTGGAGTGGAGCCCTTCCCTCGGCTGGCCAGTGCTGACCTGGGGGTGTCTGGAGTGCTGCTGGTGCCCCCGGCTGTCCCCACACCCCTGCCCACCTCTGGGCTCCAGCAGGACCTGGAGCAGCCAGGGCTGAGCGAGCCCACCCCTGTGGGGAGGTTGTGCTGTGTCCAGAGCTGGCTGCAGGCACAGAATGAAAATAAGAGTATTTACCCAACTTTTGATAACTTTTTTATTTCCCCTTAATATACACCTACAGCCTCACTATAGAAACCAGACTTGAGCAGGCCTGAGAGACTGCAGCATTATCCATCTTCTGTAAATACTGGGGAGCACTTGGAAACCTTTTTATGATCACAGCTCAGCTGGAAAACAGCACCACACTCCTGCTGCCCTTTGGGATCACTTCCCCTGCTTGTGGGGTGGGGGGCAGCAGCTGTTGAAGCATTTTGGTTTAAGTGTTTCATGAGATAAAATGCAATTTGCTGGATTTTAAATATCTCGTGCATCAGATCAGCATAAGCATTGCAGGTAAAGCAGCCTTGCTCTGTTCCACAGAGATGCCTCTTCCCTCCCCAGGAATATTCCAGAGACTTGGGCCTTGATGCTGCAAAATCAGTGGAGGTTTGTGTGTTGGAAATGAAGCCTTGGCTCTGGAGCAAAGCTTATCCCAGACCTTTAAATCTAATAACACCCTCCTGACAGCATCCAAAGGCCAGGCACCCTCTGACAGCTCCTAATTCCACCCCAGCCCCAAGAGACTCATCTCTGGCCATGCAAACGTGTCCGGTTCTATCTAACGAAGATAAATTTCTTAATTAAGATACGCAGCTGCCTGGGGCACTCTGAGATTTTGATGAGACTGAGCTTGGCTGGGAGCTGGTGCAGAGCCTTTGGCTGCTGTCCCAGGGAGCTCGTGTGCTGAGGGATGGGATGGATGGGTTCTGCAGCCTGGCCAGAGCCCTGTGCTCCCTGTGACTCACCAGCAAGGGGCTGTCACCAGTGCTGGTCCCCAGCCCAAACCTTCCTATCCTGCTCAAAGCTAACGAGCTTCTCTCCCTCCTTGATGTGTCTCGGCTGACAAGGAGTAACTGTCCTTGGCAGCATCACCCACACCCTACCTGCTGCTGCTGAGCACTAATGAAACTTGTGTTGGATTTCTGTCTCTAAACCGTTGTTGCATCCATTTTTTCCACCCCCTTCAAGACAGCCTTTATACAAATAATATATTTAGCAATGACTGGGGGAGTGCTGAAGCTGGCAGAGCTGTGCCATAGAGCATGACAGTGCTGAGCTTGTGAGGCCATGGCAATGGCTGAGGATGAGGAGGCTCTCAACAGGGCTCTAGGGTGAGATGCAGCTTTTTTCTTAAAAGAAAGAAAGAAAGAAATTAAGTCTTACGTAAGTCAAAACATCTGCTAGTGCATGACTAATGCCTTCCCTCCTCCCTGGTGTGGCAACTGAAGTCCATGGGAATTATATAAATGATTGTTTCCTGTAAGAAGTTTTACATTGTTCATAGGGCTTTTGGGGACAAGCCCTGTGTGCAGCCACCCCTTCCTTTGTGCTGTTTGCTGGTGGCTCCAGCTGCTCCTGGCCCCGCTGCACTCACTGCTGCCATCAGCAGCAAGTCCAGACACGTTGTCCCCGGCCCAGCTGGTGCCAGGGTGGGTTTATTCCTGCCCAAGTCAGCTCAGCTGGACACTTGCCCGTGTCCCAGGCTGTGGTCAGTGCTGTGCAGTGCTGACAGCTGAAGCAGCTGAGTGCTGGCTGTGCCCAGTGGGGCAGCCTCAGGTGGTGCTGCTGTGCCCTCAGCCCAGCCTGCCTGACCCTGGGCTGCTGGTGCCGTCCCCAGGACAGGGCTGAGGGCAGCAAGTGACACACCCAGGATCTGCATCCCTGTGCTCTGTGAATGTGTTGGTGAGGCTGGTCTGTCTGAGGGGAATGCAAGGAAATGTTTTACAGACCCAACAGCCAAAGTGGTCCCCAAGTGTGGTTTTATTCCCACAGGGCTTCCCCATTCTGGCAGTGGTACTCTGCAGCATCTTTGTAACTTTTCTCACTTGTTTGCCTCTTGATTCCGATTTAAAGCTCGTGTGGATCTGGTTCCCCCTGCCCATCCCAAGGCTCCCAACTCCCATCAGGACTTGTGTGGCTGCCAGTCTGCCCAGTACCCCCAGCAGGGCATGGGCTAATTCACTCCTGTGCTGAATTTCTATTGGCACGTCTTGAATTTTGGTCTCGTTTCCCTGCCTGGATCTCTCAGTTCTGGACTCTCTGGGTGTCTCTGGGCAGAGCAGGAGGAGCTGCTGGGTCCCCCAGAGGTGAGCACTCCTGGCAGCTGGATGGGTGCAGGTGTCTCCCAGCTTCCAGGCCATGCTCTGGAGTTCTGCTTTCCATGGTCTGGGACACTGACTGCTGCCAGAATTACTAATGGGCTTCTGCTTTTAGCCTGAGTGCTGCAGGCTGCTGCTCCAAGGTGGAAACCATGGAGTCAATTAAGTAATTACCTGGTGTTTCAGCTGCCAACACTGAGAGGTTTTGTTTCTCACCACTGGCGTCAATCCCAACACACATCTCACCCAGACTCATCAGCAGTGCACCAGGGCAGGCTGCTGGGCCATGGACGGGCTGGAGCTGCTCTTCCTGCAGGTGTTCTGGTGACAAATGGCTCCTCCTCCCTCTGTTTAGTCTCATTCTGGCACATAAATCCAGCCATAAACAGGCTAAGCTGAGCAGAAGCTTTTGAAATTGCCTCTTCACAGTTCTCTTGTTCTGTTTTACCCTCACTTGTCTGATGGGCAGCAGCTCACCAGAGAAATGCAGAGCTCAGGGCTGAGCTGTCGGTGACACTCAGGGGCACGAGGAGCAGCCAGACTCTGCTGAGGCCCCATGATCCAGGGAAATACCTCTCCAGTGGCTCCTGGGGCTCCTCAGCCCTTGCATTGCAGAGGCTGAGAACTGCTTCATGTTTGGGGACAGGGAAGGCAGCAGTGAAGTGACAAATACACCGGCAGAACAACCCAAACAGTTTTTAGCAAAGGAATGAAGTCCCAGTGATGGGCATTTTAGTGGCAAATCAGCAGCCATATGGCACAAGGGACTGGGAACAATTTCTATCTAAACTCTTCTCCCAAGTCCTTCAGCTGAAAAAGGCTAAATCTGTGCAGGAGAGCTGGAATGTCAACTAAGAAACGCTTCTATGAATGTGTTGACTTTTTTGCCTTTGGATTTCACCCATTTTCTCTGCATGCAAATTGTTGTTTCCTACTTGTCAGCCCCTGCCTGTGACCTCTGTGGCAGGTGTCTGGTGGGATACAGAGCATTGTGTCCACGCAGAGACAGGGAATAACTGTACAGGCAATCACTGATAGAAGCCAGGCACTGGAAAGTCAAGTCATCTCCCACTGAGAAGGAAGGCCTTAGCCTTTCCTTGGCCTGGGATGTTGTTTCTGGGCTCTTGGTGGTACTTGTTCTCAAAACACTCAGCATCCTCACGTTTCTGCAAGCAGCTGAATTAATTTAATTCAGCTTTTTTTTTTTTTCCTTGGCTTATTTTGAGTGGAGGGGAAGGGAACTGCACCCAGGCTAAGAAGCAAACAGCCAAAGTGTGACTCTAAGGCTGGCAATGGAATACACTGTTGGGAGACAATCAAAGAGGATGGAAGGTATTACAGACCTATCAGTGTGTCTAACTGTGCACGGATTATCAGTGTGGGAGTTTTCATACTGGAGTAGCTTGGAGCTAGTGAGACTACTCATGATTTTTATAACATTTACTGCATCAGCATCAGTGTCCAAATGGGAGATATCTGCATGTGCAAAAGAGTGTCTCTGAAAGGTCAGCAAGTGTTGCCTTTTGTCGTTGGCAGAAGGCCAAAACCAGGAAAGGCCAATTCACCGCGGGCTCATCCTTTGACTCCGTGCTCCTGCCCCAGGCTGGGGCTGTGCCTGCTCACCTGCTGCCCCTCTCCCCGGGCCTGCCCAGCAGCCCCAGTCACTCCACCCTGCCCTCAGGTCAGGCCCAACTCAACCAGCATTGGTTTACCATGAAATGCCCATCGTGTCCATCTTAGAGCACTGCAGGAGAAAGTTTAAATATTATTGCTGGCTCCTTTGGCTGCTAACTCTCGCAGCATTTTCATGGAAGTTTCCACGCTGCTCTGTAAAACTGTTAAGATGATTTTGGCTGATTTATGTTGGCCTAAAATCATTGCAGTAGTCACTAAAAAACAAAAAAAGAAGAAAGGATTTAGTTTGTGCTTTCAAGCAATTTCTGTGTGAAATGACCAGACACTTGTGGAGCTGTGACACAGCCAAAGCAGCAAAGGTTGGGTCTGAGGGTCCTGCCAGCACAACCTCTGCTAGGGTGATAAATTTGCTTCTGCACGTGGGCTGGGGACATTCTGACCAGTGGAAGGCTGTTAGCATTTCCTGTGGTCCCGTGTGCCTGCAAGGCTGTGACTGAGGCTCCAGCAGTGCTGGCTGCTCACGGGCTGCTGTGCCTGGCTCGCCAAGGAAATGGCACTGGGCTGGTGGGACCAGCTCAAACAGAGGCTTTTGGCCAAAAACTAACAACAGGAGTGAAAACCAGCACCTCTGAAGCCGCCTCTGCAGTCTGGTGTCTTTGAATACGGCAGTGCAAAACCCAGCAGGTCCTGCAGGCTGAGCCCACACCCCTGGCAGGAGCTCTGGTCCTCCACTCCAGGACATCCCCTGGCTGCTCATCCTGCACCTGCTCGTGCTGCTGTTGGCTGGGGGAGAGTTAATTCTCTTCCCAGTGGCTGGTCTGGGGCTGTGTTTGGGCTTTGTGCTGAACACAGTGATTATAAATAGAGATGTTTTAGCTCTGTCTGAGCGGGGCTCACACAGAACCAAGGCCTTTCCTGCTCCTCGTACCGCCACGCTGGCGAGAGAGCTGAGAGTGCACGGGAGGCTGGGAGGGGAAACAGCCAGGACAGGTGACCCCAGCTGACCCGAGGGATGTTCCACACCACGGGACATCATGCTCAGTACACAAGGTGGGGGTCACTGGAGTTTGTCTTCCCAAGTAAGTGCTGCATGAGATGGAGCCCTGCTGCCCTGGAGGTGGCTGAACACCTGGCTGCCCATGGAAGGTAGTCAATGAATTCCTTGACTTTTTGCTTGTGGTGTGTGGCTTTTGCTTCACCTGTTAAACTGTCTTTATCTCAACCCACAAGTTTTCTCACTTTTACCCTTCTGATTCCATTGCCAGTCCCACTGCTGGGGGAGTGAGGGAGCGGCTGTGTGAGGCTTGGATGCTGACTGGGGTTAAACCACGACAATGTGGGATCTTTCTGTTCCAAAAGTCTCAACATTAGACTAAATTTAGTCCTGTAAAAATCAATTAATGGTTGCCAACTTTAACACAAGGGCAGAGCAAGGTCAATGTTAAATATTTCTGAGCAATTTTACCCATGGTTTCAGGTTCATATCCTTTCCTGTTGGGAATGATGTGATGAGAAACTTTCCACTGCTTTAAATATTAAGGAATCTTTGAAAATTCTTAGAAACAATTAACTCCAAATTTTCCCTGGTTTGGGGTTTGATGTTTTCTTTTCAAGTACAGTATGTTCTTCTGCTGATTTTTCATCCAGCGTTGGTGTCCAGAGGCTTGTTTCTCTGGTGCATTTGTACATCCATGTACACACGAGGCAAACCCTGGTGCAGTACTAGGCTTTAGTTTCAAGATCCACGTACAAAAGGCAGCTGAGGATGAGCTGGTTGTCTGTGGGGCATGGGGGAAAACAACAGCTCTGCAGGAGGCACTGAGCACCACGGGGGAACAAATGCTCTTTATATTATTAAGTTGTGCACCACCTGATGGGAATTATATAAAATTCCACTTACATATTTTGCCTCAACAACACAAGTGAAAATAAGTAGCTTTTGGAGATATGCTTTGTGTCAGGCTGCTCCACCTCCCAATAAGCTTTTCCATACATTTCTCTGCTAACACAACAGAGCAACAAGTTTATGAAAATGCAGTTGAGGCCTCCTAGGATTTTAATTTAAATGAGTATTTCAGAGGCTTGGAAGGAGGAGATATGTTCTGTCTATAATAACAAGTTGTAACTTGGTTGTTCAGCAAGATAAAGCAGTTTGTTCCTGCTACACCGAAGCCCAGAGTGCCAATAAAACAGCGGGAAGCGTTCCTCCAGAGGAGGAGAGCTGTCCTCACTCAGCAGGGATCCCAGGGATGTGCTCAGGCAGCCTCCAGCCGGGCTCTGCTGGCCAAATTCTTGGGCACTGAGGCTGCAGGGCTGCCAGGAGCCTGGTGGTGACACTGCCATGGAGGGACAGTCACAGCAGCTCTGCACCCAAGGGGAAAGTGCTCACACAGCACGGGGGTAAAGGTGCATCTCAGCCTAAAGGATCATCCTGCTGTGGGGGGACAGCCACAGCAGCTCTGCACCCAAGGGGAAAGTGCTCACACAGCACGGGGGTAAAGGTGCATCTCAGCCTAAAGGATCATCCTGCCATGGAGGGGCACCCACAGCTCTGCACCCAAGGGGACAGTGCTCACACAGCACTGAGCTAAAGGTGCTCCTCAGACTAAAGGATCATCCTGCCGTGGGGGGACAGCCACAGCTCTGCACCCAAAAGGACAGTGCTCACACAGCACTGGGCTAAAGGTGCACCTCAGCCTAAAGGACCATCCTGCCATGGAGAGGCACCCACAGCAGCACTGCACCCAAGGGGACAGTGCTCACACAGCACCCAGCTCTGCATCTCAGCCTAAAGGGACCATCCTGCCATGGAGAGGCACCCACAGCAGCTCTGCACCCAAGGGGACAGTGCTCTCACCTCACCCAGCTGCGCAGCCAGCCTGAGCGAAGCGGCGATGGCAGCGCTGTCAGTGCCCGGAGCAGCGCCGGGAGCCGCCCCATCCCGCGGGGGAAGCAGCGGTGCGGTGCCCCGGGCCCCGCGCTGCCCCGGGCCCTGCCCTCAGCGCTCATCCAGGGGTCCGGACCCGCCGAGCGGCTCTTCCATCAGACCGCGTTACAAACTGAACACGGGACGTCGTGCGGCTGTGACAGCTCCGCGCTCTGCAAAGCCCGCGGTGCCTGCGGGTGGACGGGCCCTGCTCCGGCGGCCTTCCCGGGGCTCGGGGCTGGCGGCGGGCCCGGGGAGCGCCGGGGTTACCGGGGAGCGCCGGGGTTACCGGGGAGCGCCGGGGTTACCGCACACGGGGAGAACGAGCGGCGGGACCCCAGCCCGCTCCCACAGCAATTCCCGGTTCCCCATCCCTGTTCCCTCCGCAATTCCCCCCTCCCCGGCAATCCCCGTTCCCGATTCGTTATCCCCGTTCCCGGCAGTTCCCTGTTCGCTGTCCCCGCTCCCGGTTCCCCGTTTCCGGCAGTTCCCGGTTCGTTATCCCCGTTCCCGGTTCCCCGTTTCCGGCAGTTCCCGGTTCGTTATCCCCGTTCCCGGTTCCCCGTTTCCGGCAGTTCCCGGTTCGTTATCCCCGTTCCCGGTTCCCCGTTTCCGGCAGTTCCCGGTTCGTTATCCCCGTTCCCGGTTCCCCGTTTCCGGCAGTTCCCGGTTCGTTATCCCCGTTCCCGGTTCCCCGTTTCCNCCGGCAGTTCCCGGTTCGTTATCCCCGTTCCCGGCAGTTCCCGGCAGTTCCCGGCCGTGCCGGAAGCGCGGGCGGAAGCGCGCGGTGCTGCGCGCGCGGGCTCCGGGCCCGCCGGCGCTCGGAGGGAGCGGGGCCGTGAGACCTGGCCGGGCCGTGAGACCGGGCCGTGAGACCGGGCCGTGAGACCGGGCCGTGAGACCGGGCCGTGAGACCGGGCCGTGAGACCGGGCCGTGAGACCGGGCCGCACCACAGAACCACCGCCATGGCCCTGGCGCCGCCGCTGCTGGAGCCGCCGTGGCCGCCCAGCCTGGCCCCGCTGAAGGTGCGTGCGGGAGGCCGGGCGGGTCCCGCTGGGGCCGCGGGGCGGTTCGGCAGCCGGTGCCGGCACGGCCGCTTCCCCGGGCAGCCACAGCCAGCCCCGCTGCCGGGAGGGACACCCCTGCCCGGGCCCGGGCCAGCCCTGCTCACCCCGCTCGCTCTCGTTGCCGGGCCCGGACAGCCCTGCTCACCCCGCTCGCTCTCGTTGCAGGCCGTGGATGACTTGCTGCGCTGTGGGATTTGCTTCGACTACTTCAGCATCGCCGTGATGATCCCGCAGTGCTCGCACAGCTGTGAGTGCCGCGGGGACAGCCTTGCCCTGTCTGTGTGTGAGCTGGGAGGAAAGCCGGGAGAGTTGGGATTATTCAGCCTGGAGAACAGAAGGTTCTGGATCCTGCAGGGAAGATGGAGAGAACTATTAACGAGGGCCTGGAGGACCAGCACGAGGGGGAATGGCTCCCCACTGACACAGGACAGGGTTAGATTAGAGATTCAGAAGAAACTGTTCCCTGGGAGGGTGGTGATGCCCTGGCACAGGTTGCCCAGAGAAGCTCTGGCTGCCCCATCCTTGGAAATGTCCCTGGACAGGGTTTGGAGCAGCCTGGGATAGTGGAAGGTGTCCGTGCCCATGGCATGGATGGGTTCTGTGATTCTCTTTGTGATGGAGGCTGGGAGGAGCTTTGGAGATGGAAGCAG
Organism: Sinosuthora webbiana; assembly: GCA_013397395.1. NCBI lineage: Eukaryota > Metazoa > Chordata > Aves > Passeriformes > Sylviidae > Sinosuthora > Sinosuthora webbiana. The sequence goes on along the minus strand of VXBN01012653.1, from coordinate 74,852 downwards.
CCAGAACCTTCCCTGGGGTAGTTCCTGCTGTAATACAAACATGTGGCATCTGGCATTCTTCATTTAAATATCTTTCTTAACATCTGGAGGGTGGTACAAATGCAAAGCTCTATGAGGAGAGCACGAAGAGCTCAAATTTTCCTTGCTGCTCTGTGTGCCCTGGGCGATGTCTGCTGGAACCTGGCCCCAGGAGGTTTGCTGAGGTCAGGGTAGGGGGGAAGTACCTTGCCTTTTCTCATGTCAAGATAAATGCTTGTGATTGTTTGGTTCAGAAACTGTGGCACTTCCTTCCCTGAAGGAGAACATTGTAGTTTGGCAATGAAGTGTAGTTTAGCTTGGCAAAGCTGTCACCATTGAAGCCAGTGTGGGGAGCCACGAAAGTGGCAATTCTGTACACTGGGAGTTCTCTACACGTGCTGGCAGTGCAGCCTGCCTGGGGCACAGAGGCTGCAAGCAGCAGTCACTGCACACAGGGCCTGGCCCGGGGAGGGTGCTGGGGTGTCACATGCTGGCAGCCTGGATCTGCCACTTCATCCGTATTCATACAGTTAAAGTTTGTTTCTTTTCTTTGTGGGTTTCTTCCCTATGTCGCTTCTTACTATATATGTAGTAATTTTTGAGCATTTAGATGGGCTTGTGGTTTTAAGTGTTAATTGGTGCATTAGACCAGGTTGGATTGGGCTTGGAGCAACCTGGTCTGGTGGAGGGTGTCCCTGCCCATGGCAGGGGTGGGATGAAATGAGCTTTAAGGTCCCTCCCAACCCAAACCATTCTGGGATTGATAAATTAATGCTTCTGCTGCTTTTTCGGGTGCATTCCCAGAGGGTCTGTGAAATACAGATCTCTTTCAGGAGCTGCTGCTGGGTGTGTTCAGTGCTAGGACTCTGACCCATGGTGATCCGGTGAGGGAATGTCTTTTCCTGGAGAATGATGAGACTTTTTAAATCCATAAGTGGCTGTGAAAGCTCATGGATAAATTGACAAAGTGCAACAAACCAGAAATTGACTGTGACAATATGAAGCTTATGGCTGTTTCACAGGAGTCTGTTGAGGCATCCTGTGATGATGAGATGACATTGAGCTGTCTGTCAGCACTTCAGTGCTGTCTCCCTTCCTTTTTAGCCTCTTCTTTTAACAGCAAGTTGATACTGTTTTGGAAGGGGGCAGAAGAGCCTGGGGAAAAGGGGGTTGGGAGTTTGTCTGGGGCTATGCAGGAAGATGAAAGTGATCAACATTAGTCATGTCAAAAACCCAGCATGGTGAGGGAGTGAGCAGTGCAAACACTGCTGGAGTGCTGGTGGCTGATGGAGGGTTTCTTGCACTGGGAAACAGAAGGAAACAAACATCAGGGCTGATATTCGATGTGTTTGCATAAAATACAGCTTCCTTTGCAACAATGCTAATCTCAATTCCATGTAAAAATGGGGTATTTTCAGTATTTGTGTATTGTGGAATAGCTTGCATGTATTGTACAATAAGGAAATACACCAGCAAGGATGTGGAACTGCATTTGGAATAACGTTCAGAATCCTGTGTTTCCTTTTCCCAGATTGTTCCCTTTGCATCCGCAAGTTTCTGTCCTACAAAACGCAGTGTCCAGTGTGCTGTGTGGTAAGTGTGCTTTTGGTTTGGTTTTCCCCCCTCAGTTTATTTTTTATCTTTTGGCAAATCTCGGGAGCTTTTCCCTTTGGACTGCACCAAGCAATCAACTCTGATTGCCTGGGCAAAGTGTGGTGCTCTGGCATCTGGAGTTGTCCTGTTCCAGTTGCACTCCTCTGTCAGTGCAGGCAGGAGGGGACGGAGCATCAGGCCTGGGGTTTGGCTCAGGGCTGTGGTACAATCTGTCACAAAACATTCAACATTCATTTGTTAAAATACTCCATCATTTAAACCAGCAGTGCTGAAACATAAGCACTTTGTTTTCTCTGTGTGTGGTCCCATTTTATCTCAAAATAAAATAAAAAATAATCAAAGCTTTGTTAAAAAGAAGAGCAGAAAGTGTTGCAGTGAGGTAAAAATCAGACATTGTTTCAAAAGAATGAATTGAGTGCACAAAGGCATCTCATAATTCATATTTTCATTCCATAATCAGAAGATTAATGTCTCCCTTCATCAGTTTTCCTGCTTTGTTGCCTAAGGTTCTTACCACCTTCAGAAGATCTCTAGTTTGGTTTTCAAAACTGTTAGACCTGTGCTGCAGTAAACCACTGCTGGAGCCTGGGCACCCTGGGCTTTGTTGCTTTAGCTTTGTGCTTTGTTTTTACCTATTTTCCTTAATATCCCAGACTTCAGTTCTCAGACAGTCATTTCAGTATGAGATATTTTTGGGGAAGAAGTGTTTACCCTTTAGGCATCTTAATTCCTGTAGCACTTGAGTGGGAGTAGTTGAGGCATTGAGCCAAGAAGAGTTATTGATCACTTGAACATTTTCTGGGCACTTGCTGTTTTCACTGTGTTTGAAAATTTGTTTGTTTAGGTTTTTTTTTCTTTTTCTTTTTTTAATAGGCAGTCTCAGAATCTGACCTGAAAAACAACCGGATTTTAGATGATCTAGTGAAGAGCTTTAGTTCTGCAAGGTATTTATGTGATTTTATGGCTACTCTCTCTGGTTTGGCAGCTGGAAAGGTGTGACTGTTTGTGACCAGGCTCAGAGCCCTGAGAGGAGCACTGTGAGAACTGAGCAAAAAAAAAAAATTGTGTTGTCACAGAAGCATTGTCAAAGATGAATGTGTACACTCTGGAAAAATCCTGCAGTGTTCTGGCTGAAGGTTCCTGTCCACTCAGGTGATGTGGAGGTTTTACAAGCTTGTTTTGGTTCTGCTTCTGGTTAGCTGCTCTGGAAGTGACAATCCCTGCCAGTGTGTGGGGAGTCAGCAGACACGGCAGGATTCTGTGAGGGGGATAATGGTTGTAAAGGTTTTCTTCAAGATCCTTCCTGTGTGTGCAGGGGAGATTCTGAACAGAAGGATTTTGTCCAGGGTAGTGGTCACCTTGCAAGAGCATTCTTTTGGTGAGGTCACTGGCTGGAAAAAATACAGGTATTGAAAGACCAAAAATGTGAGTTTTCGTGAGTAAGGAAAGTAATGGTGCTTTCAGCTCCGTTTCTTGGCTACTTTTGTGTTCGTTTTTAATTCATTTTTGAGCTTCACATCCCTTTAAAACACAGGAACAACAGAATAAATATGGCTTGGTAAATTCTCACAACAGTAGATACACGAAGCTCCTTGTATTATCTGTTTTCTTTTGATGAGAAGCTACCCAGTGATTTGCTGGGAATTCTGTGGGTGTTCCTGTCTCTACAGGAGACAAATGCACTTTGATCTTTTTCTCTGAAATGAACTTGGAGCTGGAAGTCAATGAGACTCTTGGCTTTGTAAGTGACAAGAAGCATAGTTCAGCTGATGGCTTTGTTTCATGAGAGAATTTTTCTCTGATGAAGATCATAGGATGTAGATAGATCTAATCTTCTATATGACCACTACTAGATTTAATTGATTTATTTGAGTAATTTAAATCCTCCAGTTCCATTGTTTCAGCTTGAATTCTGGTGCTTCCTAGTGATAAATGGATTACTATTTTTCTGTTAATGCCAAATTTTGTCGGGAACAAGTAGTGCTGACTTGGATCCATTATGATATTGAATCTTAAATGTTAATTTTTCTGGACTGCTTTAATGGATCAGTATAAATCTTAGCAGTGATAGTAATTCAATAAATAACCTTTCCTTCTGTGCCTTGGAGTTCAGTCAGTTTCTCACGTGACCAGTAGGGCTGTGGAGCCCAGCGTGGCCCGGCTGGAGGAGAGGGGAGCAGTGCAGGGCTCACAGGGGCTCAGGGAGGGAAGGGCTCCCCTGGCTGCCCCAGTGGGACAGAGGATGCAGGCAGTGGTCACTGTGGGGTCCAGGCCTTGGGCACTGGGCAGGGTCCCTCCCCTGGGCTGCACGTGCCCCGAGCTGAGGGGACACTGCTGGGCACCACTGAGGTTCTGTCCTGCTGATGTTGGACAGGACAAATCTCCTGTCTCCCCCCTCCTTCCCCATCTGCTTTGTTTCCCCTTGGCTGTCCCCAGAGCCAAATCCACAGTCCTGGGACTGAAGAGCTCAGCATGTTTGAAAGATCAAGTATGTTCTAACTTGACTTCCAGCCTTGGGTAGTTCGATGAAAATTAGGCCTTAAATCTTCTCAGCATTTCACAAAGTGCAAACCCATTTCTTAAGTCAGGCCTGGAGGGGGAGAAAATGTTAATGTTGGTGGCACTTAGCAGAGTGAAAGCTGTGCTCCAAGGTCAGCGTGTGCAGGGAATGGGAATCCTTCCAGCCAGAGCCAGCACTGATCCCATTTTTGCTCTGCTCAGCACTGGGGGTTTGCAGTGGGCTGTGGTGGATGTGTGGGAGTGCAGCTCTCCTTAATGAACAGTTCTCTTACCAGTTGCAGTGAGGCCAGTATCTTCAAAAATAATATGTAGAGTTTTGTGTGAAGTGTAGAGAATTGATTTCATTGCCCTCTACTAAAGAGATTATTTTGAGAAAATTTGTCAGTTTCTGCATCACCTTGTTAGAAAATTTAGCAATAGAAATCAGAGTTATACTTGCCTAAGTAGAAAAGTAGTAGTCCTTGCTGAAAAGAATCTCTGCTTTTCTTCGTGCATAGCGAAGAAAAATGTTTTTACTGTCAAGTTTATCTCTGTTTCCTAAGCAGGATTACTCGACAGGTAGTGAGTCAGAGGAATAAACACATTGACTCTGGGTGCTGGAGGGAGCAGGTGCTGTCATTGCTGATGCAATGACTGAGCCTCCAGCAGGAATGCAGGAGGAATTCCAAGGAGATCCATTGCCTTTAGTGCAGTTGGGACTGTCCTGTGTGAGTTGTTCCTAGGAAGATTCACAGCTCTGGCTCTTGCTTGGAATTTGTTTATGTGGAAGGCCTGGATTCCCAACAACTCTGCTTCATTGCTGCTTCAGCAAGACAGAAGTAAGAGGACTGTAAGATGGGAACCAGGAGCCTGATAAAGGACACTTAGCTTTTATGGGTGTTACAGATCTGAAGGAAAAAATGTGGGAAGCTGTTCATGCTGTTGTTGAAGCAGAGGGAGGGTGCTGGATTGAGGGATGTTAAGAAACCATCCATCTTTAGTTAAACAGGTGGGTTTTAACTCCCTGCCCTGACCCATCTCAGTGACTGAGGAGGGTGGGTCTTGCAGCAGGCTTTGGGTAGTGGCTGGTTTTGGTGGATCTGGGCCCGCTCACACCTGGTTGATTCATTTCAGCTTTCAGAGGGAAGGACACTGCTCCACTCATAAACTGAGCAGTCAGCTGTGCTGCAGTTACTGCCTTGTGCCAGGAAGGTAAATTCTGTCAGCTCAGGGCTCATACAGTCTGGGAAATTCTTGAGAGTATCCAGATAACACTGAGACCATACACAATATGCAGAGGTTTTTGAGCAATGTGTAGAACCGATGTTTGCCATAGGATCAGCTCCCAGGTGAGCTGGCCAGGCTGGACCCCTCCATCACTGCCTCACTCTGGGCTTACTGAATGATGGGTGAGCTTCCAGCCTAGCCATGCTTGTCCGAATCTCCAATGACACCTGGCAGAGCTCTGTGATGAGTGAGGAATTTGAGGAGTTCACTCTGGTGCTGAGGGAGGGGGTGGCAGGTGACCAAGTGCCGTTGGAGAGCCCAGGGCTGTGCCAGGAGCATCTGCTGTGCCCTGGCTCTTCTGTCCCTGGGTCTGGGGTGTGGGACCATGAGGTGTCATCACCCAGCTGCTCGTGAGCCCAAAAATCACATTCTGGGAGAAGCTGGTGTGGGACTGCTCCCTCCCCTTTTGCCCTCAGTCCTAGCATTTCCCGTATTTTTCACACCCAAAAAGGAGTGTGTGTTGGCAAACAAGTTTTCAAGTTCTTCACACCATGCAGTGTGCTAGCTGTGTGTTTTTTGGATGTTTCTAGACAGCAGCTGTTGCAGTTGGTGTTGGATGCTCCCCCGAGTCCGTCCCCTCCGGCCCGTAGCCAGCGCCCAGCTGCCGAGAGCCACAGGAGTCCTGGCTCTCAGCCAGATCCTAAAGAGGTGCCAGGGATTGACAGCTTCTTGAGAAAGGACAAAGTCTGCACCTCCACCAAGGCAGGGGGCCTGGCATGGACTGCTCAGAAGGGTTTCAAAACCGAGGAGCACCACGACCTTGACAGCGCTTCTGCAGAGGCTGGTGGTACAGACAACAAGGTGGGATCACAGGAGATTCCTGGGTGCACCCAAAGTCATGAAAAGCCTTCTACATCTGTGGTGAAAGGAGACAGGAAAGGTGAGGAGTTCAATTTCTGGTTGTGTCCTGCTCTCTCCCCCACGTGTGGCTGGCTGTACGTGTCAGTACGTGGCACTCACCCCGGTTCACCACATGGTTCTGATGTGTGTGGCACATTCAGCTCCTTCCCCTTTAACTGGCCTGTCTGGGACAGCTCTGCTCCAAGCATGTTCTTCACCAGAAAGCCTGAGCTGCTGCCAAGGAATTAAATGGGATTCAGCACTTACAGATTCCTTTGCTTTGAGTAACAACAGCAACAACAATAGTTGTGCAACAGTCTTAGTAAAAATGAAGTAATTTCTCCTTCCCCCTAATGACTAGACTGACACTGGCATTTATTCTGCTCTTGTATCCTTGAGTAACCAGATGCAGGTTATTTTATAATGGGTTTGTTATTTGAGGGGTGAGCCTGAACTCAAAATGTGCACAGCAGCAGTTCTGTAAATGTTTCTGTTCACACGCTCTCCAGGAGAGTCATCTGCTTTATTTTTTTGTAATTCTAAAGAGTTCAGGTAAATTTACTTTGAAGCATGAAAATGCTCATTTATACTAATCAACCACAATAAAATGGCAGAATCCTCTTAGTTCTGACATGCTGGCAGCCATCCTATTGACCCAGCTAAAAGCCTAAATTAGAACCAAACACCGTGTAGGAGTATACCCCTGGTTGTTGTTAGTTCAGATTTAGCTGTTCCTTTGTTTAACGATTTATTCATCTGGAGCTCTGAAGTTCATATGTATTCATTAGCTGGGTGAATCCTGCTTAAAGAGGTGCCACAGCCAGGAAAGGAGCCATGGCAAACCTGTCATGGTTTTACACATCAGGTCTGCTTGTGTTGGTAATCTAAAACTCACATGAAATTTTACTGCTTGTTTATTTTTGAGCAATTAAATCTTTCCCTTGCTTCCCATTTTATGATCTTTTTGAATCTTTGAGCACGCATCACATGGAAATTATTTCCACAAATGCAAAGTAGTTGGTCAGACAGGATTTGTGAAACATCTGCAGTGAGAGGGTTTAGTGTCCTTTGGTCCTGTTCTGAGAACTGAAATGTGACTTCCAGTACAGTAACAGCTCAGGACTGTGTTTTGTTACTGTCCCAACTGTGAGTTTCTCAGAAGAAAACATTGGCTCTTTGCTGTTATATCCACACCAGTGAATTCCTTCTCCCTTGCTTTCAGTGGAATGTCCTGTTTGTGAGGTTGCTATTCTAGAGCAATACATAAACAAACATCTGGATAGCTGCTTGACCAGGGAGGAGAAGAAGGACAGCCTCCGAAGGTAAGGAGCACTCTGAGAGCTTCCACATGCCTGTGGCTGCTCTGTGCACTGCTGAACTCACAGCTGTTTGTTGCTGGGGTGTAACAGTAGTGGTTTGTGCTTGTTTCTGCCTTCCCTGCTGCGTAGAGCCCTCTGAAATCACTGTGGGGATTGTCCCTCCTTGAGAAAGCGTGTGGATTGCCAGCTCAATTACTCTTTGGCTTTTAGTGGCAAGAAAACAGTGGCCAATGCTTTAAAAGATTCAGCACAAGGAGTTAGTCTGTGTGCTGTCACCTTTCTGCTCCCTGGCATTAAAATTCCCTTCAGATAACACTGATTCCCATTTTTCATTTGGTGAATGAATTGCTTCCTGCGGTTCAGGTGTGCCAAGAGACATTTTCTTCAATAGCTGTCAAGTTAAAGAATAAAAAATGCACCTTTCTCTCCTCTCAGTGGGGCTGTTGAAGTTTCCTGAAGATCTGGATTTCCATAAGATTAATGATTCCTTTGGCTTTGTGCCCCTGCCCCAGCATTGGTCACGGTCGCCACGTTCACATCAGAAGTGGAGCCTCAGTTTGTTTTCCTTACAGCAGAAATTCAGGCTGCTGTTATTTCTGACTGATCAGACTGAAGAACTGGGAGGATTTGTACTTCAATGCTTGTTTTTCCAATTCCCCTGAACCTTGAATTAGAGAGTAATTTTATGTTAAAGCTCTTGTTTTGCCCAGTCATGCTTAGAGTGCAATCTGTAAGCTAAAGGACTTCCAAGATGGAAAAATGGTGAATGAATATTGAAATCTGATGTTACATTTAATTTCCATTTGGAGTGGTTTAGTGCTTTCTCTGTTCTTAACAAATGGAAAAATAAGCCAGATCTGTCTTGGTGTCACAGCCATGTCCCTAACAGGATTTTAAATTGTGCTTATTTAATCTCCAGACTGCTGAGGCCTTGAGCAGTGCCCCAGCAGGCTGTGCCCTCGGGGACTGGCAGCTCTGGGGCAGTGCCTGCCCTGGGGCACTGGTGTGTGGCAGCAGCACATCCCTGGTGCTTCTCTGAGCAGTGTGAGCTCTGTTTGTCCTCAGAGCAGGCTGTGTTAGCAGCTGAGCAGTCTCAGCAGAACTCATTTGGCCCCCAAAGCTCCACTGGGGTAATTCCAACATGTAAGTGTGTTTTCAGGGAACTCTGGAAACCAACATTAGATTTAAACCTGTTGTGGGCTGTTGTCCTGTGGCTGGCTGCTGGAATATGCACCAAGCTTCTGCAGGACTTTCAAAAGATTTAATTTAATTATTCAGTGAGATTTTTTTATATTTCCCAAAAGAATCTGAAAAAAGTTTCCCTGAAGAGTGTATTGTGGTAATCCATCTTCTCTTTTTACCAGCCATGCTACCAGTAGATGAATTATTGACAGTTTTTCTATTAAGACTTTTTTTTTTAACCTTGAAATTTTCAATGTGGTAAGTCAAAAGTGCTGAATAGTTTTCAAATAAATCTCTCATCTTCACAGTGGAAAGCTGTTAACTGCACTCTAATCCAGAATAATGCAGCTGAGCTTTATTTTGCTGTGGAAGGAAAAGTGTCTAATGAAATGCTGCTCCTCTGTGAATTACTGCAGTTGCAGAAGATGCAGATGGGTTTTGGCCCCTTTGTTTTTCCTAGTTTGAGGGTATCTCACCAGGACGTGTAGGGAAGCCTGAGCTAATTTGACAGGAGGAAATGTTCTGCTAACTTTAGGTGACAAAAGTTGTACTAGGACTTGAATTTTCTCTGGCAGTTTCCTGTAATTAAGATGTTTTCCCCAGCTGTGCCAGGAATGTTGAGTGCTTCTGACAGAAAGCAGTGGAAAGCAGTAAATTTTGGCTTCAGATGTTATTCCTCTGAGGGCACTGTTACTTATCTTTAGTGTCTCTGTATCATCAAACCACCCTTCTGTTAGCTGGGAACTGCTGCCTTCAGGTACATGACTATTTTCCTCAAAGACATTTTTCCAGAAGGCTGAAAAATCTCCTAATTCAAGATTTTGCCTTGATGTTTTAATGCTTTTAATATTTCTCCAGCTGATTCAAGTAAGCCATGGCCAGTACTGGGGTGGAAAACCCAAGTCTCTTTTGTGTGTATGTTATCCTGAGTGGGTGAAGTAATTTACAGTTACTTAAGTAATTGTAATTCTTTTTCACAGGGTTATTAATTGAATGAAGTCTCTTTTGCTTTCCTTTGGCAGTTCTGCTCACAAAAGGAAGCTGATGTCCAAGGTTGTCTATAACCTGCTGTCGGATCGAGATCTCAGGAAGAAGCTCAAGGAACATGGTCTGTCCACCTCTGGGAGCCGCCAGCAGCTCATCAAGAGACACCAGGAGTTTGTGCACATGTACAATGCTCAGTGTGACTCCCTGAATCCCAAATCAGGTCAGTGAGAAGCTGCAGGGAGGTTCTGCCATCACAAACCAGCAGGCTGCATTTCCCCTTCTGTTACCTCTTGGGGTGGGTGTAGCTCTGGTTTGCCTGGTGGGAGAGGTGGAGCTGGAAGAATTTATCTTATCTTATCTTTATCTTCAGATAAAGGTCAAGATCAGTGCAGAATACTTCTTTAATCTGCTGGGGCTCCTCGGGGTGAGCCTTCACTCAGTGCTGGGGATGGAGGGCTGAGTGTCTGCCTCATTCCTGCCGGGAAGGGAGAGTTCTGGGGTGTGGGGAGAGCCCTTCAGCTGCTCTCCCCTAAATAATGCCAGCCTCCTGCTGTGTCCAGACCCTGTGCACAAAGGTGAATTATTAAACTCACACTGCAGATGCAGACTGCATTTTGGGTGGTAGCAGCGAGCCTGAGGTCACTGTGTAACACGAGTGGCTGAGCTGCTGAGGAAGCACAGGTGCCAGATTCCTGGAGTGTGCTTAAACCAGTTTGGAACAGGTTTTATTCTTTCACAGCTTAATAAACTTCTGTTCTGCTTCACTGTATGGTGAAGTGTTTGTTTTAATAACTGCCTGCAGCTGCCTGGCAGTGCTGTGGAGATGATGAAATGCAGAAACAGATTTGTAAAAGTAAATGTCAGAGTAAACCGTGCAGGGCTCTGCGTAGCCGTGGCTCTAGTTAAATGTTACAGTTATGTTGTTTATAGGCTTTGGTTGTGTCTGACAGTTCTTGAAGCAGGTTATAATTCCTCTGTGGGCTGTGGGCTTTGCCCTTGAGCCTGCACATGGTTCTGTTGCCCTGGACAGTGGTTTGGGGGACAAAGTAAGATGTACAGTAGATGCAATTACTGTGTCTGCCACTGAAACATCCAGTATAAAATGGGAATTCTCTGTGAATGAGGGAGGGCCTGTGTGCCACAAGCACTGTTGTGTGCAGGAGGGAGGTTTGGGAGGATTTGGAAAGACAGCATGTTTGCTTGGGATTGGAGCCTGAGCTTGCCCTCTTGGAGGGTTAATGCTGTTTATGTTTTAAATTCAGGGTAGTTTCAGTCTGTGCTGTTACAGCTTTTTATTACCCAGCTCCTGTTCCAGTGATCCCTTTCTGGTATTTCCAAACAGTTGCAGAGGTTGTTAAAGAGCTGGAGAAGAATGAGAAGATTCGGGTTCAGCTCGAGTGTAACAAACCCGCTGAAAATGTAAGTGGCTGATCTTGGCTCCCACTGAGGGGTGAGAGCAGAAACTGCAGAGTGGGCACGGAGTCTCTGCCTCTTGCTGCACTGTGGGAGTTCCTGGTTTCCTCACAGCACACATTGTCCTGGGCAGTCCTGGCTGTGCTGCTGAGCTTTATGCCCAAACCCTTTAAGTGGGAGCAATTTTTGACAGCAATAAAAATTCTTGAGTGATGTTCTCCTTGGCCATACTGGGAGATTCTGACCCTCCATGGTAGTGTGGGGAATATTTTGCTTCCTAGAATTCTCCAGGATTTAGCAGCAAATTCCATCCTTCCTTGTGGGCAGGAGTGCCTGTTCTTTTCCCATGACATTTGATACTTTGGTGACTTTTGAAGGCTGTTTGTTGCAGTGTTAGGAAATGTTTTATGGCCCACATGTGCTGGGTGTCCACGGGCTGCCTTGGTCCTGGAGACTCGGTGGAAGGGCAGGACCCTGTGGGTGTGTTCTGTGAATGTGGATTAATGTGATGAGGTACTGGAAGCTGGGGGGGAAAAACAAACAGTTGCTTCTTCCAGTTTTGAGTCTCTAATTTCAAAGTCTGCAGCTTAATCCTATTTTTATTTATGTTAAAAACATTTGTGTGATTTTTGCAGAGCATGACCTTCACAAAGGACCAGACAGAGGAAGAAATTGATGAGATCCACGCTGAATATCGTAAGTAACGTGCAAATTTCACCTCATTTTGCTTTAAAATTCACTTTCTGGTCCTTTGAGCTAAAATACACACCCTGATTGCCTCCAAAGGCATCTCTGTTTATGCACTTTGCTCTTCCCTAGTGTCCTGCCATGTTTGCTGTGAACACAGCAGAGCAGGGTGAGGGATGTGCAGCTCTGTGGTGTCACTGGGAGCCCTCTGCAGCAGAACTGCTCTGAAAGGCCTTCCTGAGCCCACAGGGGACTGCCCTTCTGCTCCTGGCTTTATTCTCTTGGCCTCTTGTACACGTTTAGAGCAAAAATATATTAAATACTGTCTTAGTTTTCCAAAGACAGGTGTTTGATTGAGTTTAGATTGCTAAAAGGGCATGGCTACAAAGCCAGTCACTTGGAGATCTTGAGAGTCTCAAGCAGATTAACTGAGAATTGAAAAGTTAAGAAAAAGAGGAAAAAGGGGAAGGTAGAAAAATATTTTAATGGGAAGATAAGGTTTTAAAATGAATAAAAAATACTGACCAAAGAGAAAAATGGTAACTGGTATCAGGTGATTATCTCTCATGAATTAATAAGGAAGAAATCATAAGCATGGAAAAAGAACTGTATGGTAAAATCCAAGAACAGTTTGAGATTAAAGGATTCTTATCAAATGCCATTATTTCACTGTAACACAGGTGGACTTTAAAAAGCTTTATTACACAATGAAGCATTTTTTCATCTTTTATTTTACAGCATTTGCACCCCAGACCCTAATTCCCAGCTGAATGAATGAACTCTGGTGTAAATTCTGAATAAAACCCCCCAAATGTACTTTGGTTCTGTTTTTCCATGTGAAAAAACACACTGGGGCTGTGAACAGCCTTGGGGAAAGGCAGGACAAACTGGGAGAAAAAGCTTTTTTTTCTGCTCCTTTGCACTTTCCCAGGCTCTTGGCAATTTGCACATTGCACTGTTGGCATTTTTTTTTTTTGCTGTTTATGAAATAGCAATTAATACTTTGGCTTGATGAACCTGAGGATGGAGCTGGCAGTTACAGCCACTGTCATTTCCCTCTGCTCCACAGGGCTCGGGGACACCCTCAGCCCACTCGGCTTTTTTCGTGGTCTCTGTCTAAAGAGTTAAAAAATCTACAGGAATGGAAGTACATTTGTGAAAAAAAAATATTTGGTTGCCTTTTCTGCTTATAAATCTTTTAATTTGCCACGTTCTTTGGAGGTCTGCTGCTTTGTCTAATGTTTTAAATATTTGTTGTTCTGTCTGGGGCTGGTTTACGTTGCTGCAGTTTGGTGGGATGTGCTTGGGGTGTTGTTTCAGCACCACAGTGATTTACAGCACAGCTCAGCAGTGCCTGTGTGCCAGGACATTTCTTTTCAAAAAGCTTTGTAGTTCTGCCATGAGCCAGAACAACAGAAGATAGTAATGCTGGAAAAACTGAAGCACCAGAGGAATTCCGTAATGAGAGTGCAGCGACTCAGACACGACATCTGGGACACAACTTGCTCTTTATTACCAGAATTTTTGGCCTTATGTGGTGTTTTCAGCTACTCAGGGAAGGGGAGTCGGTGTCAGATCTGTTTCCTTCTGTGGGGCAGAACTTGGTGTTGTTTTATCATAGAATACATCAGAAGTTCTTCACTGGAAGGGTGGTCAGCCGTTGCAGTGGGCTCCTCAGGGAGCTGACACAGTGCTTGACAGTCCTTTCTGAGGAGGAATTCTTGCAGATGTCCAGCCTGAGCCTCCCCTGGCACAGTGTGAGGCTGTTTCCCCTCATCCTGTCCCTGTTCCCTGGGGCAGAGCCCTGCCCCTGCTGTCATGCCTGGCCAGGGCTGGGTGATCAGTGTCCTGCTGAGGACACGGGTGTTTTCCCAGCCTCTGAGTAAAGCAGTGGAAGTACCAAAGTTACAGAATTCCATTGCTTTGGTTGAGCAGCAGAGGAGGGCTTAAAACGTACCAAGTGATTGAAAGTGCAGAGAGAATTTGCATTATTAACTTACTTAAAGGATCTGAATCCCAGCAGTGTAATGGGCACAACACAGAGCATCAAGTGTTCATCTGTGCCAGTGCTCTGGACTCTGGGTGGCTCTAAAAAAGCACAGACATAGATTTGGATCATTAATAGAATGTGGAACATATCACAGTTCTGGGTTGGTTTTCATCTGCTGTGACAAAAATGCTTTTAATTCAGTTTTTTGTGTCCACTTCTGTTCGGTCCTCTCAGTGTTTGTGCCATGCCTTGGTCCTGTGGGGTGGTCAGTGATGCTCTGTTACCTTCCAGGAAACAAACACAGAAGTGAATTCAAGTTCTTGGTGGATCAAGTAAATAAACGGTGGAAGAAAATAGGTGAGAGGAAAGCAGAAAGTGCTCCAAAGAAAGAGGAAGTCTCTGTCAAAGAGCTGCCAGCAGCCACAGGTCAGTGACATTCAGTTTGGTCCCCTCTTGGACCACGTTAAGAATTGTGGGGTTCCCAAAAAAATAGTCTTTCATCTGTTGTTGTTCTTCTAGAACCTTTAAGGGGGAAAAAAACCCCAACCAGCATAAAGGTCAAACAGACCCTAGAATGATTTTAGTGTGGAACATAAGCATGACCCATAATAAATATTTCAGTGTGATTTCTGTGTGTGGATGTGCTTTATCTGGGGCACGTTCCAGTTGCTGAAAAGGGGTGTCAGGCTCAGGTTTGCTGGAGGTGCTGAGGGTGCACATCACCACTCTGGAAGGAGGGTGGAGGGGGGTGCTGCTGCTGCCTTCCAGCCTTCCAGCATCCTTACTGGGAGAGGGGCTGGCAAATGGGAGCTGCAGGAGTGTTTGTGGGGATTGGATTCAGGAATTGCTTGTCCTGGGACTGAAGCAATAAAATCCTTGGCCTTGTTTTGGGCTGTTGATGCAGGATGTTGCTGTGTTCTGTGTTTATGTGCTGCAGCACAGTGGGAATGAATGCATGGCTGCAGCCTGCAGCCTGTTCCTTCCCCTTCCTCCCCACAGCACCAAACCTGCCCCAAGTGTGCCCCAAGTGTGCTGCCTGTGGGATCCTCTGCTCTCCTCTGGGTTCTCCCTCCTGGCTGCTTTGGCAGGGAGCATCTGTCTTTGAGTGTGGGATTTAGAAGAGCATTCCTCAGCCTGATAGAACTTGTGGCTTTCTAATCTGTTTAAGAGACTGAGTTTTGGCTAGAATCCCACTGGCCAAAATGGGATGTGCTGTTGTCTGCACACTTGGGAAAACATGGCAGGGTAGTTTGCCCCAGCTCTCACAAATCTCTGACTCTGTCCAGAGCTGGCTCTTCCAGCACAGCTCTGAAGAATAAAAACAAATCAAGAAAACACTATAATGATATGAACTTATTCTTTGCTGCAGACCTTGATGCAGTGCATAATCCATTCTGTGTGAAGGGTAAAAGTTAAGGAATCTCAAGGATAAAAGATTTTAAGCTGTTCCTCTTCTGTAGCAGAGGAAATGTGTTACTGGATAGCGGGGTCAGAGCCTTGATTTCCAGCTCTAGAAGGGAGGGATGGGCTGCTGTGGATTTTGGGGTTTCTGTCTCCTGTGTGTGCTGCCCTGCAGGCTCTGAGAAGAGCTGAAGTAAAACCATAGAGCTTTTGGTCAGGTATAAAATAACTTGGAGCAGATGTATCATCCTGTGTCATGCTCAGAATGTGGCAGCACCTCGTTTGGCTCTGGCAGACCCGCACAGTTCCCATTACACTCTGTTCCCTGAGCTTCCAATAATCCTTGGAATTTCAGTTTTGGGTTTTGTGCAAGACATCTGCACTCGGATGATTGTTTGTAAACAACTGAGGAAGCAAGAAGGTGATTTACAGGGAAGGAACAGATGCCTGGAGCCCGTTTCCTCAGGGTTCCTTGTTAACAGCAATTGCCTTTTAATTAAACTGGGAATTGCAGCATGGCAAAGGAAGAAGCCAGTAATGGCCTGATGGTAACAGGTGGTAGAGCCAAGGCTTTGTCTGCATTCCTTACCCCCTTCCTTGGGGTTCTCAGGGAAGTGGTGGAATTGTACAGGATTGAAACAGATCCTTGGTTTGGTTGGGGTTTTGTTTGTCTGTTTGTTTAATTTCCCCCTCCATCTCTCCCATTGCCCTCTCCTGTACTGTTGGTTGATGTAATTTAACTTCATTGTGTTTGTGGTGACATTTTAATCATCTGTTCCTGATTTACATCATCTTTTCATCTTTAAGCTTAACATATCTGTTTCCCAGTCTTTATAACTTTTAGACATGGGGCTATGCTTTGCCTGAGGGGAAGCGCCATAAGGATTTGATATCTATTGGTGCTAAATAATTTGATTTGATAAATATTAACTGTGCTGGGCTGCATTATTGCACAGGCCTTGGCTATTTTTACCCTGCTAATTTCAGAGTTGTGTTTCATTAGTTGGACAACCGAGTCACTGGGATCTGCTGGTTGTTTTCAGCAGACAAAAATATGCCCCTGATATTTAATTATGCCTGTTAGCAGGAGAGAAAGGGCAGGCTGAGCTGAATCCAAAGACTGTGAAGCCCCTCCACACTCCAATTAAAGTTCTGCTTGGCCATTTCTGTCCAACCCATCACTGGGGGGGCAGAAAAGTCAGAGTGGTTTGAGAGGAGCATGGCTGGGCCCTGAGGTGGAGCCAGGGCTGTCTGTGACTGTCATCCTCAGTTACCAGTGAGATGCTCTGGGGAGGGCTTGGTGTCCTCAGGAATTCTGTACTTGAGTAACTCACTTGCAGATATTTGTGGGTATGGCATAAGGGCAGTCTGTCTTCATACCAGACTTTTTAACCTAGATCTGTTTTCTCTTTGGAGGGGCAGAAGGTGCCTGTTCAGAGAACTGTTCATCTTTTCATTGAACAAAACACTTGACACAAGACCATCAGAATGGTTTTCAGTTTCTGTCTGTTGTGTCCTCTAGAAATGATTTTTCCTGTTGCAATGGAAGTGTCAGTGCATTGACCTTGTCTTAGCTGCATAAGGAAGTAAATAACAACTGAAAAGAAGCCTGTTAACTTGATCTGTAAAACTTAAAGCTCAAGTGTCTGATGCAGGGGCTGAAGGGGATGGGTAGCACAAGCAGCCAACAGTGCTCATTAAGTTTTGCTAATTTCTGAAATAAAGTTCCATCTTATGAGATGTGTAACACATCCTCACCCTTTATTTCTCTCCTCGTGTTGGAAACTCAGCAGTGAAACATTTCTGGTTCTCAGGGAGTTGTTGGTTGGTTTCTTTTTTTAAATATACATGAAAAGAAATTCAACCTTTGAAACTGGCAAAGTTTGGCTAAACAAGTATGTGGGAATGAAAAGTTGGTATTTTAATGTTTGTAACTTACTTTTTTCATAAAAATCTTTCTCTAGGCTGCAGAATCCTAAACACTAGTATTTTGCATTATCATTCTTTCTAATCTGTCCTTCCTCTTGGCAGAACCCGGGGAGGAGCATCACACAGCTGTTGTCCTTGAAGAAGCCCAAGCACTCCAATCAGAAATCCCTGACGGCCAAAGAAGTGAATCTCAGTGTGTGAAGGAATGGCAGAGGTCAGCCTCTCCTGAATTCTCACTGTCATCTGGCTCAACCAGCAGGTGAGTGAGGGGCTCTGCCTGGTCTGTGCTGCCTGAGAGCTGACAGGGGGAAGCTGGCAGGGACAGGGAGCAGTGCAGGCAGCCAGCAGCACAGGAGGGGTGCTGAGCTCTGCTCACAGCTTCCTTCTCCAATGTCTTCCTGGGATGGAGCTAAAGTACATCTGGAATTCACTTAATAGTCTGCAATGCTAGTGTTTGTGGTCAGACAGGAGGGACCTTCCACCATCAGCAGGCAGCACTTCAGCTGAGCCTTCACTGCACTACTGCTGCTGTTCTCATCTAGGATTGCTGGTGTAAATGTTCCTTTTGATACAGAAACAGGGAGTGGAATGTCTGGGGAACCAGGAGTGTGTTTGGTGAGTCCCTTCTGCTGCTTCACCTTCCCATCTGCTGGAAGTTTTATTTAGAGAGGTCCCAAAATTGATATGGCCCCAGTCTTCTAAGTAGTATAGCTGTAAGGACCTGTGGCCCCAGTTTCTGCAGCAAAGGTGAAAAAGTCATTGAAAACAAGTACAGAATAATTGGGGTTTTTATGTGTCTAAAAACAAGAGGGGCAATCTTGCTGATAACAGGAATGAGAGGAGAATGCAGGTCTGCATTACCAGCAATAAAAGGGTTTCCTGTGTTTTTAGGAGTGGGAGATAATTAGAGGAAGTAGCAGAAGGTCACCAGCTGAGCTAGGAGTGGCAGTTCTTCACTTCCCACCCTTAGACCCCTAGGACCTGCCTCTTCCTCCTCGTTCTGCCAGCACTAAGAGCAGTGGTTGGTTCATTGGGGGTTATTAACAGAGCAATCTAATTGAAATATTTTAACAGAAACCAATTTTCCTGAAGTCATTTTGGTTCACAAAGAGCTTTTAAAAGTCATCATGAGGGTTCCCTTTCACAGAGGGAAATGTGGAGCTGTGAGTGGAAGCCCAGGGAGACTTTGGAACGGGGAGATCAGCTCGGGGGATTCGAGAGCATCAGACAGTAAATGTCTTTGTTTTACAGGATCAAACCTTGCTGCTGTTTCCATTTCCTTGAATAAGTGGGAGCACACAGTAAATATTTGTCAGTAAACAGCAATATGCTGGCTGGCAGAGCACCTGGGGAGGCAGGAAGGGTCGTTGTTGCCCTTTCAGGGTATCACTGCATTTCTGTTTGGCTTCAGACCTCCCTTATAGACCAATAAAGCCCTTCCCCTCCTCTGGCCTTTCCCCTCTGTGCTATCTGTGTCTTTCTGCCTGAGCTGGTACTGAAAATTGATGAAGGCAGCAAATCAGTTTATTTGCTGTTCAGTGTGTAACAAGCCTTTAAGGTGAGCCCTGGACTAGATTTATCTCAGTTTCTCAGGATGTAAATGATGAGGACAGTTTTTCCTTCCCTGTGATCAGGGAACTGTTCTGCTGCTCGTTTCTTGGTCCCTCCCAGGGCTCTGGATTCCCACAGAGCCCTCACACTGTCACACCTGATGCTGGAGTGTCTCATTTCAGGTGTGGTGTTGGAGCAATTCCCCAGCTCCGTGGGACACAGCGACCTGCAGGGGCTGGGTGACCGTCTGCTCTGACTGCCCTGGGCAGGGGCAGCTGGAGAGGCCCAGGGAGCCCTGGGGCATCCCAGCCTGCAGCTTCTCCTCCTCTGCACCCAGCCCAGCCCTGGGGCTGCACAAAGAGATCACAGCAGCAGTAATGCACTGAGAGCTCAGCTGAAGTGACACGTGCTGCCTGGTGGTGATGGAAGGTCCCTCCTGTCTGACCAGTGTTCCTCATGCCAACCTGTACCTGGCTGAGGAGCACTTTGGAGTGTTTTCCTGTGTTTTCTGGGAAACAAAGAAAGGTTGCAGGGAGTCTCCCTGATTCCAGATGCTGAGGTAGTGGAACACTTACTGGAGAGAGCCAAAAGTGCTCTTTGTGTGGACTGTTTGTGCTCCTGCTGGCTGCTCCGAGGGGCAGGAGGGCTGCTGGGCTCGGGGCAGTGCCCAGGTCCTGGGTGGGCCCTTGGGGGCCTGTGGGTCCTGCTGTGCCCAGGGACCAGCTTTGGGCTGTGCATTTCCATCCAGGGCTGCAGCTCTTCCTCCCAGCACGCCCTGGACTGTGGCAGCACTGGCAGGGGCTGTAACAAGCAGGTGTAGTCATTCAAACTGCATGAAAGAAGGGCATATTTTATCACTGTGTGCTTACCATGGGGCCTTTTTAATTGCAGTGAAATAAATCCAGCCCAGATCAAAGGAGAGTGATGTAGATGTTGATGGCTTTAGTAGTATTGTGGTGTTGTATCAAGTAATGGATTTCTGGGGCTTGTGTTTTTCTGATAACGAGAGGGTATCCTTTGCCAAGAGTAAATGTTTGTCACATTGAAGTGTCAAAACTGGAAATATATTTGGAATTCCAAATGTGCATGCTGTGTTCCTGTGAGGAGGGCACTCCTAAATGGAGGGCTGTAGTTTTGATGAATTTAAACAAAATGAGGATGCTGAGTAGCATATAGAATACAACAGAACAATCTGCAAGTCAGAGTTGAAATGTTGGTTTTGCAAAAAGGTGGTGCAAAGAAATCAGTGATTTTTCTGTTTTCTCCTCCATAAGGTTTGTCCCTGCTCAGTCTCATGTCCATACGTGCTGAGGGAGTAGTTGGTCAAGATTAGAAATCCATCCATTGAACACTAATCACTGATGAACTGATATTGTTCAAAGGTCCATGCTAACACTGAGAAAAGGAGAATTTTCCTCCTGCTGGAGAAAAGAGCCAGGCCAGGCGTGGAGGTTGTAGCAGCTCCCCAAACATGCTTGTGCTCCAGAGAGATTGATGATCCCACCAAGGGAGCAAACTGTGTGTTACAGATAAGCACCAGAACACAGCCAGGCCTTTGAAAGGGTCATTTTTCAAAGCTCTGAAGTCACAGTTGCACAAGGCTTCCACAGGAATGCTGTGCTCCATATGAATAGGCCCGTGGTATTTTTTGACTTTCTGGGACTGAAGCCAAATTTTACGCAACCACTTAAACAATCGGACAATTAGGAAAGAAATTAGGAGGAACAGTGATAAGGCACTTAATGAGCTATGTAAAGGAAATATTCCATTATTAGTATTTTATACAATGGGGATAATGTGTAGTTTTTAAAGCAAATTATTTTTTCTTAAAACTGTGTTCAGCACAAGTGTCGGTTCCTGATGACTGGGCTAAGACTTGATTGAACAGCAGACAAAACCCAACACTGGCCTTGTCTGAGATGCTGAAACACAGTCAGAATTTTGAAATCCTGGTGGGAAAGTGCTGTGCCCAGAGTCTGTATAAATCCCTGTGCTGTTGGAATACCCAGAGGGACTGCAGTGTCTGCCAGGAGGGGTTCATGCCCGAGGAAGGGGCCTCGTTTGCAATATATGGGGTTTTTTTGGCAGGAGTTCAGGAGCCATTGATCAGGATCCAAGATCTGGATTCAGCAGGTCACTTATCCTTGGATTTATGTGCTTTACATAGTACAGGCTTTAGTTCATCAGCAGAAGAAGAGGTAGCAATAGGAGTGCACTGGATGGCAGCAGCCCTCTGAAATGGGTGACAGGGTCTGGCAGAGCTGGCAGGATGGAGTGCTGGGAAATGCTGTGGGAGCTCTGCCTGGGCAGCTGCCTCAGCCTGAGTTTGGGGGCAGCGCTGTCCTGCACCCTGGCCATCGCTGTCAGATGAGAGAAGTGTATGAAAATGTGTTGATCAGTGCAATAATTGCCTTTTTTAGTTCTTCAGGACTTTTTTACTTAATAAATCTTGCACTGCTTTGGCTCAGAGATGATGTATATCACAGTGTTAGACGACAGGAGTGTTTGATCTGTGAATTTTGGCCTCAAATATGGGTTCATTGTGAAAGGATGATGATACTTCTCTGCTATGCTGTTGATTCATACTTTTCTTCCCAAACCTTTGAGCTGTAACAAATGGCAGGAGCTGTGAGGCGTGGTGGTGGGAGTCCTGGGGGCATTGTCAGGGCCAGCTGGTGGCCCCAGATGTGCATGGGGGAAGCTCTGTCACACAGCCTGTGTCCAGGGGACATCAGTCCCTGCGCAGGAGCCGTGGGGTGGGGACATCTCTGAGCCCTGACAACAGGAGTCGTGGTGGGGATGCTCTTGGTGCTTCAGCCCCCACAGCCACTGCTGCCAGACTCCGAGGGAAGCACTTCAGGTAGATGGAGCAGATCTTTCCCTTTTCCCAAGGCACAGCCTCCAAGGTGTGTTCTTGGGCTGCAGAGGGGCTGTGGAGGACTAGGGAAGCCGGGGAGGAGTCAAGGACAGCAGCAAGGAATGGAGCCTGTGTAGGGTTTGGTACAGAGTCCTCCGTGGGGCCTGGGCAAAGCCGAGGCTGGCAGACCTCTCCAGGGACAGGAGGAGGAAGCCATGGGCACGGGGTGTGAAGAGGAGGTTCTGGAAGGCCAGGGAACGTGTTCTGCTGCTCATCTTGGCCGTGACAGGGTGCCTGGGCTGCTCCAGCAGCGAGCTCATCCCCTTCCTTACAGGGGACAAAGGGCAGGATTGCAGGGGGGAGAGAGCTGCTTTCCTTCACTCCTGGGGGCTGGGCATTCCCCTCCAAAAACGGGATGGGCTGGAGCTCATTGCCTGTGCCAGCACTGAGGGAAAACATGCCCAGAGCCTGGTCCACAGCACACAGCAGGGTGGATGGATGGATGGATGGATGGATGGATGGATGGATGGAGGGATGGATGGATGGATGGATGGATGGATGGATGGATGGATGGATGAGAGGATGGGAGGATGGATGGGAGGATGGATGGGAGGATGGATGGATGGATGGGAGGATGGATGGGAGGATGGATGGGAGGATGGGAGGATGCTGGCTGCTCACACGAGGCCGAGGAGGAACTTAATCTGCCTTAAAATCAACCAATCCAAAGAGCCGTTTGCTCCTCTCAGCTTTAGAACAAGACATGTCATTCACACTTACATCAGCCTTTTTCTCTCTATTTTAGGGTGGTGTGTTTATCCTCAATGAAGAAGCAGGGGGTGGTGAAGTGAAACCCAACTGATGGTCAGGAAAGGACGAGCTGACTCTTGGTTGAGTGTCTGTAAGGGATCAGGGAACCAATCCTGCAGGAATAGAGTTGGGGAATTGCCTGAGTCACTGGAGCTGCGTTTTTCCCAGTGTGGAGGCATGAATAAGTGCAGATCACCCTGTCACAGGATGCTGACTGCATCTTGAGCAGTTCAGGTGAAGAACTTGAATCGTTTTGCTGTAAAAATTGACTCATCTGGAAATGATCTGTGAAATTGTGGGAGAGATTAGTGACCTTCAGTTAAGAAAAGGACAGAAAACCTGTTGTGGGAATTTGTCTGGAATTTGGAGTGTGAATAAAGTCTGAAGGGGTGTTTTGCTGTGCCTGGATGCAATGTAGGCAGATACCTCTGCGGTGTTGAAAAGGCAGAAAACATCGGAGAGATGAACAAAACAAAAATTCTAAATTCTGTGATCTCTTTGGCCTCTGTGGGATAAAATTTATAGGAATTCAGAATGTTTGTCTTATTTAATTCATAATCTTCAGTGCAAGGGCTAATCATTTGATGCTAAGAAGAGGGAGGAGTTTTCTTCAGGGAAAGAAAAAGTTCATTTAAAATGCAAATTCAGATGGTGGTCAAAGTTGCTGTTGTTTGGTTTACAGTGGTTTTTTGATAATTATTTTTCAACTGTGGCATACTTAGAGGGTTTTTTTTGTTTTGTTTTCTTTTTTTTGGTTGTTTTGTTTTGTTTTGTTTTTTTTTTTTAATTTTCAGGGGCTTTTGGCCCCTGGCATGTGTCGGAAAGGTATAATTAGGTCAGCTCCAAATCCAGCCTTGCTCGGGCTCTGTGACTGAAATCGGCGTCTGGGAGAGTTGGGATGCAGAGAGCTGCTTCAGTGAGTGGCTGGCGTGGAGCACTGGGATGCTGGAAGAGATCCTGAAGCTCAGGGCTTTTAGCTCCAGCTGGAAGTCCAGGCCCCTGCTCTGTGCAGCTACTGCAGCTCCTCAGTGTCTCACTGCAATTAGGGCGTAGGAGTTAATTGCCTTCTCTGGGGACCGATGGCTGTGGCATCCAGGCCCATTCACAGCTCCCTGTGTAGGCCAGAGGTGGAACTCGCTCCAGGACATTTTGTACTCGGTTTTAAAAAAGTTTGGTGGGCCTAGACCGTGGATTCCACATGTGAATTCTGCCCGTGCGTTGCTGGTTTGAGCATTGGCCAGATTTTTTCAGTTTTATTGTTTTGCGGTGACAAACGCGGCGGGTGATAAATGCTGCAGTTTTCAAGGCAGGGAAGTACATCATGTTCAGGCCTCAAACCTGTTCTTTTTCTATTTTAGGGGACTAAAAGCACACAAATAGCCCTGTGTCCTCCCCAGTTCTTTTTTAAAATGCAGCTGGAACATCAGAGTGAGGTTTGGAAATATGATGATAACTCATTCCCTGGGCATCCACTCGTGCACCGAAAATGAGCTTTTGATGGACTTCTAATTCTGAGAGTAAAAACAATGTTGACTTTCAAAAGTTTCCCCATCCATTTTTGGTATCTTTTTCCTTTTTATCTGTATGACTGAACGTGCCTGTGTTGGAGGTTACCCTAACCTGGTGGTGTTTGTCCAGCCAGATTCCTGTTGGTTCTGTAGTTATCTCCACAGTAACAGCTGAGGACTCTCACTTCACAGGGGAGACAAAGTGGGTGAAAAAAACTCCTGCTGTCTTACAGAAATTTTAGGTCACATTGATTTATTTAAGAGAGACTTTAAAAAAAGAAGGTACACTTTACCCCCCAAAATGTCTTGCAGATCCTCTCCAGAGAGTCTTTCTGGTGCCTGGGAATAAATACAGAGGTGGTGTAGTTACCACCTAACAGACAAACATGGAATTGTCTTGTGTGTGAAGTAATGATGATGAGACCCCAGGGATAACTCAAAATGAAGAGGGACAGAGATAGAAGTTTCTGGACTGTGCTGCAGGGTGATGTTATTTCTCGTTGCTGTTGCTGCTGGAGGGGCTGGTCTCATCCAGGGGTTCTGCTGCCATTGCTGAGTCAAGCCCTGCGTTGCTGAAGGTGTTGATGAAATAATTTCCATCCATTTTATTTTCCCCTTCAGCACCAATTCGGACATTCTGGCAGATGTGGAAGAGTCTGAGACGTGTTCAGCATCCTCTGAGAGGTGAGTGCAATATCCAAGAGCTGGTCCTTGGGATGGGTTTAGGTCTGTAGTTTGCACTTGGTGGAATCCTGGAGAAGGAAATGCCTCAGGAAAGTCAGATCCTTGGGGAATCCCCACAGGTCTGGCAAGCACAGTTTGGTCAGTGAATGTGGATCCTTGAAAAATGATACCTGGGTCCTCCAAGAATCCACAGATGCCCAATGAATATCTTTATTCTAATGGATATATAAGTATATATTTTAATTTAAAAAAAAAAAAAAGAGGAGACTACTTTTTAATGGAAAATTAAATCTGATCTTCTATTACCTTTGAGAATTCCATTGCTGACAGAGCTGTAGGTGAGGCTGACAAGTTGAACATGATGGAATTGAGCATCAGTTTTGATTGACTTCTGTTTGAAATGAGAAGAGCACTTCCTGGTTGTTAAAATCTCAGTGTCTGCAAGTCTCTGAGTCATGTTTCCCATGGGAAGACCCGTGTGAGGGGACTGGGGAGAGCTGGAGAGGCCCGTGGGTCTGTGAGGTCCCTGGGCTCGGTGCTCTGGGAATGTGTGTTCAGTCCCAGCACCACAGTCCCGGCTGGATCTCAGTGCTGGGAGTCACACAGACCTCCCTGGGCGTGGCTGAGGGTCCCAGGAGTGCAGGAATCCATTGCCCTGAGGGTCCCAGGGATGCAGGACATCCAATTCCATCGTGGTGCAGCTCTGGAACACAACTTGTTCCTGCCAGTGCCTTCAGTGTGTATCTGGTGGTAGTCAGCAGATGTGGACTTGAGCATCTTGGAGTTTTCCATTGTTTTTTTCAGTTGTGAATCCCCAGTTTAAGATAAATGAATAGTCCCTGCAGGATGGATTCAGCCTAGCAGATGGTATAAAACAGAGTGCACTTAAAAGGAATGTTTAATTAGCAGAAGCTGTTGACAGATTAGCGGCATCTTTCATGTCAACACTACGTGGAATTTTAAGCTCCAAGGCTGAATGATGGAAATCAGCTGCTTCATTTACATACAGCTAGTTTAAGAGTTTTTTCTTTAAAATTAACTGTGACTAAAAATAAAACAGTTGAGTTTTCTGTGGAGAATACTTTGTCCATAAATGAGGAGAGTGGCTGGCCAGGCTGCAGGCCCCAAGCACTCCTTTGGGGGTAACACTGACCAACCTCTCGTTCTGCTTCCACACAGCTGTGCCCCAAACTGCCTTTTCTCATAGAACATCTTTATGATTTTGTCACTGCCAGGGGCTGTCCTCACTTATGGACAAGGAATCTGGGGGGTTGCTGCTGTTCCTTGGGTTCCAAACTGGTTTCTGGGGACAGAAGGAGAGGCACTGTGATGACCCTGTTCCTGCAGGCTCAGGAGCTAAGGGATGATTCATGGTGCTGTCACCTTCTTCAAATGAGAAGACAGAGAAATATTTCTCTCCCCATCCTTGGAAGTGTCCAGGGGCAGGCTGGACAGGGTTTGGAGCAACCTGGGATAGTGGAAGGTGTCCCTGCCCATGGCAGGCGTGGAATGAGATGATCTTTAAGTTCCCTTCCAACCCAAACCATGCCATGGTTCCCCGTGACCTGTAACACGTACGTGTGCAGCGTCTGTGTGCTGCTCCCAGTGCTCTGTGCAGCATCAGTGTGTGCAGTGTGCAGGGCACTTGCAAACCCCGTTTTCCCTTGTTTCCTGTTTCCCCAGCAGCAGCTCCGTGGCCCTGGCAGGGAGCAGGAGGACGCGGCGCCGGCTGCGCATCCCCGAGAACGATGGAGTCATGCCCCAGGGCAAGAGGAAGAGGAGCTAGTGCTGCAGGAATGCCCGGGCTGGGAAACCCCTCCTGGCCCTCTCCCATTTTCAGAGTACCTGGGCACTGAGTAAAACGCTGTATTTTCACATCACTGCCATTCCAGCTGCCTTAATGACCAGGCTGGTGGGTTTGCCACAGCCCTGTGAGCCACCGATGGTTGTGGCTGGGGACGGGGTGCCAGAGCCCTGCAGGAGCCTGGCCTGCCTCCTCTGCCTGAGTTCCCTTGCAGCACTGGGGTCTGTGTGCTGCCACTGCTCCTGCCTGCATCCTCTGGAAGCCTCTCCTGCCCTCCTGGAAGCTGCAGGACAGTGTTTTGTTTGGGGGTGGGCAGGTAGTGGTGTCCCAGTTCCCTGGCACAGCCAGGGGAGGGAGGGACTGAGGAATGCAGAGAGATTCTGTCCTGCACTATCAGGCTTTTTTATATCTCTCTGTGTAAACTTACTTAGTATTATGTGTTCTTATTTCAGTTTGAAATCCTGAAACTGGAAAGAAGTTGGAGGGTTGTTGGACATGAAGTATTCTAGCTTTCAAGCAAATAGTTACATTGAAAAGTGATCTTCCTTAGGAGGTGGTGGAATTTTGTGATGTAATAAAGCAGTGCAGGAAAATGAAGGAAATGCAAGAAACCTGAACGTCAGGGAAGGCTTTAAAAAATAAAGCTTGTAAGCAAAATATGAAAAATAATTCAGGTGCTTTTGCTGAGCCCTGAAGTTTTGGTCAGAGCCTGTCACTGGGAGCTTGGCAGAGAAGGCACAAAATCTGAGTAAGATTGAGGGTTGTTATGTCTTGGCTTCAGACTGTAGCTGGGATTCAGAAATAATCCTTCTCAAGCCATGGTTCCCAGGAATATTTGTGTTTGGAACAGGCTGAGTCGTGGCAGATATAAACTACCATAAGTGCACGAGGTGGAGAGATGCAGAGGCAAAGCAGGAATCTGCTGTGTGGATTTGGTTCTTTTTCACTAAACCAAACCTTTTGAAAGACAATAATTATTGATGTCTGCTTTAGGGCTGCCTTTTTGTCACAGCAACTCGCATCAGGCATTGGAATTGGTTGCACTTGGCCAGTGAATGGTAATAATATTGTAAATTAGTGTCATAAAAAGCTTTCTCCAGGCACTTGCAAAGCAGCTGCTGTTGTGAGGGAGGGCACTGGTGTGGGGGCACCAGGGCTGCTGTGGCTGCAGGTACTGACATTTCATTGGAAATGAGCTGAAGAGCCACACGGGAACTGTGGCAATTCCATGGGGCAGGGAAGGGAGAGAGCAGCTGACACATTAAATACTGGCAGGAATTAGACTGGTTTGCTGACACCCTGTCAAGATTAATTTTTTTTGTATCACTTATTGTTGTCATCACCATTTAAAGTCCAAACTGGTGGTGGTTGTCTGGGACGGATCTTTTCCCTCCTTGGGCAGGGGGCTGTGGGTTTGTGCCAGAGGAGGGCAGTGCCGTTTGTGGAGGTGACAGACGTGGGTGGGCTCAGACACGGTGGCCGAGGGGCAGGGGAGGCTGTGTGGAGCACACACTGGGCAGTGTGGAGCCTTAGGAAGAGATGGGGTTTGATGGTGTGATGCCTCATTCCCACCCTGAGGGAGTGGGTGCCTGGGCAGGGTCCAGCCTCTCCTGCCAGGCCCAGGGCCAGCTCCAGCCCCAGGCCAGTGCCAGGGTGCTGCCAGCTCCAGCCTTTGCCCGGAGGCTGTGGTCCCCCGGGTGCCACAAATGGTGCTTGCTGCACATCTCACCAACCCGGGGTTCACAGGAACTGCAGAACACAAGGGAAAAAACAACAGAGAAGGAAGCACAGTGTCCTCCCCAGGCTGTCCTGTCCCCTGCTCCCCTGGGCAGCTCTGCTCCTCCGTCACCAGGTCAAGGGGCGAGGGGGAGCAGTCGGGGCTGGGGGCACAGGCCAGGCCAGAGGAGCAGAGGCAGCGCTGACACTGGGGAGGCACAGGGTCCTGCTGGGGCTGAGCATGGCCCACGGCCCCATCCAGGGGGAAAACCCCGCCCTGTGTTCTTTGGGTGAGTAATCACAGAGTTACTGCACCCTGCTGACACCTTTTCCCTGGGCTGATGGTGACCCGTGTTTGGCACGTCACCTGCAGCTGGTGCTGGTTTGGCAGTGCAGGGCTGTGAGTCCCAGGGACCCTCTGTCTCGCTCTGCTGCCCGGGATGGGGGCCTGGGGACCCTCCATCCCACCCTGCTGTGGGTCCAGCCTCTCTGCAGCAATTCCCAGAGTGGGTCTGAGGCTCCCTGGAGAACTGGGAGCAGGGCAGAAGCTCCCCGGGGGACTGATACTGGCAGCCGGGGTAGGGCTGGGCTGGGCTGCCACTGGAAAGCTTTGGGAAGGGCTGCTTTGGGCAGGGGATCCATTCACGAGGAAATTAATTTAGTCATGGAGCAGTCCTTCAGGCCGGGGCAGAAGGGCAAAAGTGGAAACAAAATAATCAAAAAGTAAAAATGTTCTGTTCCCCCAGGCCGGCGGCAGAGCCGTGAGAAAGGCGGCGATCCTGGGAGTGGGGGAGAAGCAGGAGCAGAGTCACCCTGCTGGACATGGGCCTCCCTGCTGCCTCCCACTGCTTGTCCCCTCTGAAATGAGCAGCTGGGCCTTCACCAGGGGTCTGGGGTGAGGGGCAGCACCTGCTGGTGTTCGGCTTTGCAGATACCAGGGAGTTTCTATTGGAATGCTTTGGAGGCAGAGGGAATTCGGCCAGGCTGTGGTACCTGTTTGTGCCTGCTCAGAGCAGGTGCTGCTCTGTGTGCAGCCTCTCCCTCGTGTCACACGGTGAGCTGTCACTGTCACAGTGCTCAGGGCAGGCTCTGCCTGGACTGCAGAGGTTCCCTGGCAGCTCAGGACACGGGATTGGGCTCAGCACCCCTGGGATGGACCTGGGGACACGCAGGTCTCAGGGTCTCTCAAGGCCACTCTCCAAGGGTGCTGTGTTTGCTGGCAGGAATTGAAAATAAAAACCCTTTTGGTTGAAGGAGAGTCTGTTTTGGTAGAGAGCAGCTATTCTGGAATTGGAACACCTCACACAAACAGAGGAATTGAAGATGGATCACAGTTACCTGCTGGGCAAGCCCAACACCAGGATCTGCTGCCCAGAGGAAAGAACAATCATGGTTCTGTCCCACCTGGCATCGGAGGAGCCAGAGAGCCTGAATTCAGAATGATTTGGACAAATTGGTGAGTTGGGTCCAAAACAACCACCTGGAATTAAATAAAGAAGAGGATGAATTACCAGCTTCAGGAAGAAGGTAAACACATTACTGCAAATGGGAAGTAATTAGTGAGGCAGAAAAGTTTGTATAAATGTGGCTGGGCTTCATTTTTGTAGTGAAAGCTCACTGCTGTGGTTAATTATTTGGCCCCACAGGGGCCTGGACTGCAGGTTTCATTGCAGAGAAATGGGGCAGTGTGGAAACACCCTCACCTATGGGCATTCCCAGACACCTCTGCTTAGATACTCACACATATGTACTGAATTATCCTGGGGACTGCAGCCTCCTTCATATCACTTGGCTAAGATTTTGTTGGAGTAATGAGCACCAAACTTGATTCACTTCCCTTTATATACATATGCAAATAACTGTAGAATTTGCATATGAATATGTACTAAACAAGACTATACTCAGATTTTGTTCTGGCTCTTCTATCTTTACCTAACAAAATCTCAGATAGATCTTGCTGTATGTATTTTGTTCAAACAGAACCTCTCCTCACTTCACTGTACAGGAGCATCAGTGTGTGTGCAGGGGCTGCAGGCAGTGCTGTGCCTGGCATTAACTGGGTGATCCACACCTCTGCCTATGGAAAGGTTTAGTTGATATCCCAGATCCCAGAGAGATTCTCAGTATGTCACTTGGGTGTGAGGTCCCATAACACCTGTGGCTGCTGCAGGTGGGAATCCCAGTGCCACGGGTACAGCCCCAGGGCCCTGGGGCTCCGCTCTGCTTTTCATTCCTTCTTGATGGTGATGAGAGTTCAGGCTTCTGCAATGAACACTTTGAAGTCACACACAAATGTAGTAATCCCCCCAAAAGTGGTGAAATTATTGTATCCTCTCCCAACAGCTTAGACCTGAAGCCTCTTTGTTAAAAACCACATGGATACATATTTCAACTTTATTATCCCAATTTGTTACTCCCGGGGTCTGGGCAGGCTCCATTGGTTTTATGGGCTTTGAGGCCATAATGGGATGAAGCAAGGAACGTTTTAGCACAATCAGTGTCCTTGGGAGCCCTGCACAGACCTGGCTCCTCGGGGAGGTGTCTGGGGAGAGCCTCTCTCACCTCTGCTGGGCTGGGCTGTGCAGGGCAGTGTGGGATTTCCCTACAGAAACCACAGATATCTGCCCTGTGGGGCTCTGCCCCAGCCTGAGCAGGACTGTCTGCATGGCAGGATCAGCCTGGATGATAGGATCAGCAGGATCCATAGCCTGCTCTAGTCTAAATGGGTTTAAGGTGGATGATTTGATCAGAGCTCTGCTGCTGTATGCCAGGGCTCACCCCGGGGCAGGAGGTGGCATCCCAGTGTGCTCTGGGATGTGTCTGCAGGGGCTCCGGGGGTTTCATGTGGAGTGCCAGTGATGGTGGGGATGGAAATGTGTGCTGGCCTAACGCCAGGAAATTCGGGCTCTTTTTCCAGGATTTAGCTCCCAAAGCTGGATGAGCCTGACCCGGGCTCCGGTGCTGGTGTGGGCTGGAGGCCATGGGAGCAGAGGCCGGTGGATTTCAGTGAATTGGGGATTCAAAGGAAATGGTTTGAACCCCATAAACCTTTCAGGGACATGATGTGAGAGGTTCTCTAACACTGAGTTAGTTTAGTGTGTTCAGGGATAAACCAGGGGAAGAGAAAAGAAGAAATTATCTTGATACGTGCATGAACTCGTGTAAATTCTCCTTCTGCTGTGAACTCAGAACTGCAGCATCCAAGTTGGTCCTCCCTTTTTTGTTTGTCTGCCTACACAGGTCAGCTTCTCTGCCTCCTGTGCTCCTCTGTGGCTTTAGATTTAGCAGAGTTTGGCTTCCTGCAGGCTGAGTGCAAGAGGTGAGGACTAGGGAAAAATCCTAGGACAAACAGGAATCCCCACGCAGGAGCAGGCAGGTACACGTCCTGGCTCCCAGCCTGCAGGGCCTGCTGTGGGCTGCAGCCGTGCACGGGTTCATGGGCGGCTGCAGCTCCATCTGCAAAGCTGTGGCCTGGGCTTGACAGTTTGCCAGACCTCTTCTGTCCTGGGGACCATAAAGTTGTGATTCCACATAGCTATTGGAAAAACAGCTATTTCAGATCCAGCAGTAAACTGAAATGCAATTAAATTTAGCTTTATTTAGTGTTTGTGCTTTGGATTATCCCAAAGCATGTATTTTTAAAATAAAAATGTTTCCAGCTCTATGGCATCCCTGAACATTTAAAGCTGGAAGAAGGAAGGGGGATGACTCAGAAAACCCTTTGATTCTCACAGGCTTCTTTGCTTCAAAAGCACGTGTGTTTTGGTTTTAGTTGTGGAGCAGCTGCAGCTTTGCCTGAGTGAGAACTGAGGGGCTGTGAGGGGCCACGAGCATCTCTGGCTGTTGGGGGCCAATGGCCAGCCCTGACAGGATCACCAGGAGCTGGATGTTACCCTGAGCCCACCCAATCCCAAATCCCAGGTGTGTGATCCTCACTGAGCTGCTCCTGCACCCTGAGCATGTCAGGGGATGTGGCCCTGGGAGCGGTGTGGCTTTGGCATGGGGACAAACAGGGTCAATCCTGGCACAGCTCTTCCCCAGCTGAGCACCTGTGACTCGTTGTTGGTATCAAATGCACTTCAGAGCTGCACAGCACGCCTGGAGGTGCTCAGCTGCCGGGGGCTGCACGAGGGGCCCTGGGCTCTTTCCTGCTCTTTTCCAGCAGTTCAGTCTCTTCTGGGGGGGAGCTGGGGGCTGTGCAGCCATGAGGGACACCTCACCCAAGGCCAGAGAGGAGCAGTGGCTGCTCTGCCTCACCTCAGGAACCATCTCAGGGGTGCTGCTGCCACACCTGAGTCCCCAGGGACATCCCTCAGCCTGCAAGGTGCTCAAGGAACTGAGCAGAAGCCAAGGGGAAACCTTTCCTTGCCTCCGCTGGAACCAGGATTTCACCCCAGTGACCTCCTCCCCCAGAGCTCTCCCCAAAGCAGCAGAACAACAAAACAAGCATTGCTCATGGTGAGCTGGGCTCCACAGCCATTCCCACAGCAACTTTACTGCCTGAAGGAGGAAAAACGTGAACCCTGGAGGGAAGAACGTGCCAAAGTATTTAACGTTTCTACATCTTGCGTGGAGCTAAAGCTTCCCAAAAGTCTTTAAAAATAGCTGCAGGGATGTTTGTTCAGGGCTAAGGCTGGGCTGAGGAGGGTTTGAGATATGACTTGAAGTGGGGAGCAGAGGGTGGTGATGCTGGGGCCCTTCAGGGCTGCTGGGCTGAGGGATTCCATGACCCTGGGAGAGTTCCATGCTCTTCTGAACATCCCACCTGCACTTTTGGGCGCCCCTCGTAGGGCGCCTGACAATGGGGACAACCATTGAGTTGTGCTGATGAGTGGGTGATAAATGGTATCACTCATAGCCACTGCTCCTTCATTTGTAGAAATAATACTCTGAAATCTTCCTCCTGAAAGAAGAGGGAAGCTCTCGGTGGGTGTGTTAACTGCCAGGTGACCCACGCCTGAGCCTGTTCCGTGGACGAGGCCGGGCTGGCATCTGCGGGAGACCTGTCCTGGGCGTCCTGCGACGGCAGCTCCGGCAGGGCCGGGCTGTGCTGGGGGGTGAGCCCGGGGCGTGCTCCCACCCTCCGCTGTCTGCCGGGGGACTTTGGGCTACCGGGTGTGTTGGCGGCCCCCGCCCATCATCACCGCAGCCTCGCTCCGCCGCTCC
This sequence comes from Sinosuthora webbiana, assembly GCA_013397395.1. Taxonomy (NCBI): domain Eukaryota; kingdom Metazoa; phylum Chordata; class Aves; order Passeriformes; family Sylviidae; genus Sinosuthora; species Sinosuthora webbiana. Next base: position 41,590 of record VXBN01012653.1, on the reverse strand, counting down.
CCCTCGCGGCTCCGCTCCGGGGACCCGGGGCTGCGGGACCCGGGGCTGCCCGGGGGAGCGGGGCTGCGGGAACCGGGGCTG
>VXBN01012653.1:0-40601 GCA_013397395.1 Sinosuthora webbiana | reverse complement strand
CGGGGGAATACTGAGAGCCGAGGAGACACGGAGAGAGAGCGCGGGGACACCCGGCTGCCGCACAGGAACGCATCGGTAGAGGGTCTGCCCATTCTCTGCCCACTCTGTGCCCTCACCCTGCCCCAGGCTCCATGCGGGCCGGCGCTGGCCATGGAGAAGCTGTACCTGGCGGGGAGCAGCACCTGGACCATCAACAGCTCCCTGGGGAACGGCAGCCTCCGCCTGGAGAACCTGAGCGCCGGCAGGAACAGCACCGCCGACCCCCTGAAGAGGAACGAGGACATGGCCAAGGTGGAGGTGACAGTCCTGTGCCTCATCCTGTTCCTGGCCCTGACGGGCAACCTGTGCGTGCTCCTGGCCATCCACACCACCCGCCACAAGCACTCCCGCATGTACTTCTTCATGAAGCACCTGAGCATCGCTGACCTGGTGGTGGCCATCTTCCAGGTGCTGCCCCAGCTCATCTGGGACATCACCTTCAGGTTCTACGGGCCGGACTTCCTCTGCCGCCTGATCAAGTACCTGCAGGTAGTGGGAATGTTCGCCTCCACCTACATGCTCCTGCTGATGTCCCTGGACCGCTGCTTGGCCATCTGTCAGCCACTGAGGTCCCTGCACAGGAGAGCTGACAGGGTCTCTGTCCTCCTCACCTGGCTGCTGTGCCTGCTGGTCAGCATCCCTCAGATCCACATATTTTCCCTAAGGGATGTGGGGAATGGGGTTTACGACTGCTGGGCAGATTTCATCCAGCCCTGGGGACCGAAAGCCTACGTCACCTGGATCACCCTCATGGTCTATATCATTCCTGTGTTGATGCTGAGCATCTGCTATGGCTTAATCAGCTTCAAAATCTGGCAGAACGTGAAGCTGAAGACGGCCCACGGGCCCAGCGTGGGTCCGGGCTCAGGCTCCGGCGGTGGGAAGGCATTTGCCAGGGTCAGCAGCACCAGGCTCATCTCTAAGGCCAAGATCCGCACAGTCAAAATGACCTTTATCATCGTGCTGGCGTTCATAGTGTGCTGGACTCCCTTCTTCTTCGTGCAGATGTGGTCTGTGTGGGACACCAACGCCCCGCAGGAAGGTACAGCTCCCCTCCCTCGCCCTGCTCGGTGCCCGGGGACAGCCGCGGCAGAAACTGCTCCGGGCTGGGGGTGGGCGGGGGGAGATGGGAGAAAGTCCTGGACACGGAGAAAGCCCCTTCAGGCAGCAGTGAAAACCCGGAGACAGCCCCGACAGGCTGAGCCGCGGCTTTCCTGGTCAAGGGCTGCCGTAGCTCTGGCAAATTCCGGCCCACTGCGGCTCCGGGGTCGGGCAGTGCGGATGGTGGTGGCTGTCCCCGCAGGGTGCCTGTCCCTGGGCGGTGGCTGTCCCCGCAGGGTGGCTGTCCCTGGGCGGTGGCTGTCCCCGCAGGGTGGCTGTCCCCGCAGGGTGGCTGTCCCTGGGTGCTGCTCTGGGATCACCGGAGGTTCCCTTCCCACCCTGGGTGCTGGCATGGGCTGTGTGGGAGCTCAGGAGAAAGCTGCACAGCCCGCCTTCCTTTCCTTTCTTGTATCGTTTTTTCCTCGCTGACTTTTTCCTTTCTACTCTTGTCCTCTTCTCCCTCTTCTCCCTCTCCTCCCGCTCCATCCACCCCGGGACTGTGCTGCTGTTACTTGATCTCGGACTGGAGGATGGTTCCTGTAGAAAACCCCTGATATATGAGCAAAACCTTTCCCTAAAGATGTGGTGTCACGGATTTGCCATTTTTTCTGTTTGGGCTGGCTGCTCCTGTCACCACTGAGGTTGCAGATAGAACAAAAAGTGTCACCCTCCCTGGTGTGACATGGCTGGAGCTGTGCAGGTCTGTGCTGTCCCCCGGCGGACGGGAGAACCACCTGGGAGACCTCAAGCAAAAACTCTTCACGACTTTCTGAGGTGGGAGAAAGGGCAGAAAAGTGCACCCAGGGCTGAGAGTGCCTTGGATGGACTGAGCCAGGATCAACAGAAGTGTTGGGTCTGCGGGTGCCAGAGACCGAGGAGGAGCTGCTCCCTCCCGGCCCTGCAGCCCTGCCACGGCACGGGGCTGTGCTCTGCTGGCACAGGGCACAGGGCAGGGCACAGGGCAAAGGGCAGAGCACAGGGCAAAGGGCAGGGCACAGGACACAGGGCACAGGGCACAGGGCAGGGCACGGGGCAAAGGGCAGGGCACAGGACACAGGGCACAGGGCACAGGGCACAGGACACAGGGCAGGGCACAGGGCAGGGCACAGAGCACAGGGCAGGGCACAGGGCACAGGGCAGGGCACAGGACACAGAGCACAGGGCTGCTCACACGGCACAGGACAGCTCACAGGGCACAGAGCAGGGCACAGGGCTCAGGGCAGCTCACAGGGCACGGCTGCTCAGCCCAGCTCTCTGCCCTTCCCGAGCCCTCTCCCACTGCACAGCAGCCTGTGGAAAACCCAGTGTCCCTCAGCCCGTGTGCCTCTGTGCCCTGGGCTGGCCAGGGAGCCCCAGCCAGGCAGGTTTGCTTTCTCTGCTCCATTTATTTCAGAAGTGGAATGTGGCTTATGCACCTCCCTGGGTGCTCCAGGCGTTTTCCACCTGATTCAGGCTGGTCAAAACTTCCAGTTCCTGGATGGGCTCTGGGGTGAAGCAGTGGCCCTCCCCCTGTGCTGTGTTTTAATCTTGCACTCTCTAGGGCTGCCCCTCCCTTCCCAGCACACAACCCTCGGCAGCACCCAAACCTCTGCTGCTTTGCTGGCCCCTGATGGATTTGTCCACCCCAATCCTTCTGGCTGCACGGGGAACCTTTCCCTTGCTCACCCTGTGCAGTAGGCGGCCCCTGATTTTTCCCTTTTCCCTTTCCCTTTTCCCTTTTCCCTTTTCCCTCTTTGCTTGAAGGTACCAGGGATCTCCAGCCCCTCGTGGCTGTACCACACTCCCCACTCCATCACGCCCGTGGCTGCAGCACAGGGTGGGAGCTCTGCCAGGGCTCGTGCTGGAGACTTTCGTGGCATGGGGAGAGGAAGCCTGGGGCGGACACAAGTGTTGGGAGACCCCAGCCCTTCCTTCCAGGCTCTCCTCCTCCCTGCTGGCTGCCCAGAGGCGTGAGGGGGCAGCACAGTCAGACCTCCCTGCAGAGGACACAGCTTTGCCTGCAGCGTTCCCACAGCCTTGCCCTGATCCCAGATCCCTTCGCCGGGGCTGGGGTGCTGTGGCCTGGCAGCATGGGGGGGTGCAGGAGAGGTGCACCCCGTGTTGGGGAAGGGAACGTGGCTGTTCCTCACCCCACAGCTGTGAGGGCACAGCCACGGAAAGGGCAGAGGGGAGGGAGGGCAGGGGGGCCCTGGGTGCCAGCGGGAACGGGGGCACAGCTGCACCCCAGGGAGCTGCACTGGGGGTGACTGGCCAGAGATCCCCCTTAGGTGGCCACACACCCCAAAGCCTCTGAGGTGGGTTGGAGCTGCACATTGTGATCCAGGGGCTGGTTTAAGCACCAGGGACCCTCCACAGACGGCGGGGTGGAAGGAGGCTCCTGCTGCACACACCTCACAGGGAGCACCTGCGGGGTTCTGGGCTTGGAGACATGGCTGGCTCAAGGCACCTGTGGGGACGAGCAGGGCTGTGAAGCACCATGACTGTCCTGTGGGTCCCTTCACCTCGGGGCAGGTGCCCTGACACCTGGGCTGTGAGCGAGGGCCCCAGTCAGTGTGTGGTAACCGGGGAGCCCCTCACGCCATCCCCTCCTGTATGGGGTGTGTGCAGCAGAGCCCCCACGGCCCCGCTCGGGCACACCCTGCACCTCTGCCCGCTGCTCTGGACATCCCCAGCAGCAGGGAGGGGACAGGGCCAGCCTTGAGGGACACAGCTGGCTGCTCACAGACCCCTCGGGGGTCTCTGGTCTTCCAGCCAGGGAGGGGATCAATACGCCCTCTGCACCTGCAGTAAGCTCCCTGAAATTCAATTTGCCTCCTGCAGAGAGGGAAGAGCTGAGTCAGCCCTGGCTGGGTGTTTTCAAGTGAGTAGAAACACTGTGATGAATTTCAGGTCTTGTGCCTGGGATTTGTAACCACTCCACATGGAATTATTTTTTTAGCATATGCTTGAAATTAAAAGCAGTTGGAGCAGACATCACAAGAGCAGGAATTACGCATCCCTTGGCTAAAGGTGAATTTGGAAGCAAGCATTTATAGTCACATTTCTTCACTGGTCTAAAAACTGCCAGTGCATTTTTGCAGAGGCACGAAGGGGCCGGGAGCAGCCAAACCAACCGAGCTCATCCTCACTGAGGAGATGGGCTGGGACACAGGGAGCAGGATGAAGGCTCCATCTCCTCCTGCTGCCACTTCATGGAGGGGATGTCCCCCCTTGTGCTGGTGCCATGGCAGATGCCAGTCCCACCGTCCCCTTGTCCCCAGAAGGTGCTGATCCAGCTCTCAGGTGGGACAGTGGGTACTGTGTGCTCTGGGGACAGAGAGCAGCAGCAGCCAGAGGTTTGATATGTTGGCCCTGCACTGCCACCGTTCCCCTTCCCCGGGGGCTGCCAGGCTGCAGGATCCATGATGTGGGAATGGTTGTCCCCTTTCCTGGCAGAGCACGGTGTGGGCGAAATTAATCCGGGGGAAAGAAAGACGGCTGGAGAAAGGTGCTGGGAGAGCACCGGGCAAAGGGCTCAGACAGGGCCGGGCTGGCGGCGGGGACAGCCCCGGAGCGGGGGACACCTCCCGTCCCACAGCCCGAGGGGCTGGAAATCGAGAGCTTGTCCCAGATCAGCTGCTGGTGTGGGAAAATGAGCCAGCGGCTCTGCTTGGCCCCAGACCTGCTCTGCTTGGCCCCAGACCTGCTCTGCTTGGCCCCAGACCTGCTCTGTGCCGCGGCAGCTCCGTTTTCCCTGTCCGTTCTCTGCCTTGGGCAGCTCCCTGGGCGGTGGTGCCGGGGCTGGGGGCAGCTCTGCCTCCTGGGCAGGCCAGCGCCGGAGGGAGCGGGGAAAATCCGAGCCCCGAGATGCTGGAACTGAGCCTCGCCCCTGCCCTGCCCCAGCTCTCGTTTGCCGAGCTGCTCCTGCGGGCTCATCCCTCCGGGGCCGGGTGTCGGGGCCGGGTGTCGGAGCCGGGGCCCTGTGCCGTGCCCTGAGCCCGCCGTGCCTCTGTCCCGCAGCCTCCCCCTTCATCATCGCCATGCTCCTGGCCAGCCTCAACAGCTGCTGCAACCCCTGGATCTACATGCTCTACACCGGGCACCTCTTCCACGACCTGATGCGCCGCTTCCTCTGCTGCTCCACGCGGTACCTGAAGTCGCGGCCGGCGTGTGACCTGGGCAAGAAGAGCAACTCGTCCTCCTTCGTCCTCAGCTGCAGGAGCACCAGCCAGAGGAGCTTCGTGCAGCCGCCCACGACGTGAGGCCGTGGGCCCTGGGGCCTCGTGCCTCCGCTGTGCTGCCTCCAGGGCTTCCCTGCGGAAAGCCAGACCCGGGCGAGGAGGGGTGTGTGAACTGCTGTAAATATGTCTGTAAGCATGTACAGAGGGCGTTATTTAACTGTGACAGGACTGGGGGACCAATTCCGTGCCCAGGTCTCAGTGCTGCCCGGGGTTAGAGAGCAGGAAGCCGCTCCTGAGCCCCGAGCCCTGGCAGCAGCGGCCTGTGGATGCCACCAGGAGGGACAAATGACCCGGCGCTGCTGGGGCCGGCACGGTGCGTCCCTGTGGGATGGAAGGGGCTGCTGCAGCACAGGGAGAGGAGAGGGTGTCACCCCTGCGCACGGCTGGGCTCTGTCCCACCTCCAGCTGCAGCAGGATCCTGCAGGACGCCAACGCCTGGCACCGCGCTCAGCACAGGAGCACTGGCTTCGCTTGGGGCAGAGGCAGCCCCGTCCCCACAGCCCTGGAACCCTGCACCGTGCCAGCCCTGCAGCCCTGCAGCCCTGGAACCCTGCAACGTGCCAACCCTGCAGCCCTGCAGCCCCTGCACCGTGCCAGCCCTGCAGCCCTGCATCCTTAGATCCCTGCAGCCCTGCACCGTGCCAGCCCTGCAGCCCCACAGCCTTACATCCCTGCAGCCCTGCACCGTGCCAGCCCTGCTCCCCCTGCCTGGGGCACAGACAAGGGCACTCCTGGGGACAGCAGGAGCAGGCTCGAAGGGGACAGCGCTGTGGCCCGGGGGTCCCAGCCCAGCCCTGCAGCTGTGGCCGCTGAGGATGTGCAGACGGTCACCCAGAGAGGGCAGGGCTGGGTCGGGGGTGCGGGCAGTGCTGCCCGGCCGGGTGTGCTGAGCAGCTTCTGCACAGGAGGGATCCGGGCCGGGCTCCCTGGGCTCTGACAGGGACACTCCGCCGTGTCCCCAGGCCAGGCGTGGCTCTGGGGTCCCCGCAGGTCCCACGGAGTCCCCCAGTGCCCCGGCGCCATTCTCTTGCTCTATAACCCAGGGCATGCTCACGGCACGGATTTTTATCGGTAACAAACACTGTAAATAAACTTTTCTGACTGGTGGAAGGCAGGGGGGAGGCGTGGGGGGAGCGCGGGGTGAGGGAATGAAGGGGAGCAAGGCTGGAACACCCAACCAAACCCCCCAGGCAGCTGTGCCCCGCGGTGCTCCCCGAGCAGCGCTGCCCCAGCTCCGGCTCTGCCCCCGGGGCACAGAGCTGCCTGTCACACGGGCACTGCAGGGGACACAGCCGGGGCTCTCCAAGGGTGATGGAGTTTGGCCTTTCATGATGGGAATGAACATGAAAAACGCATTTAAATGTGTCCTTTGTTTCTTCACTGCCACCAGCACGTCCGTTTGCACCTTTCCTAGATGGCATCCCGTGGATTTTTTTGTGGCGCTCCAGGTGAGCTCCCAGCACTTTTGCTGAGTGGTTGAAATCCTCAGGACACCACAGAGCATTTTCCTCCCACCTTTGCCTTCCTTCTCCTTGAGAGTCACAAACTACAGCACAAAACAAGGAAGGAGGGCTCTCCTTTTCTGGAGGGTCTGAGGGCCTGGTGCATCCTCCATCTGCTGGGGAGGGAAGAACAGGGCAGTGGATGTTCCTGGGGTGGATGCACAGAGGACAGAGGGAGCTTTGGGACACACTGGAATTGCCCTCCAGCCCTGGCTGCAGTTTCTGGTGGTGTCTGGGATCGGGCAGGGCCGTGCCCCACACCTGGAGATGCTGAGCTGGGTGGTGCCCGGGGAGTGTCCCAGGTGAATGCGCTGCCAAAAACATTTCAGGTGGGTCAAAGGTGAAACAAAGGTGCTGACAGGTGAGTAGTGTGTGCCCCAGGTGTTGGGAGCCCAGGGAGCACTGTGTGGACACATCAGCGTTTCAGGGGGTTTTGGGTTCAGGCAATGAACTACTAGAACAACAACAACAACAAACCAGAAGTCGTATAAGCCCATTATACAATTGATTTTAATTATTTTTATTCCCACAAAAAAAAAAAAAGAAGTGTTTTTTGAGACTTTCCCCCACTCCCCCTATAATTACCTAAATATCTTTTTTTTTAATCACTCCATCCTTCTTGAGCCCTGGTGTTGCTGGAGCTTGGGTACCACATTGCTGTGGAATAACAGCAGTACCCAATCCCAAACCCCTGGAAAAGCTCCAGTAGAAAACCTGGCTCTTTCTCATCCTTGGCATGGCACTAGAGGATCTTTGGCTCCGAGTCCTTGTTGGGAGCCAAGGGGAAGGAGCACATGGAGACAATTGAGAACAGCCTCTGCACAACGAGACCTTCTGGGCCCTGGTTCAGCAAAGCACTTAAGGCTGGAGCCAAAAGAGCATTCAAGGGCCTCAAAGTGAAAGTGCAGCTCCGTGGAAGAGGGACTGACAGATTAATTGACAGTGCAGGGGAGGAAACAGCTCTGACCTGCACCTCTTGCCCCTCGCTCCTCTTTCCCTGGAGCTGGAGCAGCAGGGTCCCGGCAGAGGCTCCTTCCTCTGCCCTCCCCATCCCAAACCCGGGGTGCTGAGGGAGGGCCCTGGCGGGATGAGTCCCCTCCTGCAGGGCAGAGCCCGGGGGGCCAGCACGGTGCTGCCCCTCCCGCAGCCCCTCTGGCTCCATCCCAGGGCACAGGGCAGGGACGGAGGGACAGCCCCGGCCGTGTGGGACGCACACATCGCTGCGGCTGAACGCGTGTGCACTGAAGGTTGTCCCTGAGAAAGGGACCCGAGCTTTGCTCAGAGCCCTGCTCCCCAGGTGAGGTCCCCAAAGGCTCCGTGTCCCCCCCGCAGCTCGGGGCCGTGCTCGGGGCTGGCTCCACCCGCGCTGTCCTGCCCTGCACCCTGCCCACGGCACTTAACCCTGCCCCACAATTAGGGACATAATTGAGCATCAAAGTGCCACGAGCGCGTTTGCAGCTGGCGGTGGCCCAGGATCAGCTCAGGCTCTCGGAGCAGACACAGCTTGTCATGCTGCTCTGGCTCTCGCAGCTTGGCTGAAACGCAAGCACGGATGAAAAGAAAAGGTTTGGTTTAGCAATTCTATCCCTGAAAGTTTTGTGCAGCGGTTTAATGCGGCAGCTCCCACCACAGCAATTGTTTGCCACAAATAACAGCTCCTGTGAGGGGGTTTGTGTCGGTGCCAGCCCAGGCTGGAGGAGCGGGCAGGCTTTGCTCGGTGGCCAGCAGCTCTGCAGCCTCACTGCTCACCAGCACCTGCAGCTGTGCCCAGGGCTGTGCCCAGGAGGTGCTGCCGGCCCTCCACAGCGATCCCGGGGGTCCTGCAGGGCAGGGGGGCCTCTCTGGGCTGTTCCTGAGCCGTGATGGGCTTTTCTTCTAAGGCTCCTGCCTTTGGGAAGTAAGGAGCAGCCTGGCCTGCTCCATGTGCAGAGAGCATCCTGAGAGACGGCTCTGCTGCGGGTCCTGCCACGATGCCACGTGTCACAGCTGTGGTACATGGGCAGCTCCCTCACTGGGCAGGGGTGTCCATGGGCAGGTCCCTCACTGGGGTGTCCATGGGCAGGTCCCTCACTGGGCAGGGGTGTCCGTGTGCCCAGGGGCAGGGGTGTCCTTGGGCAGGTCCCTCACTGGGCTGTCCATGGGCAGCTCCCTCAGCAGGCAGAGGTGTCTCTCTGCCCAGGAGCAGGGGTGTCCTTGGGCAGGTCCCTCACTGGGGTGTCCATGGGCAGGTCCCAGCAGGCAGGATTGTCCATGAGCAGCTCCCTCTCTGGCCAGGGGTGTCTGTGTGCCCAGGGGCAGGGAGCCTGCACTGAGGGGGCTGTGCCAGGGCTGTTGGGGCAGCTGCCAGGACCTAAATCTCCTTCCGGACAGCGACTCGGATGTTGGAGCAGATCTTGGAGAGCGCCTCGAAGAGCGGGTCACAGAAGGTGTGGATGCAGAGGGAGTAGATCCTGCTGACACACTGGATCTCGATCAGGTAGCTCTTGATGCAGGGCACCACTGCCCAGATGTGGCAGAAGGAGATGAGGGCGAAGAGGAAGCCCCAGAGCACGGCCAGGGGGATGCCCAGCACGGCCGAGAGCAGGCGGTAGCACCAGTACTTGCTGACAGTGAAGGTGGTGTAGCTGGTTTTCCACACCCCGTCAAAGCTGTAGGTTCCCACGGGCTCGGCTATCACATCCTCAAAATCCACCTGGGGGAGAGCAGGGACACAGGGGGGTTTGGGGTCAGCAAAGGCCCCGAGGAAAGGATGAGGGTGTGCACGAGGTGAGAGCAGATCCCAAAGGGAAGGGCCTGGGGAGGGTGGGGGCAGTGCTGGGGATCCCCATCCCTGCAGCCCCGAGCGGGGCCAAGCCCTGCAGAGATGGGAGGTGGCTCAGGGCTCCTGGCACAGCTGTGGGCAGCAGTGCTGGCTCAGCCCACGGCTGAGACTCCAGCACCAGGGGGTCAGTCCCTGTTCCCTCCCCTGATGTGGGGAATCAGGTGTGAGGGCAGGCAGGAGCCCTGGAACAGGAGCTGTGCGTGGGAGTGTTGGCTGCAGAGGCAGCCAGAGCCCATTCCTGCCCTTTTTTAGCATTCAGGGCCGTGGCTGCCCACTCGGCAGGAAGGTGTTTGTGCTAATAAAGATCCAGAAGCCCTCTGGATTTATGGATTATTTATTTATAACCACAGCATGAGGTGCTCAGTGCTGTCTGTCCATGCTCCTCCTGGGGAAGGGAGCTGGGGCTCAGCCCTGCCCTTGCCATTTGTGCAGGCCCTGGGGGTGTCTCTGAGTGACACACACTCCCCAAAACTCCTTGCAGAGATCCCCCTGGGGTGTAACTCACTTCCAGGGAATGTATAAGCTGAGCTATTTGTCTTGAAAACCAGCCCGGCCTCCCCCCGGCAGCTGACGTGTCTGTACTCTCATGTTAAACCACAATGTCCATTCCGCTCTTGGAAGCACTTGGATCACAGAATCACGCTGTGTCATCTTTAATTTCCTGGAGTGAGCAGGAGGTGCTGAGGGAAGCATTGACAATGAGGAGACAGAGCCCCGAGAGCCGGCCCTGAGGTGCCATCAGCAGCCCCGGGAAGCCCAGGAGTGCCGGGGCCAGCCCAGGTTACTGCCCCACTGCCCGGTGAGCTCACCAGGGATCAATTAATGCAGGGAGCAGAGCGGTATAATAGCAAAGGCTCTGCCCCATCGCTCCTGCTGCTGCCATCTCGCTGGAGTGGGGCTGGGTGGGATTCAGTCTCGGGTTGATCCTGGATCCTGGGCGCTGCCTGGAGGGCCCAGCACACGCAGGTACCGCTCCTTTGGAGAACACTGAGGGTGGGAACCATTTGCTCCTTTGGAGAACACTGAGGGTGGGAACCATTTGCTCCTTTGGAGAACACTGAGGGTGGGAACCATTTGCTCCTTTGGAGAACCACTGAGGTCACCGGTGCCGCCGTTCATTGCTCCCTGACTGCCTGGGGGAGGTTTGGGAAGCTCCACAAAGCCTCTGTGGCCAGGGCCGCCTCTGTAACGTGATCCCAAATCCTTTTTTTTTTTTGGTGATGCTCGGTGATGCTCGGGGTGTTCACCCGCGGCCAGGGGAGCCCTGAGCGCTGTGTGGAGCCCTGCGGTTCCCTGCTGGCTGCTCTCTGCTCCCACTCCCCGCTGCCATCCCCTGGGGTCTGGAGGTGCCCCTGGCTGTCCCCGGGCCCGGGCAGCGGCAGCAGCCGGGTGAGCCGAGCTCCCGGCCGGGCTGGCTCTGCCCCCCTCCCCAGCCCCATCGGCCGGGCTATTTTAAGGTGCAGGAATGCCGAGCTCTGGAGCCTCCGGGGCTGCCGGAGCAGCAGCGTGGCCGCGGCTCTGGGGGAGCCCGGAGGGTCCCTGCAGGATCTGGAGATCCTCAGTGGGAAAAGGCAGGGCTCTGCGGGGGAGAGGGGCTGCTGGAGGCTGTGGACGGCCAGGGGGGCTCTGGCATTGTCACCCAGGCTGGGGAGCCCCAGAGCTCTGCCTGGCGCTGGGGTGAGCGGGCTGAGGGCTCCCCTGGTCCCTCTGAGGGCTCCCCTGGTCCCTCTGAGGGCTCCCCTGGGCTGGCACCCCTCCAAGGCCCGGGCCAGGGCTGTGGGATGCTCTGTCAGGGCTGTTGGGCACGATGCTGAGGTGTCAGGGCAGGGCTGGCAGTGCCAGCACGGAGCCAACGATGGCTGTCACTGTCACAGCTCAGCCCAGGGAGTCCAGTGTGGCCACACCGTGGCTGTGGCTGGGATGGTGTTTTAATGTCCACGTTCAGGGCTGTTTCAGCAGTGCTGTCAAGGTCACGGCCTGTTACAAAGCCTGTGAGCAGCTCTGTGCCCGCTGCCCCTTCTGCTGTGACAGTCACAGTTTAACAAAACCCTTCCACCTCCTCCTGCTCTCCTGTGGGCTGGAACTATCCTTGGCTAACAGAGACTAGTTTTGTTTGCAGTTCTAAGGGAGTCTAGAGGCAGCCCAAGAGGTGGAATGGGAATTCCTCTTGGTCAGGAGTGGAGGGAGGGAGCTGGGGGCTGCTGCACCCCTGGGCTGCCCTGGGGGGAACAGTCTGCCCCAAACAGGCCAACACACACCAAACAATCCAGTGCCGAGGCTGTGCTGTCTCGAAGGCCAGCAGCCTTTCCCCAATACCCCTTTAACTGGTTATATTTAATTTCTGTGTTATTTTTGGCTGCTGCCTTGCTGGTACAAAGGAAGGCGTCTCCATAAATTCTCAAGCCACAATGAAACTGGAGGGCCCATTCAAAGAAGGGAAATCTGGCACGGACTGGAGGCAGGATTGCACCCAGGCAGTGTCTGTCACCTCCCACAGCCCTGGGGTGGCACCTCTGGGCACATGGACGAGGACCAACAGCACTGGCTTCGTCCAGCCAAACACACCCCAGGTGTGAACCCCAAATCTGGCCCCAGCGGTGCTCCCACAGCCCAGGGAGGGCCAGCCCTACCTTCACCACGTCCTCGTTGATGTGCTTGGGGTCCCTGTTGACCAGGTCGATCTCCTTGGTGTGCAGGTCCTTGATGATGATCCTCTCCTCCAGCTCGCTGTGCTCCTCTGCCATGGCTGTGGGACTGTGCTGTGCTGGGCCAGGGCAGCCCAGGGAGGCTCTGGCCCCGCCTGCAGCAGCTGCCCCGTGCCCCTGGCACTGCTCCAGGCTAAAATTAATGTCCTGGCTCCTGAGGCCGCCCTCAAGTGTCCCTTAAAGGGGCTTTTCTGGGGCCAGCCCCTGTGCTGCCACCTCAGGGGGATGGCATGTGTGTGGGTGGCCTTTGGGCTGGGCTGGGTGTGCAGCCCCCAGCCCAGCTGTGCCCTGGGATTTCACCCTTTGTGGGAGAAACAATGCCCAAACTGGGGCAAAAGCCCTCAAAAGGCTGCAAGAAACCTTTGTTGGTGAATCTGAAATGGAATCACGTCTGTAAATGTCACCCGGATAGGCCACATGGCCCTGGGGTGGCCAGAGCCCCTCAGGGCCCGTTCAGAGCCCAGGAGAAGGCTTGTGGTGCCAGCCTGCATCCTGTAGGTCCAGCTTTTCCAGCCATAGGAACTCGAGGAAATCCAAGACCAGCCTCCAGAACCACAGTGGTGGCAAAGTGTCCTCCAGGGATACTCAGTGTATTAATGAAGATTTATTTAATTTGGGCAGTACTTTGCTAATCCTCCTCAATGTCTCCTGTGAGCTCCTGCCTATAATGATGAGTAGATTTGTTTAAAAGTGACGCTCTTGTGAAAAAAGCACAAAAACAGGGGTAGAGAGGGGTGGGTATCTCAGTCCCTAAGGATGGGTGGGAGGGAGGGAGGGATGTGTCCCCTCAGGAGCTGGCAGCTCCCTGAGGAGCCTGGAGGTGCCCACACAAGGGCTGAGGGTGGCAGTGCCACTGCAGAGCCCACGGGCACGGCTGGCACTGCAGGGGAGGGATTTTAGGGCAAAAGGCTCTGCTGCCTTCCAGAACCATCAGTGCCCGGGCAGGGCTGGTTTATCCACCCCCTGTGGCCCCATCCCCGGAGCTTCCAGCAGGGCAGTGGGCCGTGGTGGTGGCCTGGGCTGTGACACAGCCCCGGGTGACACTGAGGGGAATGCAGATGTCACAGAGCTCCCTGAGTGCTCTGTGGGGACAGAACGGGCACAGCTGGGCTGGGAAAGTCCCTGAACCAACAGGATCCTCCCACAGGACAGTGGAGACAGAAACCCTGAGAGCAAACTCTGGCAAGGGTTGTGAGTGTGGTCAGTGTGAACCTGGTGGGTGGTTTCAGGAGAGGAGCGCCCATCAGTGTGCCTGTTCTGGGCAAAAGGACACGGGAAAACCCTCTGGTGGCACCAGTTCCACATCCCAGCACCTCCCTCTCCTGCTCCACAGAAACTGGAAAATCCCAATCGTGGGAGTGCTGGAAGTCAAATCCTTGCAGGCTCCGAGATTTTGGGCAGCAGCTCCATGGCCAGACGGGCTCGGTGCTGGCTGGATCCTGTGTCAGAGCTGTCAGCCCGCTGCCCTGGCTCAGCACTTCAGCAGGACTGTGCAGGCTGCTCCGGCTGAACCAGCAGCTCTGGCGGGCTGGAGGAGGCACAGCCTCGGGTGTGGTGAGCACGGCCCCGGCGCTGTGGGAGGGCAGGGCAGGGCGGGGAGCCAGCCGGGATTTGGGGGCACAGCCGCTCCCGGGGCTGCCCTGCCCGCGGGGACTGTCCCCTCGGGCATCTCTGCGCTGGTTGTCCTCGGCCAGCCCCACCCGGGGGCTCTGCCGGGGCTTTGGTGCCCCCCCAGGGCTGTCCCCATCTGCCCCGGGCTGTGCTGCGGGGACACGGGCCGCTGCCCCCGTCACCCTTTGCATTTCTGGTGGCATTTCTGGTGGCGTTTCTGGTGGCGTGAGTCACCCGCTGTCCCCGCCGGGCGGGCGGCTCCGGTGTCCCGGCGTGGGCACAGGGCAATGCGCACCCACGCAGGGCGACGTGAGTGTCCCCGGCAGCCGGGACGGGCGGGGGATGTTCTGGTGCACTGTGGCTGCTATAAATAAACGCATTTCCCAGTACTTTCGGGCTGGGAATGGGACACCGTGCAAAGGGACAGTCACACGCGCGGGGCAGGGGACACCTGCTCGGTGCTGCTCTGCTCCATCTCTGGACAGATCTGCCCCAAAATGGGGGCCGTGGAGGGGTTTTTTCATTGAAATGCAAACCTTTCATTGTGAGAACGTTTGTAAGAAGTGGTGCCGCGTTTCCCTGGGCAGAAACAGGCAGGCAGCAGCCCCGGGTGGGCTCAGGGGGAGAACTGCTTTTGGGAATGCATTGTCAGCACTTGAGCAGGCTGTAGGGCTGGGGCTGTGCACCTGGAGCCTTCTAGAAGTCAGATAAATAACCTGCTGCTAAGACTCAGCAAAAAAATATATAAATAAATAGATTTCTTTCTCTTGAGCAGAGAAGAATAAAGCAGAAATGAAGCTCACTGAGATCAAAGCCCCTGTGAAAGTGAACAGAGCAGAACTGCAGTGAAGGAACAGTAAAAAAGGAGAAATTGGGAGCGTGGGTCTCCTCTCTGTCAGCATCACTGGGGAATCCAGCCTTGCTGGAGCTGTTTGTGCCACAGCCCTGGGGACTGTCCTGCCTCGGGCATTGTCCTCCCTTGGGCACTGTCCTGGCCCCTGGCACGGGGCTCTTGTTTTAGGTGGTGCCTCAGCCCTCCAGGACTGATGACACAGGGGATGCTGAGGGCAGGGATGTGTTTGCATTAGCTCAGCAGAGGCAGTGGAAATCGTGGCTGGCAAATAGGAGTTTGAGCAGAAGCTCTGTCATGTTTAATATCAATTAAAATTAAATTTCACAGAGGAAGTACAGAAGAACGGTAATTTATCATTCAAGCTGTTGTCCTAGCTTGTTTCTATACAAGGAGCCTTGCCCTTTAAAAGAGAGAGAAAGTCTATGAAGATCAGATTCCTGCCCCTGTGATACACAACCACCAATCTCTGCATCCTGCTCTGTTGGGAGTGCTGTGACAGGAGCTGGGGGTGCTGGGGGTGCTCTGCTGGGCTGGGGGCTGCTGCTCCTCAGGGCCAAATCCCCCCTGTGGCTCCTCCTCAGGACCAAATCCCCCCCTGTGGCAGTGTTCAATCCCCTGGGAAAGCAGAGCTGGGCTCTGTGTGACCCTGGCCCCGGGTGAGGGGTGTGTGAGGGGTTGGAGAGCAGAGCAGTGCCCGGGTGCCCAGGAGGGAGGAGAGGAGCTGTCCCCGTGGGCTCTGTCCCCGTGTGTCCCTGTGGGCTCTGTCCCCATGTGTCCCCGTGGGCTCTGTCCCCATGTGTCCCTGTGGGTGCTGTCCCTGTGGGCTCTGTCCCCATGTGTCCCTGTGGGCTCTGTCCTCGTGTGTCCCTGTGGGTGCTGCCCTGTGGGTGCTGTCCCCGTGGGCTCTGTCCCCGTGTGTCCCTGTGGGTGCTGTCCCCGTGGCTGAGATGCACAGAGGGGTTTGGCATTCCTTGGCTGTGGCACAGCCAGGAGGCTCCAAACGCCTGTAAATGAAATCCTTTCAGGCCCTGGGGCAGGATGGGCCCATAATAACCCAGCACAGAGCACAGTCCTATTTCTAGCTCTGGGAGCTCTGCCTGTGGGGGCTTCAGCTGCTCTTCCCCACCCTGCTCTCGCTCTGACCTGTTGTGGTTCTCTTGTCTCTGTCTAAAAGCCGAATTCTGGGCTGGGCTCAGGCTCCAGTGAGCCTGCTGACCATCGTCCCTTTCCAAAAGAGCAGCTGTGGAGCTGAGGCACATGGCCAGGCTGTCCCTGTGCCACCGCTGCTGGGCTGGGGCCCTGAGGGCAGCACTGGCCCCGGCGTGGCAAGGGGGGGGCTTTAACCCCGAGGCCAGAGCTGACGCTATCCCAGCTCAGGCTGCTGCCAGCTGGGAGCCAGGGCTGCAGGACTGGCAAATACAGCGACACGGAGAGATTCCTGTGTCCCTGTCCACCAGGGGAACGTTCCATGCAGCAGCGAGTGTGCTGTGCCCCTGGAGCCCTGCTCTGGTGAGGAGCCCCAGCCCCAGCAGCTGCCCAAACCCCAGTGGCAGTTCTGTCCCCCGGGCTGGCAGAGCTGGGGTGATGCTGCAGACACGTCCCAGGGCTGTCCCAGAGCCCGGGGCTGTGCCTGCCTGCCTGCCCTGGCCAAGCCCTGTCTGGGCTCTGCAGCCTTCCTGGGGTACTGAGCACATGGGGGTGTCTTCTGGCTCCAGCTGGGCCCTTCCCCCCTTCCTGTCCAAGGCCAGTCCCACTCCAACAATGACCAACACCATTACCTCTACTTTATTGGGTTTTTTCCCTTCCAGGCCTTATTTATTGAAAGCAAACAAACCACGTGTCTTGGGCAAATATTATGACATTTCATTATTCACACTCGGTGTGATAAGTGAGCTGGTTTAGGGCTGTGGTTGATGATTTATTTGGTTTGGATGTGGATATAAATCCAGCCTGTGGAGGAAGCACTGTAACTCTGTAGGAATGCGGATGCTCTCGTGTCCACTGGAGCATAGCCAGTACCCAGAACCTAATTTGTGGTGTTTTAATGCAAACAGGGCACACAAACCCATTTGTAATGTTGTAGGAACCAGGTGATTTCAGCAGTGTCCGAGAAGATCTGAGCAGTGGAAGGTGCATATTGGCTTATTAGATGGAGAAGGGAAATTCCATTTAAAACAAACATTTATTTGGTGTACAAAGTTATTGATTGCTCTGCTCAGGATAAAAGGGAGAAATAGAATAAATACTCTTTATTTTGTTCCACTGCCTTTATGTTGCAGACAGGCTTTGGGGGTTTCAGCTGGGGCTGTCCACGTTCATACAATAAACATCCCTGGCAGGGGGTGTCAGGCACAGGAGCGTGTCCAGGTGTGGTGACAGTGACAACCCCATGTCCCACTGCTCTCAGGTGACCCTGCCTGGGCACAGCTCTCCTGGGAGCTGTCCTTGTGTGGTGCCTCTCTGGGATCAGGGCAGGGAGTGTCTGTGCCCACCTGGCCCAGCTCCTCCTCCTGTGCCCTACATCTCTGCCTGGGATGCAATTTTGGCTCCGAGCTTCCTGGGCTCTCTGGGATGGATACAACTGCTCTGCATGGCAAGCTGTGTTCTAGGAGAAGAAACATTTTAGCTGCAGGGCAAGCTGCTGAGGGCTGGGAAAACCAACAGGTTCTGGTCCCCCTTTGATCCAACCCTGGTGAGGTGCTGGTGCTGCTGTGGGTAAAGCTGCTCAGTGACCCCAGGGGCCTGGCCATGCTGGGATCTGTGAGCCTGAGTTAACACTGAGATATTTGTATTTTTATGGGTGTTGCTGACTGGGACTATTTATGGCAGAACTAAAGGAATTAATATTCATAACTTCCCCTGACTGTGCTGTGTAAATCAGGAGTGGCTGTCGCTGTGGGCCCTTGTCCCAGCCATGGCGTGGCAGAGCCTCAGAGGTGGCTGGACAGCCTTGGTGCACAAATTAAAGCTTTTGGAAAGGCCTGGGCTGCTGCCTTGAGCTCTGCCAGGCCAGTCTGGGGCTGCAGGGCCACAGCTCTCAGTGCACCTGGCGAGGGAGGTGAGCCTCATCCCCTGGGCAGGTGTTGATGGGCAGAGATTTTGGGCTCTCCAGGCAGACCTGGAGCTACAGGGCCCTCCAGGCTCCCCAGAGGGGCTTTGCAGGCTGCTGCCAGCTCTGCAGGGCGTGGTGGGATGCACAGGGAGCACTGCAGGAGTGGAGCAGAGCAGGGGGAGCCTGGGGCTGTGCTGGGCTCACCTGCCCGTGGGGAGATGCTGGTGTGTCCCTGCACTGGCTGGAGCCAATTCCATGGGCTGGGGCTCGATATTCCAGCCTGGCAGGGCAGGGGGGTCACACCCTCACTGACCTGCCCCTCCTGAGGGAATGGTGAGCTCTCCAGCCCTGTCCCCAGTGATGAGGAGCAGCCTCAAGCCCTACTGTGATTGTTGATTTGGAGCCTTTTCCTGGAAAAAGCCGAAGTCATTTGTCCTCGGGACATGGTGGGCATAAGCAAAGGGCAATATTTTCCAACATTCTTTTCCCAGAGAAATATAAATACACGTGAATATTCCGTGTGCTCATGCCTGGTTTGACACGCTCTTGGCTGCAAATGCCCTTCCCCAGTGAACCTGGGCAATCAAAACCCCAGAGTGACATTTTCCACTCGATTTTCCCCAGTGACAGTGTGTGAATGCTTCGAGGATGGATGCAGGGAGAAGGGCTGGCTTTGTTTGCACATCTGTCAGCAGTTCCAGGTTTGCTGCAGCTCCTGGGCAGCTTGAGGGGCCTCTGCCCCAGGGCCAGGTGTCTGCTCGGAGTCCTTTGCTCCTGGGTTTCCAGTCCATGTGTTTCCACCCTGCCATCCCATCTCTGACTACACCAAGGCTGTTTGGGACCCCCCTGGAGCTCTGGGCACCTTCAGGTCTCTGCTTTGGGAGCCCACATCACTCATTTTGCAGTTTGGTTCCAGTCTCCAGTTGCAGCAGCTGGAGCCGAGGCAGAGGTCCCAGGTTGTTCTGTGCTGCTTTGGGTTCAACCTTTATCTGCCATTGCTTTGGAGACTGTGTTGTCATCGTTTGCTGTCTGCTAAATGGCAGGGCTTGGGACTGGGTGATCCTAAAGGCCTCTTCCAACCCAAACCATCCTGTGATTTCCATCACTGTTCTTGTGCTGGAAGCACACCCCGGCCCCAGGTGAGCACCTTTCCCCTCCTCATCTCCTGGATTTCCCAGGGTAGATCCTTTGCTGGGAGTTTCTGCAGGCAAACCCCAGCAAAGCAAACCACGACCTGCTGCAGCAGCGGCTCCAGCTCCAGCAGGCACTGGGCTCAGAGCAGCACAGGGTCACTGTTATTTACAGCTGAACTTTCTCCTGTGTTGAACTCTGTGAAATTGTCTTTATTTTTAAAAAGCTTTTTGTACAGAACCTTTAAAGTAGGTGAAAGGAATGTTTCATAGAGGTGACTGGAGAACAGATCTGCTCCTGGGAGCTTTGAGTGAAAAATGGATGTTGCAATCAATATCCCAGCCTCGAATATTTTCTCAAACTGGAATTATTTAACTACAGTTTTGGTTTGGATCAGTAGAGTGTGGGACGCTGTAGGAGCTGGGCATGCGGGGTCCTGGTGCTGCTGAAATAGGCAGCGGGGTGGGGGGAGATGCTGTGGGTGCTGTTCTGCAATCTCAGAGCTCCATCTAGTGAGGGCTGCCCGAGAGGGAGCATCCTCCTCCTCCTCCTCCTCCTCCTCGGGAGCCACCTCGGCCCCGAGAGCAGCTCCTCCCTTGCCCGGCTCCCCTTTTCCCCGGGGAAAGTTGGACCCGCTGGCTTTGCCTCCCGAAGGGCCCAGCCCGAGTCCGCAGCGGTTTCCCGGGGCCTGGCGCGGGCGTTGCCCGCCCGGGCTGGGAGGGTGGGAATGTGCCCCGGGGGATGGATGGGCTGCCCCTGCCCCTGAACCTCGAGGGCTGGGGTGTGTGGGTGTGTGGGGGTGTGCGGGCTGTGAAAGGGGGGAAAGCAATTCCCTGGGCCGCGATAACCCCAGCCTGCCCTCCCTCCTGCAGGAGTCGGTGCTGCAGCACAGGTGGGCACACTGCTGACCCGGGTGGGGTTGGTCCTTTTATTCCAGCTCCAAATGCCAGAGCACACGGTTGTTTTGAACTCACTGGACTGTTATTTGCAGTGCTGAATTTCTGGGGAAAGTTTCTGCTCCACGTGCCTGCTGTGCCAGAATCATTTTTACTCATTAGAACAGTTATTGGTGCACTTTTATGTTTATTGCTTCTTTCCTTCATGCCTTAATGATAAGAAAAGATAACTCTGGCCCTGGCTTGAAGCAGTGCTGTTCTGCTTGGACTAATAATTGTATTTTAATGGCTCCAGATAAGGGATTAGCACTTGGTTTTGGCAAAGATCTGCTTTTACTGCTTGAAATAGTCTGGACCGTGCATTTTATATGGGCAAGTGCCATTAAAAATTACTTGTACCCACCCAAAGGAACAAACCCCAACTATTTGCACTCCTGGAATAAATCATCAGGAAGTGCAGTGCTAGGACAAGGAGTAACGGGCTCAGACTGAAAGAGGGGAAATTTAGGTTAGACATTGGAGAGAAATTCTCCCCAGTCTGTGATTGCATGGCAAAGGCACGTCAGGGAAGGCAGGAGGGCTGTCCTGGGCTTTGGGCAGGCTGCAGCCTGGGCCCTGTCCCTTTGGTGGGGGCACTGAGATGGAAAGATAAAGAACATGGGCAGATTTTAGTGCTGATGGCTGCAGCAGGGAGCCAGGACGTGCCAGAGGTCTGCCACGTGAGGGGTGCTGAGGGGTGATAAGGGCCAATTCAGCCAATTTCACGCTGAAAGTGCCTCTCCTGACTCTGTAAATATTATTTCAGTGAGCTGTCCATCTGCAGCCAGCTCAGCCTTGGGTTTCCAAGCGCCCAGAAAGGTCAGGTCAGGTTGTTTTTAGTGCCGTGGTCAGATGAGAAGGAGTTTGGGAAAAACCTTCGTTTGTTTTCCAGCTGCTTGCAGGGCTGGGGGTCAGTGCCAGTGGGGAGGTGACATGTGGCAAAGGAAAGGGCTGGTCACAGGGGCAGAGGGTGACAGCACCCTGTCCTGGTGGGGATGTGACTGTGCCAGGGAGAGGGGACAGCGCCCTGTGCTGTGGGGATGTTTGGTTCCTGCCCCACTGCTGTCCCTGGGGTCAGCAGCACTGGGGTGCACGTTTGGAACAACGTGAGCCTGGAGACCCCGGAGGTTTATTCCATCTGTTGTATGACAAACCCTTTATTTCTACCCCACAGCTGGATGGGTTTCAGGTCTCAGGTGTCACACTGGGCCGGCTCCTCCTGTCCTGACCTGCGGGAGGGTCCGAGCCCGCCCCAAGCCGGCCCCGGGCTGCAATGCCCTGAGAGTCCTGGGGAAAGCACCCACCAGGATTGTCCCTGCTGGTGACCACGGGCAGGCTCTCGGCTCTGAGCAGGAGCAGCTCTGGCTTTGCTCAGACAGCCACAGCTCCTGACCCCTGTGCTGATCCCCGAGTCCCCCTGCTTGAGGCTGTTAAGCGCAACAAATTATCCTATTCCGCAGAATCGAGGTTTTCCTTTGCTGTTGGTTTGGGGGGTTTGGGTGGATTTTTGCAGTGAAAGGGGAAAAATCGGAACAATGCTATCAGGGTCCAACAGGGCCTTTTGTAGAGCTTTTTTCCCCTCTGTATCACGCTATTCACATGCACTTAAGGGTGTGAACACTCCTCAGCACTCACGGTTTGGGCTCTTTAGTGCCATTCTCGGCAGTTTTTAACTGTTCACACATTTCAGAGCACAAAAATAGAAAAAAAAAAAAAAGGCACTTTCCGAAAGTGAAAGAGGAGCGGCAGCAGCGAGCCCCTGGCAGTGCCATGCGGATGCCACGCCGACGAGTCTCTGCTATTTTTGTGCGGTCGTACTTCTTGACTGAGCTATTCATAAAGTGTGTTTTCAAGCAATATGTTAAAAATAGCCGTTTCCAGAGCCAAAGCCTCTCTCACCGAGTGTCAGTCGGGGTTTGTGGAAGGGGCAGTGCCGGCTCTGTGCCCTGCAGGTGTCACACACCGCAGAGAGCCCAGTGACCCCAGGGGATGTGGGACTTCCCTCCCAGCTCAAACCAGATCCCGTTGTCTGTGAGCTAATCCTCAATTGGCCCGAGACACTCTGCCCACCCCCTGAGGACGATGTTCCTGTTTGCTCTGGGTATGGCTGAGATGCTGAATCCATTTTACTGATTTAATTTTCATCAGGAAGTTCCTGCAGAGCTCCTTGCCCCCCACCCCTCGGGGACCCGTGCCCCTGCAGCTCCAGAGCAGCTTCTCCTGCACGAGGGATGTGACGTTCCCAATGAAACCTGAGGGCTTTGATTTTCATAATGGAGCAATTAATTTTGCTGCCCGTGCTCTCAGAAGAAAAGCCCAATAAATCAGTGGGTGGATGACACCCTGGGCCTCTCCCTGTGCTGTCAGACCACTGCTGTGGCCAGGCTGGCATTTTCTGGCTCCTCTCTCTGCTCTTTTCTTGCCTGGATGGAGTTTTTTTAATCTGCTGCAATATGAAGGTCACTTTCATAGGCTGAATAACATCAAGGAGTTTGGACATGGGGAGGACTGATTGTTCCCAGTGGTTATTTTTAGACTGATACCTGAGGAAACAAACAGCCCATGTCCCACGAGCAGAATGAAAAGAAGTCGGAAACTTTAAGGAAAAGGCTGCCAGAGGCAGGCCCTGCCCCTCCCCTGCAGGGTCCCCTGCCTTACAGGTGTGTGTGCAGTGCTGGCCTCTGCGGCCACAGCTTCTCTCCTGCTCCCGAAGTGTCCGGGGCTTTGGGAAGCTCCTGGAGCCTTTCCCTGCCTGGCTGCTCAGCTCGGGCTGGCCTGGGGCTCCGGGTTCTCCCTCCAGCGGCGCCGCTCGGTGTGCGGGGGCTGCGGGAGCGGGGCTGCGGGAGCGGGGCTGCGGGAGCGGGGCTGCTGTCCCCCCGGGGCTGCGGGAGCGGGGCTGCTGTCCCCCCGGGGCTGCGGGAGCGGGGCTGCTGTCCCCCCGGGGCTGGCGCTGCCCGTGCGGGGCCCCCGGGCGCTGCAGGGCTCCGCACCCGCACACGGGGTCACTGTTGCTCCACGCCGGGGCTGGGCACGGACCGCAAATCCCATCCCCTGTCCGGATGGTGGCCCGGGCACTGTCCGGGCTCTGCGGGCTCCGTCCTGCCGCGGGGCCCCCTCGGTCACCGGGGCTTGGTTGGAACAGGGGAGACCTGGAGCCGCAGCCGGGACACGTCCTCTGATGCCTTCTATGCCCCGGGGTGGCCGGTGACCACGAGGGACCGTGCGGACGGAGGTGAGCGCAGGGCACTGATTGTGCTGCCCCGAGCACAGGAGGGTCCCCGGTGTGGGCACGGGCCGCCCCCAGCCCGGGCTGCCCCGGGGAATTTGCTGGAACGCCGCTGGGATGAGCTGGAGCCGCTGCTGCCTGCGCTGGGGGCGTTCGGAGCTCAGCCACCGCTCACCTGGAACGGCCCGAGCTGCTGCAGCCGAGCCCTGGGCAGCACCTGCCTGTCTGTCCCCTGCCTTCATCCATCGGCCGGCGTTCCCACAGGAGCCCTCACTGCCCCCGGGACAGGTGAGTGGGCCAGGACAGCCCCTGTGGCACAGGTGAGCAGCTCTGGGGCCGTGGCACAGCACAGCACAGCGGGGTGAGCACGGCACCCCCGGGCTGATGGGGACCCCCAGCTCCTCGGGATGGGGATGGGCACCTCACCGCAGTTCTCATTTTCTGCCTTTTTCCTCACTATGTGCCGGGTAAAACAGTCAGAGGTCTCTTCTTCCTGTCGCTTTTTTCCTCTGGAAGTTTTCCTCTGTGCTGTTTTTCCTGTAAGTTTGAGGACAACCTGCCACAGCCTTATCCAGAAGCAGTGCTGGATAATCTTTCCTCTTTCAAAGGAAATTCCTTTTCCTACTTTAGCAGAACATTTGTTTGTGTGACAGTTCCCATTTAGCTTTTGACAAGCTCGGTAGCTGGTCAATTTATTTTACTTTTTAAGTGAAATAATTAATAATGGAAAAAAATTACTTTCTTTGGCCAGCCCTGCGGAGACATTTGCCTTTGTGAAATAATTTTTATTTATGACTCCTTTAATGGTTGTGCAGCAAAATTTTATGGCTTCGGGTTGTGTCCGTTAGGAGCAGGATTTTATCACTGAATTTCGATGCAGGAAGTGTGTGTGTGCATAATGCAAGGCACGCCGGATCCGCGGAGAGCTCCGTGCAGGAATAATCTCCCGTTGTCGGGAGTGTCCATCAGTGCCACAGCCCCGGGGCGGCTCGGGGAGCCTGAGCTCCTCTTCCTCTGAGCTCGGGGCTGCCTGCCCTCGGTACGGGCTTTGGGCAGCCGCAGGAGCCGCCGGGTCCCCCTCACCCTGCACCTCAAATCCCCCCTGCTCTCCCGGACCAGGGATGTCCAAATCCTGCCCAGGCAGCAAAAACCTCTGACCCCGTGTGCTGCCAGCGGCCCACGGGTTATGGTGGGGAGAGAACAGAACTTTCCTCTTCGGTGGGAGCGAGGAGAGACCTCGGGCAGGGAGGGCAGGAGCTGCGGCAGAGCCCTGCGGGAAGGGCGGGCTGGGATGGATGAGGGCAGAGCCGGATCCCTGCATCCCTGCATCCCTGCATCCCTGCATCCCTGCATCCCTGCATCCCTGCCCGGGCAGGGGATGCTGAGGGCGGGCAGGGGATGTTGAGGGCAGGCAGGAGGATCCGTCGGGATGGCAGCTGCAGCCACCGGAGCCTCTCCTCGGAGGTTTCACGGCCGGCGCAGCCGGGAGAATTATTACCGCCCTCTGTTTTATCCAAACAATGATCTTTAAGGGAGAGAGAGAGAGAAGAGAGAAAAAAAAAAAAAAAAAAAATCTAAAACCGCTTTGTTTATGCGGCCCCATTAAGTTTGGAATAACAGAGATGGTATCGTGTAACCGAGGCAGTCACTCCAAAGCGTGAATCCGCCGGGGCTGCTGATGGCTTGAAGAGGCTCCGTGAATCAGCTGTTAACTGCTGCTGCTCCGCGCTGCCCCGCGGCCCGGGGATGCTCCTGCCCCGGTGAGAGCGCGGGCAGCAGCCCCCCTGCCCCGGGGGGAACGGAGATCGTCCTTAGGCAGATGTACACAGGCATTCCATGACTATTCCCGCATTTACAACTAGGCTGGAGGCCGGCGTTGGTAATTCGTTTTCCCCGGCAAACGCGTGGCCTCCCCCTGGGCAGGGATGATGGACTGATGGTGAATGTGCCACCGCTGGCTCCGAGCTGCCGCCCCGGCCGAGCCGCGCACACAGACCGAGGGAATCTCCGCGGATCCACTGAGGGTGAGCAGTGCTTAGAATCCCATTTCAAATGCCGTGGTTTTGCGTCCAAAGGCGCAGCAGCTGTGCCGGGCAGCGAGCCTTGTGCGACCTGTCACAGGGAGAAGCAGCTCCAGCGGCTGGGGGTGACCTGCTCGGCCAGGAGTCCAGGTCAGTGCTTTCATTCCTGATTTTACTGGAATTCAGGAGTTCAGCTGGGCTCTCTGCGGGGAAGCTGGGAGGGGATTTACTGCCCTGGGTCAGTAATTCTCTCCCAACAGGGGCCTGGAGGGGCAGCTTCATTCCTTAGTGGAGGAAGCTGGGCTGGGCTCAGAGGCAGGGGATGTGGTCAGACAGGAGTTCGGGGATGGTTTTTGGTCAGACAGGAGTTCGGGGAGGGCTTGTGGTCACACAGGAGTTCGGGGATGGTTTTTGGTCAGACAGGAGTTCGGGGAGGGCTTGTGGTCACACAGGAGTTCAGGGATGGTTTATGGTCACACAGGAGTTCGGGGAGAGTTTTTGGTCAGACAGGAGTTCAGGGAGGGTTCGTGGTCAGGCAGGAGCCCAGGGATGGAGCTGGAGCTGCCGAGCCTCTGGCCGGTCCAGCCCCAGGCTGAGGTGGGGCACTGCCCGGGCTCCTCTTCCCGGGGTTTCAGTGGCAGCTGCTGGAGGTGCTGCTGCTCAGGCGTTCCGGTTTGGGATGTCACAGACAGGGCGGAAGAATCTTGCGAGGTTCAGCAAAAAGCCACCACTGCCCTGCTGGGCGCCTCCCGAGCGCTTCCCATTTGCACAGAGTGCCCTCAGTCACTCTGTGCGAAGGCCTTGGCTTGCCAAACTCATCCCCATCCAGGCCCAGAGACCGGGACCGGTGCAGCCGTGCCCAGCACAGCGCGGGCCCGGCACAGCTCCCCCGGAGGAGACCTCCCGCTCCCCTGGGGCCCCCAGCCCCGCAGGGAACGGGGCAAAAGGTGCCCTGCGCCTTTGGGAAGGGAACTGAGCACTTCCCCCGCTGCCAGGAGCTAACAGGAGCCTCTGCGATCGCGCGGATCCCCGTGGAGATTCATTTCGGGGCTGTTTATGCAAGAGTCATCTGTTACAAGGTTATTAAGGAGCGAATGTGGGAGTGCACATAAATTAGGCAGGATTGGCTATTGTCCTTGGAAATTAGGGAGCGTTTGAACACACTCAGGCATTGGGAAAGAGCCTGGAGGCCCTTCCAGAGGTTTGGAAAAAACCTTTCTGATTTAGCAGCAGGAGAAGCAGCTGCTGGGGGAAGGTGCCAGTGGATCCTGTTGGGGCACCGAGTCCACAGAGCCAGTTTTTAATCCGGCCTGGCAGCCGGGACCAGCAGCCTGTCCCCGCGGGGGCTGGTTGTGGCTGGGCTGGGCTGGTTTTCCTCAGAGGGCAGTGTTTGTGGTCTGGATTGGGACCGAGTGCAGGTTTTCTCAGTAGCAGGCTGGGGTTGAGCCGTGTCCTGGGGTTGAGCCGTTCTGCACCACGGCAGCACCAACCTCTCCCTGCAGCACAGACCCTGTTTTGGGCTCTTCTGCACCCTGTGGAGAGGGATGGAGATCTTTGGGGACTTGGAGCTTTGCATTTACTCTGAGTATTGCCCAGGGTTGTCGTAATGTGCTGGGAGCAGGTGTAATAAATGTCTTTGTGCCAGACCAGCACGGTGGCTCTGGTTGGGTTTGTTTCTTGCAGATCTTCTCCACCGTTGTCTTTTGGGACCTGAGACCCCCCTGGTGTCACAGAGGAGCCCTCCCAGCTCCTCCTGCAGAGGTGAGGGGGTGTCCTGCTGCCCACCCTGCCCCGGGGCTGCCTCGGGGGCTCATTAGTGAGTCTGGGTAAACACAATGAGATGCTGAGAACAGTCACCGACTAGTTTTTTGTTTTTATTATTATTATTATTTAGACTTCAGATCTTTGGCAAATGAAAAATTCTAATTATCAAAGAAATCTCAATTACCAAGTGAAATACCAGCAAAATAGTTTTTTAGAAACGTATTGAAAGATGAAGGTGACTGGGGTTATTATTGTTCCTTTTGCGTTTTCAGAGCCCAGGCAGACATTATTTATTACCACTATTTTTACCATAGTAGTTAATTTTGAATAAACATTAGGATTCTACTCCATCTGATCCTCACTGGAGTGTTGCAGTCTCTGTTGCTGCTGCTGTTATAAATGTGATTGCAGATGCAAGAGCTCAGCTAGAACATACTGTCTCCACACACAGGAAAGAGAAGGTTTCACAGGAAAAATGCCAGTAAACCAAAAGCCCAAAATAAGCTCTGAGTGTGATGGTTTGATTTTCCGTGGTCTGTCAAAACCAATTCTTTGGTAAACCTCTGGCTTCTACTGAACTGCAGCTCTAATGTCCCCCTGTTGGCCCTGAGGGCAGCTTGTGCCCTGGGGGAGCATCCTGCAGCTCTGTGGGGAGCAGAGAGAGCCCTGCCCAGCCCTGGCACTCTGAGCTCCTGCCCATCCCAGATGCCTCACCTCAGTCCTGGCTCTCTGTGAACTCCTGCCCATCCCAGCTGCCTCACCTGTGCATTTTCACCCCTCCCTTCGTTGTTGGCCAAAGATCTTCTGATGAATCATCAGCATCTTTTGGAGAGAGCTGGGGGGTGGTTCTCTCCTTCCTTTCTTGGCAAACCCTCAGCTTCCAAGCTTTGAGAGTCCAGAGCAGGAAAGAGGTGGGGGCAGTTTTCCTAAACAGCAAAAGGTGGCCCTGCAAAGTCGTTCCTTCCCATATATTCACAGAGATATGGATGAACCCGTGTGTGTGCTTTCAGCCAGGCCTGGAGCTGCCTGTGGGGCTTGGTGCCCTGTCAGAGTGAACCCTTCAAACCTTTTGTCTTTTTGAAGGGTTAAAGTGGCAGCACGTGAGCCCCTGCACCTGAGCAGGACCTCAGGGACCCCTGAGCCACGGGTCACCTGCAGAGGCAGAACTGTTGGGAAGAGCAGCAGAGAGCACTGAAGGAGACTCCCAAGGGTCTGGCAGGGAGGGCTGGTGGGGAGAAGGGAGATAAGGGATGGGGGGTGGTGGGAGAAGGGAGATGAGGGATCAGGGGTGGTGGGAGAAGGGAGATGAGGGATCAGGGGTGGTGGGAGAAGGGAGATGAGGGATCAGGGGTGGTGGGAGAAGGGAGATGAGGGATATGAGGGGTGTTCACCCCTGGACTGCTGTGGGCACAGGGGCAGGGACTGGGGCAGCAGCGGGGCCAGGCTGAATCCCAGGGTCCTGTCCTGTCCCACGGTGCCCAGGCCAGCAGTGAAATGTGGGCTCAGCCATCCCACAGACAGCCCCCTGCCCTGTGGAGGGCTGGCCCCGATGCTGTCAGAGGTCCCTGTGCTCTTTGGGGTGAGCACACAACACCGGCAGGGCACAGAGAAAACTGGGGAGTTTTTCCCTGAGCCACCAACAGCGAGGGGCCCAGACAGTTTGGACAAGCTGTCAAAGCCATCCAGATAGCCCAAATAATCATCAGGCCACATTCCTGCTGGCCCCAGCAGTTGCTAGTGGTTGTTCTGAAACAAATACAAACCCGATTTGCTCTCACAGTCATTCCTGAGGCACGAGATAAACTTCATCCTCTCCACTGCTGCTGCCAGAGGCCGAGCAGTGACCCCCAGACACCCCCTGAGCCTGCCTGGGGCAGGCTGTGCCCAGCCTGGGACACCCCTGGGCTGTCCCTGCAGGAACATCAGTTTGCTCTGGCTCTGTGACACGCTCCTGTGCTCGGGGAGAGGCTGTGGCCACCCGTGTGTGACCTGGGCACAGGTAAGTGGTGTCCTCCCCCTCCCCACAGCCCCTCCCTGTCCCAAACCACCACCCAGCCGAGGGGGATGAGCACCCTGGGATGAAGGCACACGGGGCAAGGAGGGGCTGGCACCCAGGGCCGTGTGTCACCTCCCTGGTGCTGGCTGTGGGGTGGGACTCTGGCAGGTTTTAATAGAACTTCAACTATATTTAGATGGAAAATAAATACATTCTTGGCCTGCACACGCATTTTGATGCCTGATGAATGGGCAGGACCTCTTTCACAGGAAACTCTGGCATTCCTGGGGCTGTGCTGGGCACAGGGGCCCTGCCAGCCTGTGCTGGTGTTGTCACTGCAGAGCTCTGCCCGTGGCTGGTATTAATAGCTGTGATTATTATTAGTGCTGCATGGGAATGAGGGACCTGGGGGTGCTGACACCTCAGCTGTGTGTTTGTGAGGGCACAGGGACCCTGCCTGGGCTGGGCTGTCACAGCTGCTCCCTGGGGACGGTCCCTGAGGGTGGCCCATCCCAGCACCATGGCTGGGGACGCTTGGAGCTTTCCTGGATTTCTCCTTCTGGACCTGCTGCCCAGGAATTCCCACAGCGTGGTCCTCAGCACACCCACCCCACGTGTCTGTACAGCTGCCAGGCCTGCAGATGCCACCGAGGCAGCTGCAGCTGGAGCACAGCTGTGCCTTTGATTAAATTGGCTGCTTTTGCAGTTCTCCAGAGCCTGAGCAGCCCCTTGGTGAGGCCCCATCTGTGCCTGAAGGAGCAAACGCAGCTGGGTGAGCCCAAATCTTCCCTCACCGCCCCCTGGACCTGGGTCTTGGGGTGGGTTTATAAATCAAGTTCAATCTTTTGGCACTAAACCAAATTTCATCCAATAAAGATGAAAATGTGGCAGTGCCCACGCTGCCTGCTGGGTGTCAGGGGGTGCAGCCTCACAGAGGGGAGGTGGGCAACTCCCAGTGGCTTTGGCTGGGAATCCCTGTGGAATCCCTGTGCAGCTCTGTCCTTCCCCAGGCTGCTGGGCACACCAGGACACCCCACACAGCTCCTGCATGCCAGGAGGGACGGAGCCCTGCCCTGAGCCCAGCAGCTCCTGCCCCAGCCCTGGAGCTGCTGTGGGATCTGCACCACTTCTGCAGCACCATCCTCTCCTCCCTGTGCTGGGCTTCCAGCCCCTCTAAAATACTTTTCTTCTATTGCCCAGAACAGGTTCGTTGCTCTGTGCTGAAAAGCCAAAGCCATCTGAAGGAACTCCCCACAAAAGGCTCTTCCCAGGACAAAGGTTCTCAGGGCAGTGATGTGTCAGTGTCTCGGAGCCCTGGGACCCCTCCCTGGCCCTGCCTGCCTGTGGGGGGGACGAGCTCTCACTCAGCCTCATTTTCTCTCATCTTCCCAGGTCCTGGGGGGATTTTCCCAGCCCTGGGACTGCGTGGGCTCTGTGCTCTCAGCGTGGTAACATCACCCCCGTGCTCAGAGCCTGCTGGTCAGCAGTCCAGCTCCCATTTTAGGACAGATCTTCCCCAAACCGCTGCCTTATTTGGCCTTTCCCGCGGTGATGCCGGTGACATCACCCGCCCGGCAGTCGGTGCGGGGCCGTCACCCCCAGAGGAGGAGCCCGGGGGAGGAAGGGCCGTGGGACCCCGGGGACAGGGGGCCGGGGTATGGCACGGGCACGGCGGGGTTGGTGTGGGACGGAGCTCTGACCCCCCGGCACCGGGCAAGGGGCAGCATCCCTCACCCTGCCGGGCACAGGGCTGTGTCTGAGGGCCACCTGCCCCCGGTGACACACTGAGCCTGTCCCCTGCCCCAGGTGACACACTGAGCCTGTCACTGTGTGTCCCCTGCCCCCGGTGACACACTGAGCCTGTCCCCTGGCCCAGGTCACACACTGAGCCTGTCCCCTGCCCCAGGTGACACACTGAGCCTGTCCCCTGGCCCAGGTCACACACTGAGCCTGTCACTGTGTGTCCCCTGCCCCAGGTGACACACTGAGCCTGTCCCTGCCCCAGGTCACACACTGAGCCTGTCACTGTGTGTCCCCTGCCCCAGGTCACGCACTGAGCCTGTCACTGTGTGTCCCCTCGGGGTGTCACAGCTGTGTCTGCACGGGAGCACTGTGACAGTGACAGCAGGGTCTTGGTTGGCAGTTATTTACCCCGGGAACTCCAGGTGTTTTCCCTCTGGAGCCCTGCCCCTGGCACAGCAGGGTTTTCTGTGCCCGTGCTGCCATCTGAGTGTGGAAAACCAGCCCAGTTCCCTGGGACACGGGACAAACACCTTTGTTCCCTGCTCTGGAGCTTTCCCCTTGCCACGTCAGAAACCCACAGCCCAGCCCATCTCCTCCTGGCTGAAACCCGGCTGTAAAAAACTTCCCTGCCAAGAGCTAATTAGAAATAAAATTACTTGTTCTGAAAAATCAGGTGAAGGGGATGTTTCTGGGTTAGGGAGATTTCCTGATTGCATAAAGGCAAACAAAACACAACTCCCACATTAATGGTTCTCCAGAGATAACCCAATTGATTCTGCCACATTTAAGAATGAATCAGAGTCATTCTGTTGGCAGAAGTGGTGCTGCCAGCTGCTGCTGCTGCTGTTTCTGGGGGCAGAATGGCTGAGGAATGCTGAGTTTTGGGTGTCCACCGGCTGCACCAGGACAGGGCCTGCATTTTCCAGGGTAAGCTGCTCTGAGAAGCGATTCATAATGAGAACTAATCTAGAATTTTATAAATTATTTTGATTTCTAGTTTTCTATACTATTTATGTGGAGGACCATAATGAAAATCTCTCTTTGAGGCAGGATTTGTGAAGCAGCAGCAGGAATTGTGCTCATCCCTTTGGTAGCTCCAGGGGGGTTGGAGTTCCCTTGATTTCCTGCATCTATTTTTGACATGGAGCCGCTCAGATGGTGAAGGCATCAGCTGGCCACGCTTGTCCTGCGCTGTCCAAAACAGGGAAATGACTCTTCCATGTGGGAAGGGAGGGAGAAAAGGCTACAAGTGACTGCAAGAGTGCAATAATTGTTTGGGCACTAAGAATGTGTGAAATAAACTGAATTTACTTTAGGATTAAGGAGGAAAATCTAGGGAGTCTCTGAGACAAATCTGACACCATGTGAGAGCTGCAGTTAATTGAAGTGTCTCAGATGTGTTTTCTCTTAAGCGTTTGGAATTTGTTTTCCCAGAAACACACAAAGTGCCGGGAAAACGAGGCGGGACCGACAGACGGACACACAAACCCGGGAACCACCGGCCCGCAGCGAAAGGAAATTAAAGGGAATTAAAGCAGCGAATCCACAAAGGCTCCGCCTACAGCCGGCCCCGGGACGGCCCGAAATACACAAAATATACAAAATACACAAAATACACAAAGACAAGAACCGGGCGGGGAGCGGGACCCGAGCGGGGAGAGCGCGGGGGGAGAAACAAACAGGGAAACAAACACAGAAACACACAGAGAAACAAACACCCCAGCACAGAAACAAAGACAGAAACCAGCACAGACACACCCCGAGCTCCCGGGACCCACAAACGCTCTGCGGGCACCGGGCGGGGAGACAAAAACAATCCCGGGAACTGCGCTGTGCCCATCCCGGGCCCGCCGCGGAACCCGCACACAGCCCGCGGAGCGCCGTGCAGCCGGGAGGTCACAACGGGGTAAAATACGGGAAACGGCGAGTGTCGGTGAGGATAAGTGTGTGGGCACTCCATCGTTACCTACAGGGCGTTTTGTTAGAAACCCCTTAGAAAAGGACAATCCGCTGAAGGGAGCCGGGCCCCCGCGGGCTGCGGAGAGCTGCGGTTCTCTGTGTGCTGTGTGTGCAGGGCCGTGTCCGTCCCCGTGCCCACGGCCGGTGGCTCAGTGACCTCTCGGTCCCGTTTTTCCCGGGGAAAGGACAATTAACAGTCACCGGCACCGAGACCTGGCCCGGGCCGGGCCGGGCCGCGCCGCTGCAACATGCTTCCGGCGGGAAACCGTGTCCGCAGGGCGCGGGGCCCGCCGCCCGCTCCGCGGGGCCCGGCGCTCCGTGTGCGTGAGAATTGTGTAAAACGAGTGATGTGGGTAAAGAATTGGCTTTTCCCGCATGTAGATCATGGAGCCTCGGCTGACTTATTGCACCGATAGACCATGACCCCCCCAGCCTTTCCCGTGGTGGGCTGATAGGGGAATGAAGGGCAGGGCTCCCTCACCCTCCCGCAGGCCGCGCTACCCCAGGACCAGCCCCGTGAATATTCAGGGCACAGCTCCCAACCTCAGGCTTCTTCTTTATTTTTGAGACAGGAAAAAAACCCCCCATTATTTGCAGAGCCACTCTCCTAATATTTTGCCTGACCGGCTTAATTGTTTTTCTCCCCGTCCCTTAACTGTTTGCTGTGCTGCGGGCAGGGCTCAGGCGCGCCTTGTGCAGACATTAATTAATGTGAGCTTTGTTTAAATCCCGAGGGCCGCTGTCAGGCCCCGAGCAGCGGGACTGGAGCCAGGCAGAGCTCGCAGGTTGGACAGGGCTGGGGCACAGCCAGGGCTGGTTGTATTTTAACGCTGTCCAAATATTAACTCTGCCCAGAGGATGTGGAGGTGTTTCCTTGGCAGGCCAGCGTCCGGCACAGCGCCGGCCTCCGCCAGACACGGCATCTCCAGACACCGCCTGAAACCAGGGCCTGGCTGTGAGCTCTGCGAGGAAAGGCACGGAGGGAGCAGGCAGGAGAGTCCTGGGACATTGGGGACTTTGCAGGACAGTCCTCTGCTGCCAGCCCTGGGACGGCACGGCCACACGGTGACACGGTGACACTGGCCCTGGGTGTGAGTGGGCAGCGCTCAGGGGCTGGCCTTGCATCAATCCTTCTTTGGAGCCACCATAAATATAGTTCTTGTTGCTCCTGGTTTGCTCCTGGTGATGGTGATGATCCTTCTTTGGAGGGAAAATATAGTTCCTGTTGGTCCTTCTTTGCTCCTGGTGATGTTAGCGTTTTTTTTGGTAACATTTTTTGAAATCGGGCAACAATCTACAAAACCCTCACTGAGGAGAGGATGATTTTTTTTTTTTGTGATTTGGCTGAAGAAAGGGAGTTGAAAAGCAAATAAGAGCTCAAATTAGATTTATATAAACATAACCTCACTTTTTAACAGAAGAACACACAGCCATATGGGCTTTCTTTAGCTCTGCCCTAAAGGAGCAGCTGCTGCAGGTTTCAGGAAGTTTCCACCCGCACTTCATGAATTCTTGCTTTTTCACCTCTAAATTTTTCTCTCTAGGGCTTTTAAGCAAGTTTTATTGTAGTGTTTATACAGCCAGCTCACTCTGCCTTTGGTTTATGTTTTTCTCGCCTGCAGCCACTGAATTCTGAGGTTTATTAGTTACAGGTATCTGAAATCACATTTTTTAAAAGAATTGACTGCCTAATAAAGCCCCTTAAAAGTTTCTGTTTAGGGCAATTGTCCTCTGCCCCAGGATCAGGTTCCTAGTGAGTTATACCCAGGATCAACAACTTCTCTGTGGCTGTTTGTTACCACCCTGGTAAATAACAAGAATCCCATCCATTCCTATAAATCAGGTCTGCATCAGTTCATTGGAGAAGTATCCAAGCAAAGAGTTGTTTTTGGAAACAAACTAAAGGAGGAGGGTGATGGTTTTCTGTGCTGGAATGATGCAAACCAGAGCCTGGGCACCCTCAGTGCAGACCCCCACCCTGGGGCTGTGCTCTCACAGCCAAAGCCAGGCACTGCAGGGAAGGAGAGGCCACTGCAGGTTTTTCTCCTCACGTGAGGATTTTCTGCACGGTTCCGGGAGCACAGGAGGTGCAGAGCTGGCTCCCCACACCATCCGTGCCCCACAAATCCCTCCTCTTACCCACTGAGGACACGGCTCCTTCCACGTGGCTGCAGTGCCAGGAAATCAGTAATAAGTAAAGCTCAGTGTGCAGGTGTTTTCCATGGACCAGGGAAAGGTGAAAAATGCCTGCAGAGCCCTCCCTCCTGGAGAGACCCGNCCGGGCCCCGAGCCCGGGCCCGGGCCGGGCCGGGCCGCGCCGCTGCAACATGCTTCCGGCGGGAAACCGTGTCCGCAGGGCGCGGGGCCCGCCGCCCGCTCCGCGGGGCCCGGCGCTCCGTGTGGGTGAGAATTGTGTAAAACGAGTGATGTGGGTAAAGAATTGGCTTTTCCCGCATGTAGATCATGGAGCCTCGGCTGACTTATTGCACCGATAGACCATGACCCCCCCAGCCTTTCCCGTGGTGGGCTGATAGGGGAATGAAGGGCAGGGCTCCCTCACCCTCCCGCAGGCCGCGCTACCCCAGGACCAGCCCCGTGAATATTCAGGGCACAGCTCCCAACCTCAGGCTTCTTCTTTATTTTTGAGACAGGAAAAAAACCCCCCATTATTTGCAGAGCCACTCTCCTAATATTTTGCCTGACCGGCTTAATTGTTTTTCTCCCCGTCCCTTAACTGTTTGCTGTGCTGCGGGCAGGGCTCAGGCGCGCCTTGTGCAGACATTAATTAATGTGAGCTTTGTTTAAATCCCGAGGGCCGCTGTCAGGCCCCGAGCAGCGGGACTGGAGCCAGGCAGAGCTCGCAGGTTGGACAGGGCTGGGGCACAGCCAGGGCTGGTTGTATTTTAACGCTGTCCAAATATTAACTCTGCCCAGAGGATGTGGAGGTGTTTCCTTGGCAGGCCAGCGTCCGGCACAGCGCCGGCCTCCGCCAGACACGGCATCTCCAGACACCTCCTGAAACCAGGGCCTGGCTGTGAGCTCGGCGAGGAAACACACGCAGGGAGCAGGCAGGAGAGTCCTGGGACATTGGGGACTTTGCAGGACAGTCCTCTGCTGCCAGCCCTGGGACGGCACGGCCACATGGTGACACGGTGACACTGGCCCTGGGTGTGAGTGGGCAGCGCTCAGGGGCTGGCCTTGCATCAATCCTTCTTTGGAGCCACCATAAATATAGTTCTTGTTGCTCCTGGTTTGCTCCTGGTGATGGTGATGATCCTTCTTTGGAGGGAAAATATAGTTCCTGTTGGTCCTTCTTTGCTCCTGGTGATGTTAGCGTTTTTTTTGGTAACATTTTTTGAAATCGGGCAACAATCTACAAAACCCTCACTGAGGAGAGGATGATTTTTTTTTTTTGTGATTTGGCTGAAGAAAGGGAGTTGAAAAGCAAATAAGAGCTCAAATTAGATTTATATAAACATAACCTCACTTTTTAACAGAAGAACACACAGCCATATGGGCTTTCTTTAGCTCTGCCCTAAAGGAGCAGCTGCTGCAGGTTTCAGGAAGTTTCCACCCGCACTTCATGAATTCTTGCTTTTTCACCTCTAAATTTTTCTCTCTAGGGCTTTTAAGCAAGTTTTATTGTAGTGTTTATACAGCCAGCTCACTCTGCCTTTGGTTTATGTTTTTCTCGCCTGCAGCCACTGAATTCTGAGGTTTATTAGTTACAGGTATCTGAAATCACATTTTTTAAAAGAATTGACTGCCTAATAAAGCCCCTTAAAAGTTTCTGTTTAGGGCAATTGTCCCCTGCCCCAGGATCAGGTTCCTAGTGAGTTATACCCAGGATCAACAACTTCTCTGTGGCTGTTTGTTACCACCAAGGTAAATAACAAGAATCCCATCCATTCCTATAAATCAGGTCTGCATCAGTTCATTGGAGAAGTATCCAAGCAAAGAGTTGTTTTTGGAAACAAACTAAAGGAGGAGGGTGATGGTTTTCTGTGCTGGAATGATGCAAACCAGAGCCTGGGCACCCTCAGTGCAGACCCCCACCCTGGGGCTGTGCTCTCACAGCCAAAGCCAGGCACTGCAGGGAAGGAGAGGCCACTGCAGGTTTTTCTCCTCACGTGAGGATTTTCTGCACGGTTCCGGGAGCACAGGAGGTGCAGAGCTGGCTCCCCACACCATCCGTGCCCCACAAATCCCTCCTCTTACCCACTGAGGACACGGCTCCTTCCACGTGGCTGCAGTGCCAGGAAATCAGTAATAAGTAAAGCTCAGTGTGCAGGTGTTTTCCATGGACCAGGGAAAGGTGATAAATGCCTGCAGAGCCCTCCCTCCTGGAGAGACCCGTGTGGGGCAGGGCTGGGAGTAAGCCTTGCTGTGAGGTGACAACAACCAGGGTGCTGTGGTGGGCTCCTCTGGTGACCCCTGGCCCTGGAGGGGCGGCTCCTCAACAGGGAGTTACTGTCCTCCTGGCACTGGCAGCTTTCTCTTATTCACAGGGGCCCAGAAATCGAATTTCAAGTTTAATTGTTTGTTTTGGCCTGAATATTACAAACACACACAAGGAAGCAGCAGTGACTGAAGGGCTCTCCTCCCCTCCCCTCCCTCCCCCTGGGGGTGTGTGGGGACGAAGGTGACCCAGATGCTGCCACTGTCCTCAGGCAGCCTCTGTCTCTGCCCTGGTTCAGCCTCCCCATCACAGACACATGGGCCCTTTCTCTGCCTAGAGGATTTCTTTAAAAAAAAGGGGGACCACAAATGAGACAGCCCTGCAAATATTTGCAGATTCAGAGCAGCTAAGCTCTGAAAAACTTCAGCTTGCAAAGCTTTTGCTGAGATGTGGCTTCTGCCCAGTCAGTGGCTATTCCTCTGGGGGGAGGCTCTGCCCTCCCTCTCTCCCACCCCTGCTCCTGGCTGCGTCGGGAGTGGGGGAGGAGGTGAAGGATTTTTGTACCCAAAAATACTTTATTTAGAGCTTTAGGAACATTTAAATGTATTGTCAGTCATATTTAGAAGAACTGCAGTTGAGCTGGAGGTTAAGGTGGAGCAGGATGCTCACACAGGAGAGGTGACATCCTGTGCTCACCTGCCCTGGCCATGGACAGGGCGTGAAGGGCTTTGTCCTTTGCAGCCCCACGAGTTAAAACACGGCCCTTGCCGGGGGGAGGATCAGCTCGTGCCTACCCCGAATTTCAGTTCTAATATCAACACTAAAGGCTCCCATTTGTTTTGAGCTGTTTGATGCGTTAATTTCACGCTTTTGCTCCCGACACTGGAGAGGCACAGGATTCTGTTAAGCTGTTTAATTGCAGTAAATTTCTTTAGCAGA
The DNA here is from genome assembly GCA_013397395.1 of Sinosuthora webbiana. Lineage (NCBI taxonomy): Eukaryota > Metazoa > Chordata > Aves > Passeriformes > Sylviidae > Sinosuthora > Sinosuthora webbiana. Next base: position 2,584 of record VXBN01012653.1, on the reverse strand, counting down.
CAGTATTTTACGAGCTGCAGAAATACCTGCAAGGCTTGAGCAGGTGCCAGCAGTCCCAAAAGGCTGAAGTGAGTAAGTGTGTGCTGAACAGGGACTTCTGCGAATTACAATTTATAGACCACAAAGTCAAAGCTCAGAACATGCTGCAGCGGCTGCCACTGTCCCTCAGCCCCCCTGCAGCTCTCTTGGAGCCCCTTTAGGTTCTGGAGGGTGTCAACGAGGTCTCCCCGGAGTCTTTCATTGTGCACAAAGTGAACTTGACCCCCTCCTGCCAGCCCCCCCCGTGGCAGGGAGGGTGGTGGGGTGACCCAGCCCTGCCCTCACAGCCCCCAGCAGTGAGGGCTGGGGAGAGGAGAGGGCCAGCCCAGTGCTCCCCCCAACCCCTCCTCTCCCCGTGCCTCTGCCCTGACATTTGCCCAAGCTCCCACCCGCATTCCTCTGCAGCAGGAACCACCTCTTCTCCACGAGCCTCGGCTGGCTTTTAACCCTGCCTGGGCTGCAAGGGGATCCCCTTTTCCCCCAGAGCTCCCCAGGCAGGGCAGAGGGGAGGGTTACCCACAGAACAGGGTTCTACTGAAAATCCCACCCCTAAAGTGCTCATGTGTGAATGTGGATCCCCAAATGCAGCAGAAGTGTCACCCATGGGGGCTGGCAGAGACCTCACCCCCCTCTGCTCCTTCCCTGGGCTCCTGTGGGCACCCCAGTGTCCCCAGGAGCCTCACCACCCCCAGGGGCTGTGACAGGGCTGCTGGAGGCACCAGGAATGTCCCAGCACAGCCATGGGCCTGTCCCCAAGGCAGGAGAGCTCACAGCTCAGCCCTGCAGCAGGTCCAGCTTCACCCAACTCATCTCTGAGTTATTTAAACACAACCCACCAAGGGGAGCAGGCCTTGAGGAGAAACCAGAGGCTGCTGAGCAGAAAGAGCCCCCAGAAGTTGTGAGCTCCTTGAACACTCACCTCAGTGAGAAAAGATCCCAGGTCTCTGTCAGACCATGTGGATACCCAGTGTAACAGGGCAGAGTGAGCACAGACACCTGCCAGCCTGGAGCACCTGATGTTTCCAGTGAGTACCAGGAGCATCACTTGATGTAGGGAACAAACACGACCTGCAGGGACTCAGTGCCAGATCTGGGGTGGCCCCAGACCTGAGAGGCCACGGGAGAGCTGTGGGACAAGGGGCAGGGCAGAGCCCAGGGCAGGGAGCTGCTGCCTCCCAGGGGAAGGTCCAGCTCCTCGGCACTAGGGAGGGTCACTGAAGTATTGCCGGGAAAAAGTGACATTGCAGCATCTCAGGGACACACACACGCACTCTGCCCCCAAGACAGCTGAGGCTGTAAAGCTGTTTTCCACAAAATTCTTTACATTCCAGCTCCAGGGTGGCAGCTCCATGGGCTGAGTCATCACTGGGCAGGCACAGCCCTGCCCCTGTCACCAGGGTGAAGCCCCAGCCCTGTGCCCACTCCTTGGTTTTGCATCTTTGCACAGGACAAAGCCCCGGCTGCCTGTGGCTGCAATTTTCTATCGTTTGCTTTCAGCAAGTTGATCAAATTCCTCAAACCCACTGCCTTGGCACAGTGGCAGCAGCCTGTTAGGCTAATTCCAGTGAGGATTTAAAAACCACAAACACCCCTTGTTTTTGACCACAACTGTAGGTTTAGTAGGCCAGAAGTTACTGTTGAGATGTGTTATTTCCAAAAGACTATGGCAAGGTCTTAGTCATAAGAAGGTTGGACAGAGTTGATAAAAACCAGCACAGCCAGGCCCTCCTTTGCAGTTCCTCCTGGCCAGGTGCACTGTGCACCTCCCACCCGTGGGCACAAGGGCCCCTGTCACACCCAAGAGGACCCCAAGGAAACTCTTCCCTCAGGCTGTGCTGGATGCAGGGGGACTTGGAGTTGCTTGCAGGTGAATAGTCAGACTCTTACATTTTTTAACCTTCCCCTTCTCCTGCATTTCCAAACGCCCCCAGTCCTGGTGGGGCTGCCCTGCTCAGGCCCTGCTCTGGCTGCAGGTGGTGCACAGGAGGCTGGCCTTGGCCAGGGTGAAGGGTTTGCCCGTCAGCAGCGTCTCACACTCCAGGCAGGCAAAGTGCTTGTTGTGCCAGGCCAGCCCTTCCACCTGCTGGTAGTCCTCCGAGAAGATGATCTGTGGGACAGACAGACAGACAGACAGACAGACAACTGCTTATTTCCACCACCTCACCCAGCTGGAGCCTGGCAGGAGCAGGGAGAACCAGCCCCACACTCCCACCAAGCCCATCAGCCATGGAGGCCAGGAATGGGCACACAAAATAATCCCAGGATGGTTTGGGTTGGAAGGGACCTGTAAAGGTCACCTTGTGCCAACCCCCTGCCCTGGGCAGGGACACCTTCCACCAGCCCAGGGAGCTCAGAAGCCCTGACTGAGCCTGGCACTGGCAGGAGCAGAGGGGCACTGGGTGGTTCCCCCCCAGCACTAGTGGGAGCAGAGGGTCTCCAGCTGGTCCCCACCCTGCACAGGGGGACCAAAGGACCCTGGTCACTCCCTGTCCTGGTGTAGGGGGATCACAGGGACTCTGCCATGGCACAGGGGGATCACAGGGAC
>VXBN01012652.1:30245-53714 GCA_013397395.1 Sinosuthora webbiana | reverse complement strand
TGGGGCAGTGTGGGGGGATCAGGCTGTCCTGGGGCACTGTGGGGGGATCAGGCTGTCCTGGGGCGGTGTTCAGGCTGTGGTGCCGTTGCAGTGGCCGGGGAATGGAGCCCCTGGGGGCCGTGGGGGCCGTGCAGCACCAGCTGCGGGAAGGGCTCCCAGACGCGGCTGCGGCTCTGCACCAGCCCGGCCCCGGCGCACGGCGGGCCCCGCTGCCACGGCCCCGACACGCAGCTCCAGCTCTGCTTCCGCCGGCGCTGCCCAGGTGAGACCACATTCTCCTTCCCTTCCCCAGGTCTGCTTCGCTCATGGTTAACCCTTTCCGGTTCTGAAAGTCTAATCCCTGAAAAAACTCCACTTCAGGCTTGTTATTGTCGCTGACTCTGTCCCTGCTTAGTGTCTGCTGTAGAGCCTACAGACGGGATTTCTTTCCTTGTTCTTGTTGCTTTACCTCACAGAAGCCGCGTTTTAAATTATTCATAATTAAATGATAGCTTTCCTAAATACTTATTTTTAAAATTTTCTTATGTTCTGTTACTCATTTATCCTTTTCTTCCACATTTCAATGAGTGCTTCATGAGATGACAGGAAAAATCACATTTCTGAAATGGGATTTTTATATTTGGCTGTGTGCAGGGATAATCCAGGGAAATTCCATGGATTGCAACGTGCAGCATGTCAGACTGAGCCTTCTGGCTTCATGCTCCTTTTTGCTCTTGCCAGATGCTACAGAGTCCTCATCAAGACCAGGAAGCAGGAGAAGGGAGAAGCCCAGGCTGCTCCAAGGCCCATCCAACCTGGCCTTGGACACTTTGAGGGATCCAGGGGCAGCCACAGCTTCTCTGGGCATCCTGTGCCAGGGCCTTCCCACCCTCACAGGGAACAATTCCTTCCCAATATGCCATCTATCCCTGCCCTCTGGCAGTGGGAAGCCATTCCCTGTGTCCTGTCTCACCATCCCTGTTCCCAAGTCTCCCTCCAGCTCTCCTGGAGCCCCTTTAGGCACTGCGAGGGACTCAAGGTCTCCCTGGAGCCTTCTCTTCTCCAGGTGAACACCCCCAGCTGTCCCAGGCTGGCTCCAGAGCAGAGGGTCTCCAGCCCTGGGAGCAGCTCTGGGGCCTCCTCTGGACCCTCTCCAGCAGCTCCATGTTCTTCTGTGTTTCTGGCCCCAGGGCTGGAGCAGCTCTGCAGGTGGGGTCTCACCTGAGAAGGGCAGACAGGCAGAATCCCCCCTCCCCTGCTGCCCACACTGGGGGATCCGCCCAGGCCATGGGGACTTCTGGTCCCACCTCGCATGGCCAGGGCTGGTCCAGCTCTCACCCACCCGCACCCCCAGGTCCCTGGGGAGAAATCCCTGAGTAGCTGAGACGCTGTAGAGGGTCAGTGGCATCCATGTTTGGTTTTCCCTGATGTAGCAGTGCTGTGCTGTGTTACTCCTGGAGTCAGAGGCTGTAACTGCTGTGCCTCTCTCCCCAGTGGATGGGAAGTGGTCCCCATGGAGTAGCTGGAGCGCCTGCAGCGTGTCCTGCGGGGGAGGCAGCAGGCAGAGGACGCGCCACTGCTCCGACCCAGCCCCACAGTTTGGGGGACACAAGTGTGAGGGAAGTGACATACAAACGGATTTTTGCAACAGTGATCCTTGCCCAGGTACGTACTTTGGGTTGGGCTGTTCACCCGCTCTTTGGGTTTGATTCTTTTCTTTTGGGAAAAAAAATTAAGAAGTTACTTTTCAACGAAAGTATTTTCCTAGCTTGACTGACTGGTTTTAAATCCCTGAGGAAGATCAAGTCTGACTTATTCTTGCAGTTCATGGCAACTGGGGCCCGTGGAGCAGTTGGGGAACTTGCAGTCGGACGTGCAATGGGGGCCAGACAAGGCGGTACCGGAGCTGTGACAACCCACGCCCGGCCAGTGGCGGCAGGGCCTGTGCTGGGGCTGACGTGCAGATCCAGAGGTGCAGCACGGACCTGTGCCCAGGTCAGTGCCCACAACAGCAGCAGGAATGCAGCTTTCCCTGCAAGGCATCAGGGTGTACGCCACATAAGGAATGTAGACCACGCGTAGAACTGTCCCAGGCCAGGTTGGATGGGGCCTGGAGCAACCTGGGACACTGGAAGGTGTCCTGCCCATGGAAGGGGGTGGGATGAGATGATCTTTAAGGTCCCTTCCAACCCAAACCAGTCTGGGATTCTGTGTTTCTGAGGGGAGGAGCGTTCACACCTGCCCGTTACAATGGCTTTGTTGTCCTTTGAGCTATTCCTTTAGAACCTTGGTTCCTCCAGGAAGGACTTGACTTCAGCATAACTGATGCAGCCTGAAGTATTTAAATTGAAAAATTGCTTTCTTTATTCTGCAGTGGATGGCAACTGGGGGCCGTGGCAATCATGGAGCCAGTGCTCTGCTTCCTGTGGAGGAGGAGAGCAGACCCGGGTGCGCCTGTGCAGCAGCCCAGCCCCATTGAATCGTGGCCGTCCTTGCCCTGGGGACTCCTCCCAGATATCCAGGTGCAACACCCAAGCATGTCCTGGTGAGTATTTCCAGTTTGCACACAGTCACAGTGCGGTGAAAGCCTGTGGCACTCCTGATGTCACTGGTGCTATCTCTCTTCTTGGCCAGTTCACTGGGTAATTTAATTTTTTGGTCTTAAATCTGCCCTGCAATTTAAGCTAAGTTCTCTCTCCCCTAAAATACCCAACAACACATAACACTTGGGGTTGTGTTTTGCCTCTCCCCCATTCCCTGCACAGGTGGTCCTGCACGTGCCAAGGGCAGCATCATTGGCAATATCAATGATGTGGAATTTGGGATTGCTTTCCTGAACGCCACAGTAACAGACAGCCCGGACTCTGACACCAGAGTGATACAGGCAAAGATCACCAATGTCCCACGGACCCTTGGTAGGCCTCTTTGACTTTTATCCATTTTTTCTCTGAATACACCAATACCTTTGGTCTTCTGGTTTAAATCTGAAGGGCTACACTAGTTCTAGGTCTTCATATTCAGCTCCTGTGCATATGGGTCTGTGATGAGATTAAAGCTCCCTGATTTTCTGTGGTGTTCCCTTCAGGCCCAGCAATGAGAAAGCTCATTTCCATACTCAGCCCGGTTTATTGGACAACTGCCAAAGAAATTGGGGAAGCAATGAATGGGTTTACACTCACTGACGCTGTCTTCAAGAGAGAAACTCAAGTGGAGTTTGCAACTGGTGAGTTCCCTAGGATAGACCAGCTCTTTCTGTGTCCAGTAAGCCAGATAGATGCTGGATTTCTGGAAAGACAGCAGAGGACCATCGCTGAAATTTGGGTCTTGTGCTTACACTAGTATTTGCAGACTGACTGTGGCCTTCTGAGGCTTTGTTCCACCTTCCAGAGCTGTAGTTTGAAATGTGTCATGTTTTTGCTCATGGGCAATGGTACACCTTACGAAGTATAAGTATAAATAACTGGTCAAGGGGCTCCAGTTTGGATTGCAGGTGGCTGTTGGGAGTCTGTGTTTGGAATGTGTGATACAGCCATGTGCTGTTAAACTGCCAGGTGAGATCCTGCGCATGACGCACGTTGCCCGGGGCCTGGACGCGGACGGGGCCCTGCTGCTGGATGTTGTTGTGAGTGGCCACGTGCTGCAGCTCCAGTCAGTGGCTGATGTCAGTGTCAAGGTAAAGCTGCTTCAGGTACTACCCCTGCTCTCATCCATCTCTACTTCTCTCACCCAGAGGAAAGCAGGAAACACTGAGTTCTGAAACCTGCTGTACTGTGTGTGGCTTCTTTTGTGCCTGGTTGAACTGATGATGCTGATGTTGTCTTTGAAGGCAGAAAGTTCTAATGAGGAGGAGGGTGGTGTTGGTCTCTCAAGAGTTTGAGATGTTGGCAGGTAGTGTTGAGGAGGATCTTCAGGGCAGTTATTGATGGCTGGCATGTCAGTGTTGCCTTGGGCAGAGTTAGAAAGGTGCATCTTTAACCTCTCTGACGTAGTAATTAGTAACAGGTAACCAGTATTTTACTGTATTCATCCCACCATGCAAGAAATATACCTGAAGTTGTTGATACTTTGGAAAACTGCAGTATGTAGTTTGCACAATATTTATACCCCTCTACAGTGGCAGAATTTTTCTCTACCACTTGTTTATTTAGCACATTTGTCAGCATCTGCCTTTGAATAAAAGCCAAATATTTAGATCGCAAAAGATTGTAATTGAGGAGTAAGATATTTTTTAGAAATCCTCTGCTGTGGCTTCCACCATCAGGATCCTCAGTACATCAGTCTGTATCTTTTTTAAAGTATTAGACCAGGCAGTGTTTAGATTCAGCAGTTAAAGTAGGAGTGGAAAAGACCTGTGTGTGTGCAGCACCCTCTGTTCAGCGGTTAAGATGAGCCCCTTTCTCTCAACACACCTCCCAGCTGTGAAGCAGAGGCCCAGGTGGGGCTGGTGTGGGAGCAGCTGATGGCCAGGGCTGTGTTGCAGGATTACACAGAGGACTACATCCAGACCGGCCCCGGGCAGCTGCACGCACACTCCACGCGCCTCTTCACGGCAGACGGAGTCAGCGTTCCCTACACGTGGAACCACACCATCACCTACGAGCCCACCAAGGGCAGGATGCCCTTCCTGGTGCAAACCCTGCATGCTGCCTCCATCACAACGGAGTACGACCCGCTGGAGGAGGCCGTGGCTTTCCAAATCCAGGCTTCCATTGCAAAAGGTATTGTTCTAGGCCTTCCCAGAAATCAAACAACGGGGAAGGAGTATCTTCTCTTCCTAGAATTCATTGAGTCACCCGTAGTCTCAAATGGAAATTCTGTGAAACTTGAACACACACACCTGTTCAGTGTTATTCAAGCCAGCACAAGCCATGCAATACAGACTTTTAGTGCCAAAGTAGAAAAACCACTAAAGGCTGGATTTAAAAGTTTCTGTTTTGGTGTTGAAATATAATAAATATTGTAAAATTGATGGGCTGCAATTCTTACTGTTAAAGTAATGAAATGACCATATTTTTATCCACAAGTGACACGTGCTTCCTTTATCATACAGGGGATCGGAGCAACCAGTGTCCTGCAGGGTTTGCTTTGGACTTGTCTGGGCCTTATTGCTCAGGTAATGACTGACATGGGTGGGTGTGACCATGGAGTCCTGGAGTGCTTTGGGTGGGAAGGGCCCTTAAAGATCCCCTATTTCCACCCCTGCCATGGGCAGGGACACCTTCCACTAGCCCAGGGTGCTCCAAGCCCTGTCCAACCTGGCACTTGCAGAGATCCAGGGGCAGCCACAGCTTCTCTGGGCACTCTCTGCCAGGGCCTCCCCACCCTCACAGGGAACAATTCCTTCCCTGTATGCCATCTATCCCTGCCCTCTGGCAGTGGGAAGCCATTTCCTGTGTCCTGTTCCTCCAGTCCCAAGTCTCTCTCCAGCTCTCCTGGAGCCCCTTTATGCTCTGGAAGGGGCTTTAAAGTTTCCATGAAGCCTTCCCTTCTCCTTTTGCTGAGGGCTCCAGAGCTGGACTCATTATTACACCACCAGAACCCACATCCCCTTTATTTAGCGTTCAGAGTATGCACTTCAAAAAGTGTGAGTTATCCTTGCTGAAAGGGTGTGGATCCGAGGGCAGTTGAAGACATTGCTTCTGTCCTCACCTACAATGTGAGTAGTGCCCAGACAGCTTTTAAATCAGTACCTCAGGTACACCTGGAGGACACTGAGCCTCAGGCTCTGCTGAGCAATGAAGGACTTAGGTGACCTGTGTGGAGGAAAGGATGAGTGTTGGCACCTCAGACAAGAGCCCATGTATTCCTGCTTGGGGGATGGCGGTGGAGAGGAGCACATGAGTGCCCTGGCTGTCTCTCTAGAGTCAGGGTGGTTTTAGGGAGAAATCATCTGAGATGATTTTGTGGACTTATTTCATTGCCTCTTGAGAGGTTGCAAATGAAGAGAATTGCTGGATCTGTTTCTGCCCTGTGGGCTTTACTAGTCGCACCCCTCTGAGGAAGGATCAGATTGGAGTAGTTTCTTGGGAAGTCTCACTGGTTTTTCAAACATTTTCTTGTTCCAGATGAAGACGAATGTGCTGTGGGAAATCCTTGTTCCCACACCTGTCACAACGCTGTGGGATCCTACTACTGCTCCTGTCCCAAAGGCCTCACCATCTCTGCTGATGGCAGAACCTGTCAGGGTAAGAAAGGTGCTGCTGGGGACAGCTTGGATACAAATTCCCCTGAGTTAATTTAAGGCCATAAAATGCCTTAAAGGGCACTTAAATTGCCAAGGAGAGGTTTTATTCAGGCCATTTTCTTATTATAAGAACACAATTTATTGGTGGTACTCTAATCATTTCACAGCTGACTGTATTTGCAGTCAGTGTTTCTAGCCGCTCGTGCTGAAGCACTGGTTGGTGTGTCGGCTGCGCGGGGTTTGCAGCTCGTTTCCCTTTGCAGACATCGATGAGTGTGCGCTGGGGGGACACAGCTGCCACGCCGGGCAGGACTGCGAGAACCTGCCCGGCTCCTTCCGCTGCCTGCTCCGCTGCGGGAGCGGCTTCCGCAGGACGCCTGACGGCTTCAGCTGCCAGGGTGAGCACGGCTGGGCCTCGGGGCATCGTCTCTCCTGCAAATGAAACTCACTTTACAGAGGTGTCGCCAAGTATCTATAAATTTTCATTCTTAAGTTCGTGGATCTGTGGGGGTTTGGTTTTTCAATCTTTTGCTTCTTCTGCCTGTAGAGATAAATTTAAAATCCTATCAGGGAAGGACTTAGCGTTCTTGGGTTTGTGTCCTGTGTGCATGTACAAAGATGGGAGGGCAGCAAACATTCCTGAGCAGAACTCAGCCAAACACTGCTCAGGTAATGCCCACGGGGCAACTCCCAGCCCTGGTGTCAAGGATTTGTGTTGTTCCACAGATGTTAACGAGTGTCAAGAGTCCAACTCCTGCCATCAGCGTTGCTTCAATACCATAGGAAGCTTCCACTGTGGCTGTGACCCAGGATTCCAGCTGAAGGGCAGAAAATGCGTGGGTAGGGATGAAGTTCTGAATGTCCATTCCCTCTTTTCAACAGAGTTCAACATTTACTTGTTGCTCTATTTTCTTATGAAAGAAAATGCTGCTATGGATGACATACTTGATGTACACTTTGGAATATGTCAAACAGTACTGAAAGCCAGAGGAAGCAAGAATTGGGCTGACTGATCCATGTGCATGAAATGATTCAATGTGTGGACACAGAGTAATTTCATTACATAACAGAGTCCAATCCTGCTTTTTTTTCCTTTATTTTTGCTTTTGTTTGAATAAGATGTCAATGAGTGCAGGCAGAATGTGTGCAGGCCTGATCAGCTCTGCAGGAACACCCGTGGTGGCTATAAGTGCATTGATCTGTGTCCCAGTGGAATGACCAAAGCAGAGAATGGGACTTGCATTGGTGAGTAGAAGCATTAATGCACTGTGTGGTTATGGGAAACATAGGGACAATGATGATGTTTATTTTTTAAAATAGTCCTGAAGATTGTCCATCTCCATTTATTAATATTTGCACATACTAAAGCACCAACTTGTTTTCACTTGTGGAACATCCGTATTTAACTTTCTTTGTAGTTGGTATTAAAAAGCAGATGTATCCTTACCACCTCTAGTTTTGCACTGTTCTTAAGCAAGAACAGTAACATTTCCCATGGTGTCTTTTCTGTGTTGGCACCTTGATTACTCTGTTATTCATTGACTGAAATGTTTTGCTCTGTGTGTGCATGATTTCTTAGGAGTTTGGCTCAGGAGCTCTCAATCAAGATCACAGGTCCCTGCTGCTTATCAGGGAGGGTTTTAAGCACAGTTGATGTTGTAGGTGGTACCAAAGCTTTTGTTCCAGTGGAATCGTGGGATGATTTGGGCTGGCAGGGACCTTAAAAATCCTTGCCGTGGGCAAGGACACCATCCACTACCCCAGGTTGCTCCAAGCCCCATCCAGCCTGTGCCTGGACACTTGCAGGGACGGAGCAGCCGCAGCTTCCTCCCCCCGCGGGGATGTTGCAGAGCTGACTGCCCTTGCTGTGTGCCGCAGATGTTGACGAGTGCCGCTCGGGGTCGCACCAGTGCCGCTACAACCAGCTGTGTGAGAACACCCGCGGCAGCTACCGCTGCGTGTGCCCGAGAGGATTCCGCGCCCAGGGCACCGCCCGGCCCTGCCTGGGTAAGCTGCCGCTCGCTCCTCTCACGCCTTCGCTCTGCTCCTGCCTGGCTTTCTGCTGAACGCACCGGCAGTGCTATCCCTGTGCAAGACCACGCTGCAGAGACAAGTTTGCTCTGCTGTTTCCAAATTGCCCATCTAAAACAAAGCGTTCCATTCTGAACCAACAGTCAGAGCTCAGTGGTTCCAAAGAGATTGGTTTGGGGCTGTACTTTGGAAACAAAGTGCAAGAGAGTCTCAGAGCACTGGTGGATGGATGTGGTAAGTGACCACTCCACAGGAGGCTTCAGTTACAGAATCAGGTGGGGTTTGTTATGTTCCTGGCTGTGCCCTGGCCTGCCCTGGCCCACCCCTGAAGGCAGTCCCACAGGGAGTCGTGTGGGTTCCCCTAGGGAGCACAGCCCAAGGAGTTGCAAGAGGCCCCACAGACTCAGAACCGAGTTTGGCTCCTCACCATCCCAAATACACCTATCCCCCCATCAGGACTGCCAGGGGTGTTCCCAGCAGGCAGAGTACAGGGATCTGATCTGCATTTCTCCCTCAGTGCTCCCCTCCGGGCATGGGTGGCTCCCAGCAGGGCAGGAACAGGATCCCTGGCACTCACAGGAATGCCAGCCATGCAGTCACTCCCTGTGCCCGCTTGGCATAAAGCCACACAGGGTTTTCTCCCACGTCATGGGAGGCTCCTGAGCTCTGACCTGGGGAGCAAGAGAGTTTAATGTGTGGGGCCAGGGCAAGTGGGTAAGTACTTCCCCTGGCATATAACAGACTGCAGGAAGGCAGTAGGGTCATTTAGAATCACCTTTACTGCATTTATGTCAAATATTTAAAATGTAAGAGCTGACCTACCCTGATAATGAGGATTTCTGGATGTGGGTATGTGACACCAAGTGAGGTTGGTTTTGGTTGCTGTTATGTATCATGTCAGAAAAGTATTTCTCCCTGATGACTTCTTCAAGATTAGCTTTCCTAAGGGATAAATAGTTTTTTTCTTACTTTATTTTTTTAGCAACCTAAGGTTTTGGACTGTCAAAAGCCAGAAATGTTTGGGATTTTTTTAAAGATATTAGATTGCACTAAGAAGTGTTTGGCTGTAGACCAACATATTACTTCCACCATCTGCCTCTGTACTGCAATAAAACCAATCCCAGACTCTTAACTTATATTTGAGCCCTTAAACTTCTAACAGGAAAAAAGCCAGGTAAAGTCTAGGACTGCAGGTTTTCACAAAACACCAGCAGCCTTAAAGCTGCTTTCTGACCAAGGACCACTGAAAGCTCCCTCCTAAAGGATTGTTATCCTTTGAATTCTTACATTCCTAAAAATATATTTAAAATATAGATTCATCCAATGTTAATTGTTAATAAGTTTTTGTTAATAAAATCCAGTTTTTATTGTCATTGTTGACAGCGAGCACAGGGAGGAGCTGAAAATTAAGTAGGGCCCGGACTGAAACAGAAGAAGTGAATTTTGTTCCTGCCTGTGCCGTTTTTACCCTGGGTAAAGCCCTTTGTGCCACAATTCAATTTTTTGTTTGTTGGATGGGGATAAGATGCTCCTTTGTGACCCCCACAGAGCTCTGTCTGCCCATTTACCTGAATTACAGCAATTCTGGGAGCTGTGTTGTTTTCTCTCCTTTCCACATAGGTGGAAGGGCTTTGTTAAAAGCTGCTGTAATGCAGGTTACACATGTAAGGCTATCTAGAATATAAAATAAGGTACTGTTTTCCTAATTAGAGAAAGCCTGAAAATGTAGCTATTTCAATTTCAAAGTAATTTTACCTTGTTCTTGTAAATATTAGGATTCCCATGCCTCAGTAGCTTCTTTTCACAGGGGCAGCCCTGGAACCAATGCTGGTGACTCCTGCAGTCAGTTCTGCTTGTATGGCACAGGCTGCTCTTGGAAAAGAAATTGCTCAAATTTTCACCTGTTGTCTTTTGTAATTTCTATGATAATCTTCTGTTGCTAATCCACAATTTGTTCCAAGGACATTGGTTGCCATAAAGACATCAGTGTTAATTTATTTTAGGCAGATACAGAATGTAAAAGTCAGCACTTGAGTGTTAAGGAAATAATGAGTTTGTTTTCTTTTACATGTATATGAATAATATTTTTTTTAATCTTAAGGACATACTGAGATTAATACACTTAAAATTCAGATTAGTTGTTGTCATACTTGAAGTGAAATTCTCATTTGTAACACCTGAAAATTCTACCCTGAGGATAATTCCACGAATATGTGAAGTTTCAGTTGTGTGTTTGCCAAATAACAGCTGGAAAATACTGTAACACTCTGCAGTTACTACTTCTGGATTTCCAATTCTTAAAGCATTTAACTATTAACATCCCCTAAATTGTTTAAAACCTTAAATCTATCAAATATTAACCCCTTCATAAAAATGCAGCCTAATGTTCTACCATATTTCTGACAATATTCATTTTTAAATACTATTCTCATGAATTTGTGGCTTGAGGAGTTACAAGCTGTGTTCAAAAGCCTCTGTTCATAGGGAATCCAAATGAAACTGTAACAACACTGGCTTAATGGCATTTTTACAATAGCAATTGCAAGAATACTACTACGAAATAATTCAACTCCTATTGAGTCACCATTAAGATAATCTTTAATTTCTAGTAGGAGAATGTTTGTAATATATGTCAAGTATAGATATGTTGTGATGTATGTTAAAAGCAGTTTTTTTTATTTCTGGTCATTGCAGAGTTGTTTGGAATTAACAGACTTTTACCCTGTTCTGGTGAAGAAATACTAAGTTTGAAAAGAAATACAGTGTCAAATTTCCAGCTGAGCCTGAAGTAACTTGATAAAAACTCTAGAAGATTTCTTTCTAGTAGTGTCAGAGAGACTGTGGGGGAAGGTCCTGCAGTCCCAAGAGCACTCATAGTTACTTGGAGGGAGGGACACTCAGCATGTTGTACCCTCAAGGCCTTTACCATACTTTGTATGCTCAGCACTCAGTTTTGATATAAGGATGCATTTTTACTGCTGGAGTGGCTCAAATAACTTTGGACTGCAATTGAAACAACTAAAAAGAAGACATTGCTTAGGAAAGCAAAAATAATTCTACTTTTTAATTGTCTAAAAGTTATTAATATGTACTCTTTTAAGTCTCCAACCTGTCACAGCTGGAATGACCAATAACAGCATCAAAAGTTAGAACATACCTGACCTCTTGCCCTTGCAGCCTTGAAATGTGTTCTTGAGCCCAGTGCCCATCCCTGGAAGTGCCCAAGGCCAGGTTGAGCAAGGCTTGAAGCAGCCTGGGATAGTGGAAGGTGTCCCTGCCTCTGGCAGGGGGTGGCACTGGCTGAGCTGTAAGATCCCTCCAACCCAAAGCATTCCATGACTTTATGGTTCCCCAACACGAAGCACAATAACTATATCAGAGACAGTTGTGCTTCCCTTAGTGTGAGGTGTAAGGAATTTCTAGCACTGTACTTCTCTGGAATGTTCTGAGTTGAGCTTCATCTTTTAAAGAAGGGCCCAGCAGCTTCTTCCACTCATCTCTGGAGCACTTAAGGAAAAAAATCCCCATTAGTAAGAGAGTATTGAGTAGCTGAGGGTGAAACAAGGCTTCAGCAGGGCTCCTGTCCTGGTGAGCACAGTCACATCAGCCTGTGGGAGAATTAAGGTCTCTTACAGTCCAGGAAAGTGGATCCTGCCTCCTTGGCCTAGTGTTCTCCATGTTTTAGTGCCTCCAAATCTCTCTTGCTTTTATGTCTTCAGCTTGTTCCTGAGACTGAGATAAGTACCTATGTGTATATATATATATGTATAGTTATGTGTTGTTGTTTGTTTGTTTTCTCTCCTTTCCACATGGTTTGGGGCTCTGGATCATGTCACATGAGCAGACATTAATGAATGTGAACAAGTGCCTAAACCCTGTGCACTTCACTGCACCAACACCCCTGGCAGCTTCAAGTGTTTCTGTCTACCTGGGCAGCAGTTACTGGGTGATGGGAAATCTTGCGCCGGATTGGAGAGGGTGCCAAATTCGGGTGCCTATTACAGTAGCTATAACTATGCTCAGTTCTCCCCTGGGAGAGACAACCAGCAACTGCAGCACTATTACAGGCACTCCTCAAATCTCTACAGCTCCTTCTCAGAGTATAGGAACAGCAGAATACCTTTCTCCAGGACTAGAAGGAACCTTAGAGAAACTTGTCCTGAAGGCTATGAGGCAAGAAATGCCAGATGTGTAGGTAAATGTCAGTCCTATCTATGCAACTCTGTTTTGGGCCTTATTCTTAGGTTACTGTGTGATGTATACCAGGGGCTGAGGGTTTGTGGTACTGGGGTTGTGTTTTCTATTACCCTGGTCAATATTGAGAGGGTTCTGCATGTTCTGGTCTCTACTGTCTTGGCTCACATTGTAGCAAAAATGTTCTCAACCTCCCTATAACCTCTTGTTTTAATTGTGCTGCTAATTATCCATTTGCAAAGTATTTCCCTCTGTTATTCTCTTTCTCCTGATCACGGTGCTCACCTTGGTGAATCTTCTCACACTCCAAAAACCACCAGTAGCCCCAGTCTAGTCACAGTGCTTCTGTCAGACTCCCATTGGCAGCAGTAATTTTGTTAGAAAAGTTTAGAATAAATATTTTAGAATTGACCACACCTGGGCCAGTGCCAGCTCTGCCACAGGACCGTCAGTCACTGTCACACGGGCAACAGGCACAGAAGCTTTTAAATTATTATTATTTTATGTAAGAAAAGCAGTTGCAGTGTAATTCAGTGAGTGTGGAGAAGACATCAGACCTTGTATTTAAGCTACAGAGAGGTTTCAGTAGTCATATCCATGTGGATTGTTATGGTATAGGAGTTTAATTTAGAGACACAGGAATACAGCTCTGAGGGAAGGAAGGGTTTGTTTCAAATTTGGATCTTCATCCCAGCTTCCAGGTGGAATTAGTTAATATGCCATGAATACTGATAATATTAACATTCCATGAAACTTTCATTTTATTGAATAAATATCTAAATTTTAAAATTATTGTTTAATATGAAAAATACCCCCAAATGATACTTTTGTTAAAGAAAATTCTTTCAATAGACAGCCATCAGGATTTGCTAACATAGATTTGTAGTCACACCTGTTTCTCTTCTCTGTTTGCATTTTGATCTAATGCAACCCCTGTCAGTCAGAGGGGAAGCAAAAACCTTCCTTCCACTGATTTAACCATGCAAGTCTGAACTCCTGCATGAGATTACTTTACTGCTGTCCTGAACTAGGCAGTTGTTTCAAAAGCCATTATAATTATAAATTATCTGTGTCTAAATCATGCCAACGTGCCTTGAAAACTTCACATAATGTGGTCTGGTACTGGTACTTCTGTACTTGAGAGGGGGATTTGAAAAAAAAGGAAGAAGAGCATTTAGTGACAGTCTTCCCAGCTACTGAGCCTAATTCATCCCTCTGGCATGGACAAGGTCAGTTTAAAAGGGAAACAGCTTTGCCTGAGGAGGGAGTGACTGTAAGGAAGACTCCCCCAGTGACAAGGCTTCCTCTGGTGAGATAATGAGTGTGGGTGTTCCCTAAGCATGTTGCTTAACACCTGACTGATTATCAGGCAGCTCAGATTGCTTTGGGGGCAGGACTGTGTTTGAATGACCCTGGCAGCGGACACAGGTGGCACATCCCCCTTTGTCCCAGAGCTCTGTCTCAGGACTGGTCTCCTCAGCTGGGGTCTGTTACAGCTGTTCTTCCCCGAGGGGAGGAGCCCCTCAAAGCTGACTTTAGTGCCTGCAGTTACAAGGAATGGCACAGGTAAGGGGAGAGGACACTCTAGTCTGAGATGTTCAACCCCAAAAGGAAAAAAGATCCAGACAACTCCCCCCAGCTCTGTCCATACACTTGCTGTACATAAATAGGGGGAAAGCACCTGTGTTCATGGTGGGCTCAGGGAATGCTGAGGTGTTGGTGCTTCTCTCCACAGACATCGATGAGTGTGAGAGCAGAGACACGTGTCAGCACGAGTGCAGGAACAGCCTGGGCAGCTTCCAGTGTGTGTGTCCTGCAGGATATCGCCTCATGCCCAACGGCAAAACCTGCCAAGGTACGGACAGCCATCCCTGCAGTGCTCAGGGGCAGGGCTGCACAGAAACCAGACACAAACCAGGCCCAGCACGTGGCTAAACCACCTCTCTGAACTGGCTATGTGAGAGTCAGCACTCAAACTTTCAAGTTTCACAAGTTTTTATAGTCCACACTTTGTTTCATAACACATCACCAAACTAGACAATTGCAACTTCCAGTTCTCTGCAGTTCCCCCTTGACCTCACATTACACATTGAGCTCCAAGCTCTAGGGTCAAACAGAGGCACATTCTGGGCGTTGTTCAGCCTTTACCCACTTTGGTTTTCACCCTTTAATTCTTCTACCAGCAGTTGATCCCTTGCATGTTTTTCCATCCAGATATTGATGAGTGTCTTGAAGAGAATATAAATTGTGGATCAAATCAGATGTGTTTCAACATGAGAGGAAGCTACCAGTGCATAGACACTCCTTGTCCACCCAACTACCAGCGAGAGCCACATTCTGGGTATGTTTTATTCTCAGCCCCTTCTCACGTGCCCCAGGCTCAGCTCCTTGTGTGACCTGTGCTTGTTAAAGAAGAAAATTTAAGTTTGCCTGACACCATTAGAGCTCACGGTAGCTAAAGGTATGCCATTGACATTGGAGATCATAGAATCAAGGTGTCTTGGGATGGTTTGGGCTGGAAGGGATTTTAACAGAACATCCAGCTCCACCCTCTGCCACGGGCAGGGACATCTTCCACTGTTCCAGGGTGCTCCAAGCCCTGTCCAGCCTGGCCTTGGACACTTCTAGGGATGGGGGCAGCCACAATTTTTCTGGGCAACCTGTGCCACTGCCTCAGCTGCCAGGGAAGAATTCCTTCCTTCCTAACATCTAATCTGGATCTCTCTAATGGCCTGACTTGCCATCAGCTTCAAAGCATCAGATATATTCTTACAGTTGTCATGAAAATAATGCTAAGTTCCTGTTACGCTTGTTTATTTCCCTGTTCTGGGAAAAAAAACCCTCATATTAATTTATTCTAATCTTTCAATATCCTCAAAGAAAAATAGGTTGTTTCATAGTCAGAAACCGTCTTTTGGGATCAAACTCAACTGCAGTGACATCTACACTGACATGGAGGTCATGTCCTTTGACCTCCATTAGCACTGGCAAACTGCACTAGCAGAGATTTCACGTTTTAACTTTTGATTAATAAAAGTAAATTTTATTCTGCCCTTTATTCCAAATTCTTTATTTTATGACCTAACAGACACGTACCTCAAACGCTGCCCAGAACATTTTAAACTAGGTCTTCCCATTCTAATGTTTAAGAGCACAGTCACTGAAACTTACCCTATGGACGTCAGTGACGTCAGTGTAGCCAATATCTTTTTGAAATTATCCTGCTGAGGCAAAAAAAGGGACGTTAAACTGGGCTGCAGCTCTAAAGGAACAATGAATGATTAAATTTCTAGAGAAGTTTTTATCTGCAACTGGGTAAACGGGAAGAATTTCTCCTCTAAGACCTATCCCAGTACTTCAGATACTGTGCCTTCTCCCCAGGCTAAAGTCTTCTGCTTCTTCCTAGGTTCTGTCTCAAAAGCTGCCCGGCCAACGACCTGGAGTGTGACCTGAGCACCTACGCCCTGGAGTACAAGCTGCTGTCGCTGCCCTTTGGCATCGCTGCGGGGCAGGATCTGATCCGGCTGGTGGCCTACACGCACGACCAGGTCATGCACCCCAGGACCACGTTCCTGATGGCGGAGGAGGACCCGTCCGTGCCGTTCGCCCTGCGGGACGAGAACTGGAAGGGGGTGGTGTTCACCACGCAGGCGCTGCGGGAGCCGCGGACGTACCGCATGGGCGTGCGGGCGCTGTCCTACAGCGCCGACGGCAGCGTCGAGTACCGCACCACCTTCATCGTCTACATCGCCGTCTCCGCTTTCCCCTACTGAGCCCCCGCGGCTGAGCCTCGTTCCCCGGGGCAGGGGGTGCTGCTGCTCCCGCCTGACTCTGCTGCCTGCCCCCAGCTGGGAACCACCGCACGTCAAAGGGTGCTATGCTCTTTTCTCCTCCCCTGCTTCCCGGAGGCTGCCTCTCCAGTTCTGTTGTTCCAATCCAAGAGGAAGATCCATGGCTTTGAGGACCTGTTACCACTTGCTTTATTTATTACACTGGAATAGTCATTTTCCACACTACGTTCTGAAAACCAGCAGAGAAATCCATGTAGTCAAAGCAGGAAGCAAGGAGCAGCCTCCATGGAAAGTAACTGAAGAAAATAAACCCGTAATTTCAAGTGGTCTATGTATTTTAAAGGTTGCTAAGTGTTTTAAATTTTATATCTATTAGATTTTTTCCTTATCAATTACCCAATAGAATTAGGGCTGTGCTATACTAGGTTGTGTGCTCGAACCCACCAAATGCCACTGTGCCCAAGAGTTGCAAATGCTGAAACAAACGACATTAAAGTTTGTTTGCAGCTAACAAATCTACAGGAGAATTTGGAATTTGTACCTTTGGTTTCCATGCAAGTGTAGAGATGTTGCTACTTTTTGGAAGAAAAAACCAAAATGGCTTCTTCTGCTTTATAGAGCAGGTATTTTATAACTTGTTTTTACTCTGCCATTCTGGTATAGCCATTTATTTAACCCAAACCCGTATCCACTGCCACACTCCCAGCTCAGTAAGTGGCCTGGGCTTTTACGCACATGGAACATTTTTCTCCAAAGGTGATGCAAGTTTGGTTCAATAATGTCAATACACTGTACACAAGTGATTTTGCCAAGATGTATTCTATTTTTATGGATGTGTATATATGTGGTTTTTCCTATGTGTATTTTCTATGCAGTATCTCAAAGAGTGTTTTACAGTTAAGTTTGCATAAAAGGACAATGTCAGTACAATGAAAATAATCAAAATAAAGGTTCCCATCACCTTTGTGACTGCTGGGAGTTTTATCTTTGAAAGAATTCTTTTCCATTTCTAAAGCCCTTAGTGCCAGGGGACAATGCAGAAGGTACCATGCCCAGCAAACCAGGAAGCAGCTCCAGCCCTTTTCCCTCTTCCTGGCACTCTGGGGTAGTAAGAGATTATCACCAGCTTTAAAGTAAATTTTTAGCCATATGGACAAATTGTCTCCCAAGAGAATTTTGTCTCTTTGTATATTATTAACTAACTTTAGACATCCCCACTGTCCCCTTGATTTTTCTTCCCTTTCCAGTGCACCAAGTGAAGTAGTCCTGCAAAACAAGGATGACTTAAAATCCTTTGCACAAATTTATCTGAGTTACAGACTTCAAACTGAACAGGTTTGCTTCTCAGAAACCTGACTTGAAAAACAAAAGCAGCTCAAAGAAGACAAATCCCATGAAAAAGACATGAGGGAAGAAGAAATGAGAGTAAGTTATAATAGGTACAGGTGGTGTAGACCTCAGTGGCTTTTAAGGATGAGAATCCTTAAGGGAAAGTGATGTCCTTAAGGGAATCTAATTCCACTCCCAGAACACAAAAAATTCCATTCTGACATATTTTGTGAGAAGCGAAAAAAAACCCCAACAGAGTTGACAGCCTTTAAAAGGCCAGTCTTAACCCTAGAAGAAGTAATAGTCACCAGATGGAAGCCACTTTAATCACAGCCATGGCTCCAAGTTTGCCTTCTCATCCAGGCTTTCCAGGAGCCAGCTCAAGGAGGAGCTGTTTGTCCACTGGAAGGTGTTCCTTACCCGGAGATGATGCCAGGACTGAGGGACCAGTGAGATGTGGGTCACTGTGGGTGTGGTGGTTTTCACTCAGGGACTCGGGAGGGAAGTGCTGAGTAAAGGAGAACTTGTGCCATGGCCTTCTTTCCTTTGGCATCTTGAGGTGTGTTACAGATTTCATTTCTGCACTATTTAAAAGGTTGAAAGTATATTAAATTAGATCTCATTTGTTTTCCTGGTCTAACTTGAGAGAGGCAAGGAGCAGGTTAGTACATGTTTATGTGCCCACATGAACTGTTGGCTAAAGATTAAAAATCCTGCTTTCATAAATGCAAAATTTAAATAAAACAATTATTCTGCTGTGTTTATTACCACCATGGATAAGGCTGCTCAAACCTTAGATGCAATTTTCAGTGTCTCAGGGCTGTACAGTCACTTTGTCCAAGCCCCTCTATTAGTCTGCAGCAATATTTGCACTGTTGAAGGTTCACTACAGTCCCGTAAAAGGCTGATATGGTCACCACATCATTTGTCACAAAACTATTTGCAAATGCCCTCCTATCACAAACAACTACCTCTTTAATAACAGCATCCTAAGAGCAATAGTGAGAATGTTATATTCTTATCAAACGATACCACACCACCAGAAAAATAATACTGTAAATATAAAAGGATGTCTTAGGGAGGGCAATTAATGAACAGATGGTTAATGCTCCACTGCTGTCTCAGGCTTGTGCTTACCTTCCTTCTGCACAAGCCTACTGTTCCCACTGCTCATTGGATATTCTGGAGCAGCATTTTCTCCTGGCCCGTTTATCCCTGAAACACTGTCCTGTGCCACAGGCTCCTGCCTCTTTCCTGGCCCTGACCTCTGGGCAAACAGAGCAACAATTCCTTAACTACACTACCAGAACCAAACACAACCCGTGGAATGTTGTGACAGGTAGAAGAATTCTAAAATAAAGGCATCATAAAATCAGGCCTGCTCTATTACATCAATAGCTACCCTGTCATCTCTTCTAAGTGTAGTTAAACAATTTGCAAGTTCCCATGTGAAAACAATCTTGGTATGAAAGGTTCATTAACACAACCACCTGTTCTTGGGTTGAAGAATAAGTGCATCTGTGTAAACAATGAGATCTGTTCCATGAGAACCCATAAAGGAAAAATATAAACAGCCTGAATCTTAGCACGTAGACACAAATCACCTTCTGACCAATAAATGGAGTAGTAAGGAAACTACCAGCCAACAGGTGTTGCACACTAGGTCTGTGAGAGCTGTATAAAATAAGTGATGGGAATAAAGAATCGGCTTTTCCCGCATGAAGTAAATGCAGTCTCGGCTAACTTACTGCAATATCTGCTGACCCCAGGCGATCGCGGGAGGCGACGGCCCAGCCGCGGAAAAGGACGCGGGGCCAAAGCGAGCCGGGACCCGAGAGACAGAACAGCAAAGCCGCGAAGGAAGAACCCGCAGCGAAACGAAATTCAGGCAGCGAATACACAAAACATCGAAAGGCTCCGGCTGCAGCAGCCGGCCCCGGGACGGCACAAAACACACCAAGACAAGAACCGGTCGGGGAGCGGGAGCCGAGCGGCAGCGCCCGGGGCCGGGACGGCGCGGAACGCACAGAAACAAAGACAGACACAGAGAGGCAAACACAGCTCTGGAAGGCGCCGCCCGGGAGTGAGCACGGACCGAAAAAGAAGATGTGGGGAGGCGGCGACTCAAACCCCGCGCTGAGAGCACGGTCAGAACCGGAGATGTGCGAGACGCGATCTCGAATCGTGGGGGAGCACGGCCTTGAGCCGGGGAAAGAGCGGCCAAAAATTCGTGAAAAATACGCTGTGGAAGATTCGCGCCGCGGAGCGTCATACACGAAATCACGCACATACACCGCGGGGTAACGTCCAGACTGAGAGTTTAAAAAAGGGGTAAAACACGGGAAATCCTAGATCGCGAATTTCTGCTGGCAAAAAAGCGATAATACGTGTGTGGGCACTTACATGGTGCAAACGGGATAAAACAGGATAAAAGGAAACAGCGTGAAGGTAGATGTACAAAATGCCTTTTCTGTCGAAAGGTGGGACGAGCTGGGGCAGTTTTTGTGGGCAGCGGCCACACATGGTAGCCACACAATCGTTACCGACATGGTATTTTATTAGAAATTAGTTTAAAAAATTACAATCTGCTGAAGGGATCGCAGCTGCTGCGGCAACCGCCCCCCCGCGGGCTGCAGAGACCTCTCGGTCAGTATCTCCTGTGTCTGCAGGTGTTTCTGTTCTCTCTACCCACGAACGATGGAAGCGTTACCTTTTAATTCCGTTTTTCGCATTGAAAAGACTATTAAATAATGTTACAGCCACTTTGAAAGTGCTTTCAATCTAAGCCATGAGAAGACGCGGCCGCACAAAAAGTCAGGGGGCGGAACCTGTGTGCGTGCGCCTCTGTACAATGGTTCCAGTGGGACACAAGTGTCCCCAGGCAGCGATGCGGGATGGCCGCTGCCGCTCCCCGGGAAGCCGCGGCGGCCGCGGTGGCTCCGCGCGGGTGAGTTTTATCCTGCAGAAAACCCCAAGCCCTGGTGTGTTCGCAGCTCCGTACGGAGCTCTCAGACGGCAGGAGCCGGAGCACATTCCCTGCTCTCGGCTCCTCCCCGGAGCTGACGGCTCCAGTGCCGATCCTTCATTCCCTTATTCCCGCCCGGGCTCTGCGCGGGATTACCAACAGCCCCGGGCCGGCCCTGCAGCGGCGGGAGCCACAAGCGCTTTGTGCCTTTATAATCTTCTCTGTATTTGTTTTCCCCTTTTGCTACACACAGCCTTTTTGTGTTTTTTGTGTTGCTTTTCCCTCCGCTTTCCTCCCGCGTTGTTGGGGGCAGGCGGGGATGCGGCAGCCCCGGGAGGCTCCGCTGGGCTCCCGCCGCCCGGGCAGGGCAGAGTTCGGGATCTCATCCCTGTGCTGTGAGCGCAGCACGGCCGCCTTTGTTGTGTCCTTTCCCCGCAGCAGCTGAGAGGTCGCAGCGCCCGGAGTTTCCCTTCCCTTTCCTCTCCTTTTTCCCTGCGGGCAGCACAGCCCCCGCTCCAGCGCGGAGTGGGTTCTGACTACCTTTGTTTAATAAAGCTTACGCATTGTGTTTGTATGCCTTGAAAACGTGTTGATACAGGGTTTTTAAAGTTAAATTTGTTTTCTTAGTGAATTCTAATCTTTACAGTTTTACGGTTGCTGAAGAAATAGAAAGCAGTAAATGGAGTGCTTTATATACCTATCAAAGATTTCAACATAGTCTGATTTCTTTAACAAGAATGTTAACAAATTTGCCAGATGAAATTACACAAAATACAGCCGCGAGAAGGTACTCATCTGTTCAGCAGTCTGCCATATGACATGCTATTATATCTTTTTTCAGTAAACCTGTGCTCTAAAAAGTCTTATTAAATTTCTGTTTCCATGAAATTTGCAGTTGCCATGGGTTTTTCTGATAACTAAATTACTTAAAAGTTTAATATGCTTGTTGTGACTTTTATCCCTCCAGTACACCACCATGCTGTTATTTCTTACAGATTGTTCACTTTTTCATTTTCCTTTTGTGTCAATAACAGTAGAATAAGCTACATCTTGTTGTATCTGTAACTTCTAAAGGTACTGATTTGCAGTTATGTTCAGTTAAGGTCCAATAATATAATGCTCTGTCACCTTCTATTGAGCAAGACTAAGTTCCACTAATTTTGTAAATTTCAGGTCTGCTAAGTTTCAGTATTACTAAGTTTAGACAATGTTTTATTCCAGTCTTATAGAGATCACAGTTGTATTCGGTATTAAAAATTACTAACTTTGAGTTTTCTTAAGTGTACCTTCTGTTTTACAGAGGTAGTAATCAAGCTACATTTTATTAATATAAAGTCCTTTTAGGGCAGAGTTCTATTGAGTTAATTTTGTTAAGCCTTATCACTGTCAAAATTAGTTTATACCACTTTTGAGTGCTATTCAATCCGAGTTATTATAGCTTTTACTAGTAAAAGTAAAAGTTTTCTTTTGTTTCATTTTACTGATATAGATACATGAATGTTTGGAAAATATTATTTTTTTCTGATAGTTACAATGATCTATTTTTAGGAGAAAAAGTTACAGACAACCTCACCCCTGATAAGTCACAGCTGTGTTATGTGCAAGATAAAAGAATGGGTTAGCTAATCAGGGGGAGATCCTGAGGAAAAAGGAACTGAAAGTATTGAAGGAATGGTTTGGGAAGACTGGAAGACTGACCAAGTAGGAGAGAGACACTTACTGCTGTGAGGAATCTGCTGTGACCTCAGTCTGGCTCTGCAGCTGGGCCCTGCAGTGAGAATTTGCAGTCAAAGCCAAGCTAGGTGAAAGCCTGCAGTGAAAGGCAGCAAGGAAATACTTGCAGTCATGTTCTAGTAGGAAATAACCAGCAGTCAGAGTCTGCAAAAGAAATAACCAGCAGTCAGAGTCTGCAACCCTACTGTGGGAGGTTGCTGCAATCAAAAGTCAGTGAGTAGTTAAGATCAGGATGGCTGAGTTATAAAGAATAAAAAATCAGGACCTTTTCACATTATTAGTCTGGAGTCTGTGGCTTGACCCATTTCTGTCTCAAACATGAGGTCTGCTGTACCAGTATTAATTACATAGTGTGAATTTACTGATATGATAATAGGCATTATTCATGAGTTGATATTATTGTCTTATAGCTGACTTTTCATCGTACTTTACCATCTCTTTGTGTAATTATCTACAAGACAGGTGTCATTCCAGGACCCTTTTTTTGTTCCCTGGCTGCTTATGCATTTCTTAGACCAGGGTACCTCTCTAGCTGGTCTCTGCACTGGCTCCATGGTTTGACCCAGTGCTGTCCCATGATTTTTAAATATTTTTCAGAGTTCCAAGAAATGATATCTGAGCTTTGTCAAAAGTCTCCTCTGAACTGATGGTATTGTGACCTTTACTCCAAATAATCAGATGCAGTCCTAGTTCTTGTAACAGAAGGACTCCAACAGTTTGCTGTGTTTAAAGCATCCCTGTCCCGAGGGAATTTTGGAGGAGATCAGCTATTAGATGGTTCAGTTATTCTTTCACCCTAAAATTCTTAAGAGCCTTGTTTTAAAATATGTCCAAGGAATTCTCTCCCAGTTAGAGCTCAGGCAGTGGCCAGGGCTTAGCTCTACCTGGATGAGAAATTTGCCAACAGACCCAGGTCTGTTCTGCATCAAAACAATAGTCAAGTCACTTTGACTTAGCAATTTGAACCAATTGATATGACAGCTGGACCTATTTTTGAAGTGAGCTTGGGAATCATTTTCTAGAGATGATTATCCCATTCCTCACTGATTTGAGGTTTATCAGCTGTTTGCAGACTCTGGGATGATGGTACAGTATTTCAGAGATTGCTTGTGTTATTAATTATGTCTGTTATTTGAAATATTCTTCCTGATTGTTGTATTTGAATTATTCCTGATTGCTGTAAGTTTCTGGTTTCACTACATACATTGTTCTGTTCTGATGTTCCCTTCATACTCATAACAAAGGACATGCATCTCATTTAA
>VXBN01012652.1:0-30224 GCA_013397395.1 Sinosuthora webbiana | reverse complement strand
AAAAAAAAAAAAAAAAAAAGAAGAGGAATTTAACACCTTAAGAACATTCAAATAATTCAATATGTACATTAAAGATTTAGACAACAAAACATTTTGAATAACAGAATATTTACATTAAAAATTTGGAAAAAAGATCATTAAATTGAAATCCCAATTGAGTGTACAACAGCAAAGTCTAATTGACTCATTAATTCAAAGAGAAGATAGGCATGTGTTTTTATCATCAACAGGTTAAAAGCAGTCATCTATTCATTTGAACAGACATCAGTTGCCTCTGGGAAAATGAGGCCCAGTGAGAAGAGAAATGACTTCACCACCACCCAGCCTTCATAACCAGAACAAGAGCAAAAGTAGGACTGCCAGAGCATGGCTGTGTCTGGAGACTTACAGAGGAAACTTGTCAGCAAAAGCCTGATGTCATCATCATGGTATAGTGTTCCTGCTAACCTGTTCCCAAAACCACATTCAGTAATGTCAAAGGTCATCAACGTTTCCAGCTGATGGACTTTCTCCTGAGTCTCAACTATTTGGACTTTAAAATAATGTTCATTTATCTGAACTTCCCCTAGAGACATTGGACATTATTTTTATTTTTCTCATGCTGTGAGACCTGGAGTAAGTGACATGATTGCATTTAGTAAGTTTTGTTGATTGTAATTGGGTTTTTATGTATCTTGTCCCATATTTAATAGATAACCAGTTATGGCTTAATAAGATGCAAATTGTTTTAACATCAGAACATACGAGCTTTTTTAAATTAGTAAAAAAGGAGGAGATGTGACAGGTAGAAGAATTCTAAAAGAAAGGCCTCATAAAATCAGGCCTTAATTATTAAATTAATAGCTAGCCTGTCATCTCTTCTAAGTGTAGTTAAACAATTTGCAAGTTCCCATGTGAAAACAATCTTAGTATGAAAGGTTTGTTAAAACAACAACCTATTCTTGGGTTGAAAAATAGGTGCCTCTGTGTAAACAATAAGATCTGTTCCATGAGAACCCATATAGGAAAAATGTAAACAGCTTGAATCTTAGCACATAGACACAAATCACCTTCTGACCAATAAATGAAGTAGTAAGAAAACTACCAGCCAAAACTACCAGGTGTTGCACACGAGGTCTGTGAAAACGGTATAAAATAAGTGATGTGAATAAAGAATTGGCTTTTCTCACATGAAGGAAATGCAGTCTCAGCAAACTTACTACAATAGTGGAAGATGGCAAAAGAGGATTTATCTCCCATAGCAAGGAATTTGTACATAGGGGTGGTCACACCAGCGTGACCTCTGGTGCCATCCCAGCAGCTGGGCACAAGTCTCCTGAGGTTCACCTCCTGTGGGCACACCTTGGATCCCAGCCACCTGTTTGCTGCAGCAGTGCCCAGAGCACTCAGCCCACGCCTGTATTCGAGGAAAATATCTACTAAACCTTTGCCAGAGCACAACCAGACTCACTCTTCCTCCCAGAAACAATCCTTTCTTGGTAAAGCCTAAACTACATGTTAAATACAGCCCTTTGCAAAAACATGTGATTCCTTCCAAATCTGCAAAAACCCATGTGATTCCTTCCAAATCTAAGGTCTAGGAGAGGAGTAAGGTAGGAAAAGGAGTTCAGGGATGAAACCAGGCCCATCTGGGGCCAGAAAGGATGGAAAATTCACAACCAGCATCTGTTAAAGGTAATTGATGCCCTAATGCTAACACCACCACAGCATCAAGTTTCTGTATCTCACACCCACCATCCAAGGCAGGTGCTCAGGAACCAGAGGCAGGTAAGGAATGCCCCTCACACCTTCTGTAAGGATCCAGCTTGCCAGCCCCTGGAGAGAGGAAATGCACTGAGGTTTTGTTGTCCTTCACATAGTGGCCGAAGTAAAAAGCTACTGCATGGGTACAGTAATGAGCTTGTGCTGGATGCACAGCACTGTGGGCTAAAGGGAAAACATGTCATCAGGTGAGATGGATGCTCAGCAAAGACCAGAGCAGCTGTGCCTGACTGGGAAATATCCACTTCCAAGTCAGATCCAGACAGTGGGTGCGAAAGAAAGCCGGATGCTGAGTAATGCAGCCGTCATTGCCCGCATCGGCGGGGCACTTACAGGCAGGACGCTGCCCTGGGGTCCAGGGGGGAGTTCTGGTGCCCTTTGACTTCAGGGGCGTTTCTAGTTCTGGCAGCTCAAATCCAAGGCTGCTGCCAATAAAAACTTGGCACGGTGCAACAGCTGAAATCCATGGATTATTTTACAAGGCTGGAATCCCAGCGCCTGCCCCGCCGTCGCACACGGGTGGGAGCAGGACACAGCACTGGCTGTGGGATCTCTCCCCCTGGCTGGGGTGCAGAGGAGGCAGCTGGCACATTTCCAGTTACCTCTGTCAGGATATGGGATGTACAAATGCATGGATGGCGAGGGCTGCTGGGCAGTGCTGTGCTTTGCTTCTGTGGAGAACCCTGTGGGCAGATAAGGCTCCTGTGGCCTCGTGAGCTTTGGCCTCTGCTCCAGCAGAGAGCTTTGATTCATCCCAAAAACAAATGGATCTCATTGCCATCACTCAGCACCACAATGAAACCTAAAGCACCTTCTTCACTAACTTCCATTAATGCTGGGGAGTCTGAATGGCTTAAGTGCAGCTCTGTTTCTTCAGGGGAAATCAGAGACATTTTCAGCTCTTGTACATGCAGAAGTTCCCCATTCATGCGAAGCTGCTGCTCCACAGGGACTACAAGAACTCTTAGTGAATGACTTCATTTGCCCCTTGTCACCCTGGGCAGACTGAGAGGCACAGGCCTCTGGGTGTGAGCTGGGACAGCAAGGAAACACCAGAGAGTGCCAGCTGATGTCCAGAGCTAAATGGGGCCTTAGGCATCACACCTCCAGCGGCACTGCACTAATCTTCTCAACATCCAAGCAGTGCATCCAGCCAGGCCCTCTGAATAAGGTTAAATGTGATGCCTAGCTGGCTGTAGATTTTTATAAACACATTTGCATGTCTGGACACACAACACAACCCCAGTCACTTCTCAGATCATTGGGTTCAATGTTCACATCTTCAGTGCCAGATTATTCTGCTTGGCTAAATTTAGCGTTAGAAAGGGAAGCAAAGGAGACTTGCTTACAGATAAAGGCATATGGATAAAAAATATGCTCCTCAGTGCTAACACAGATTCAAATTATAATTTATGAATAGCTAAATAATGGGGGCATCACAAACATCACCAAGCCAAGGTGCTGTTCAGAGTACAGAGCAAAGGTTAAGAAGTGCTCTGAAGTAATGCTGTGCAAGGAGAAGAGAATCTGTTATTTTTCACTGTATGTAAGCACTGCACATCTGTAGTGCTGGATAGCTTAAATAGTCTTGCAATGCAGTGAGATGCAGCTGGCTTCCTCATTTATAACTTCTCATTGCTAAGGATGAGACAAGCTCCCCTCCACACCTTTTAACAGCTTCCTGCACAGCAGTTGCACAAATCAAGTCCTGCCCTCCTGCTTGATCACAAGAAGTGTCTCAAGGACTCCACTCATAGAGAACACCTGAGAGGTACCAAGAGATCTGCACTGCACAGCCCATAATTCAAGCAAGGCCAAACTCTTGCTATGTAAAACTGTAGCAGAACCACTGGCAAAGACAAAGTTGTATGTAAAAGCTTGATAAAATTAATGTATCTAATTTGGTGTCACCAGCTTCAGAGGCAAAACCCATCAGCATCCCTGATGTAAAGAATCCCATGAGTATTCCCCATTACCCCTGTGCCTGATAAACACAGTGGCACATAAAAAAGCCCAGTTCCAAACAGCATCAAGGTTCCTTCACGGGATTTTAGCTGCATTGTCTCTGGAATCTGCTGCTGTAGATGTAAAAAATGAGGTCTGCAAATCTGGGAGAAGAATGAGTTCCCAAATACCACAGGAACAACTGGAGTGTGCCAGTTCTTCACATAAAGCAGGCAAAGGAACAGGAATTCCCCATGTTCAGAGAGGAAAATTCAGAGTTCTCTGGTGCCACTGCATGACTGACTGAAATGGAAGAAGCAAAAATAACAATAGAAAACAACATTAAAACACTGAAGGGACTACAGGAGCCCCAGTGATAAGCAGGGGAGGACAAAGCTTCCTTGCACCAGAACCAGAAGGTTTCTGCTGAGATGTCCTAGCAACTCCCATGCTTGAGAGCTTATGGGAAAGAGACAGGCTGAAAAAATCTGCAACAAAACCATCACTTCTTCAATTTTTCTTCTACCTAAAAGAACTAGACTTTAAATAAAAACCTTGTAAATAACTCTGATTGCATCAAATTTATTCATCCTTCCTCATCTGTCTCATCCTTCCTCATCTGTCTGGGAGCAGAATTAGCTCACCAGTATTCACTATTTACCAATCCTTCAGGCCAGCCTGCTTTTCTCAGCTGCTGTGGCCTTGTTGGAAAGGAAATATTGGTGGTTTTCTTACTGGTTACTCTGCAATGCTCTCAGTGATGCAGAGACTGATAGAGAACCTCAAGTTGGGTGTAACCCTACAAAGCCTGTGCCAAAATATTACCGCTAACATTTCACAGCTCATGTTTTGAGCATTTTTTGGATGCATAAACAATGTTGTCCTTTAATGGATGAGGCTCTAAGACAGAAGTGGTTTGTGTTCACCAGCCCAAATGCACAGCAAGGTAATATCATGGTGTTTTTACCACCTGTAGTAGCTTTACTACAGACAAGCAAAGAGCCATCAGCAATTACCAAAAAGCCACATATAATGAAAGCCAGTCACAACCTTACTAAAAAGCTCCAACTGCCTTCAAATTGGGTACCTCAGCTAATCAAAATCTCTCTTAATCATAGAAAAGTTCTCAGCAGATACTACAAGTAATAGCAAAAGCTAGATTTTACTTAGAGCTGATGTAACTCAAATGGTCCTGATATAGATTTGAAAATTAAAAACAGGACAGAAGGGCCCATGGCAGAATGAATGACCCCAGCATGTAAAAACGCACCAGCAGGGCAGCTAATGGAAACAGGCTGAACTTAGCTGAGAATCAGCTTTTTGGAGAAGTCAAGCTGTATTTTGGGCAGTCAGGTTAAGCAGTGAAGTTCAGCACCACCAGATTAGCCCACTGTTTGTTTACAAAGCCCTGCTGGTTATCTAAATAGATCACACAGCACTGGTTTTGCTCCCACCTTGTGTGCTAGAAAGGAATTAATAGAAAATAACTATCACCGAATCTCCAGCCTGAAACTTATTTAAAGGCAGGGAATTCCTGGGGGGAATTCCATAGGGAATTCCTGTTCCTTTGCCTGCAATTTAAACCAGTCATGCTAAGGTCTGAGACATTTTCATGAATTTAGAGCCGCATGAGTAAATTGCCCATTTCCACAAGTTTTTGCAAGTCCTTTGACCACCTACAGTTGAGCTGAGA
Source organism: Sinosuthora webbiana (assembly GCA_013397395.1). Taxonomy (NCBI): domain Eukaryota; kingdom Metazoa; phylum Chordata; class Aves; order Passeriformes; family Sylviidae; genus Sinosuthora; species Sinosuthora webbiana. The sequence goes on along the minus strand of VXBN01012652.1, from coordinate 24,826 downwards.
AAAACACGATGGATGTTTGTTCCACTTGGCAAACCCCAAACTCTCCCACTTTTCTGTCATCATTTGTGTCTTTCAAAAAATGCTTCTGATACTCAGATACACATCCAGACAACATCTTCACATTAGGTATTTGGTCCCAATTACACTGAACTCAAAGTCTGAGCTTTATGTACCTGAGCATCAACTTCTCAGCCACCTTTCAATGACAGCAATAACCTTTCCTCTGACTACAGCAAATCCTTTTCCCCCCCACTCACAGTAACTCTGACTACTGCTACAAAGACCTTGATCTTAGTCTACAAACACAAGCAGCTACTCCTTTCAAGTCTTCAGCCTGTCTGTACTGCCAGGAATCAGCCTCGATACACTTCCAAATCTGTTTGTTCTTCCTCTCAAATTGGCCTTTTTTTCACTTGGCAGGAGTTTGCTCCTTGCACTGAACGACTTCATTTTGCTCTTTCAACTCTTTCTCCAGAGTACTCCTCTGCTGGGGTGACCTTAGAGATAAATACACCAAAGATACTGAAATACGTAACTACAGGAAAGGAGTCCAACACCATTTCCTGTACAAGTTATCTAAAAAATTAGTTTTGGAAGCTAATAAACACTTTCCAGTATATTTTTCATGTTGGTAAACAGCACTTTCATAGTGATTTCCCATATAGAGGGTTGGTTATTGAGCTGTTTTTTCCAGTTTTACAAACTCTGTCCAGATAAACTCCATTCCATTACAGACAAAGGTGTGTGTGCTTGGATTTTAGGACCCGTTCCTCAATGTGCTCCTGGGGGGACAACAAGGGGGGTTCCTCTGGCTCACAGTCTTATATATTATCTTACAAGGAATGCACTGGTACCACACCAAAACCCATGATGGAGAAGTGTTCTTGAACATACAAACACTGCTACCAAAAAAAGGGAGTTTTAGCTGGCAGGACTGACTGAAGGAGCCCTTGTTGCTCCTCAGGAGGGGACAGTGACAGAGTAGTGGTGCTGAAGGAAGGATGCACTGGCATCCGAAGTCTTGGACTGCAGGTGGCCCAACGAGACTTGCCATGAATATCAGATGCTGCCACCAGCACTTGCAGGTCTCAAATGCTGCTCACAGAGACAAAAATTCCCTAGGCCAGAGATATCCATGAGCATGAGGGACTCAGCAGTACCAAACCCCCAGGAGTCACAGACAGACCTGTGGTGTATTTCAATCAGAAAGGGCATCCACAAACACCAGGTCATGTTTACTTTACACCATGGATGTGTGGATATAGTTCAAGTGGGAGCTGTCACCAATTCTTGACAACATCCAGAGCTACTTAGACCATCTGAGCACTTATCAATGCACCCTCAAGCCCAGAGCACACTGGGACAACTTCAAAACAGAAACCAGAATTTAAGTTCCTATTTGCTGAAAGAGTGGACAGGTGTTTTTTGTAAATATATTTGGGATTTCATTTTTTTGTCTTGATTTTTCTTAGTATATCAGAACACAGAGCATAGAAAAACTCTGCTACTTAGCAAGCAAACCTGCAGTTACAGGTTTGAGCTTAGGGGATGAAATTCTATTTTTTACACTATTATCTTCAGCACAAAAGGAATATGTACTTGTAGTGTTCATAAGACTGTTGGCAGAAATAAGGTTATATTAATTAGCTTAATCAAATTAATTAATAAAATGAGAGTTAATGTTTTCACACAGAGATGGAAAAAACTCCCTATGGATACTTGAACAAAGCATTGCCTACATGTTATGCATTCTTATTTTTTATTAGTTATTATATAATTTCACCTGGAGTGCTTTATCCTGTGTCCCCATGTTCCAAGTGAACTGTAGATCCCCTTTGAGAGAGACTGACATGTAACCATTGGTATTGCCTGAATGATCACATGTTAGATAGCCCTCTTCCACTGGTAGATCTTCTCAGAAGACTAAGATATAAGATTAAATCTGTTGTATTTTAACAACAACAAAAAGATCAAATATTTTGAGAGTTATAATTTCTGTGTCTGTTAGCAGAACTGATATGTCAGTTATTAGTTATTCCATCAATTTCTACTCCAGTTTTCCATAGACAGATTTGGTAAATAAAGATAATATTTGTTTGCATTTACCTATTATGCAGTGATTGTTTATTTTTAAGCTGTTCTGGTCCTCCATTAAATACATTTACTTTAATAAGATGAGCAACAGTACTTGTAAATCAGGACAACTGGGAATGCCTGCAATATCCTAGACAGTCTTGTGCAAGAGTAATCACTCCAAATAAATGTTATTGCAATGCTCTTTAATACTATGCCAGATAAAGCGATGATAAAAATGTAAAAAGCCTTAAAGGATGGGAGTAACATCATATCCCTGAAATCATCATTCTGAAGTTCACGTTTCTGAAGTTCACATATGAATCACAAGCAAACTACTGTCCTGGCAGGACCCAAAGGTCCCAGAAGGGGAACATGCATAATGTCCACAGGGGATAAAAAGGGAAAGAGAATAATGGAGCAAAACCTACAGATTGTCATGTTCTATGGACAACTTAATTGTTCAAGGGAGTGTTCACAGATTAACTCAGACAATTAAGAGTGATGCTTTTGAATTAAACTGCTTTCATTAACAAATGCAAAGTTGGAATGGAGTTCAAAAGAACATCATCATGATCTTATTTATCATTAGACCAACACCAATATTTCCTGTCATTAGGACAGAAGTTATAAGGTTATAAGGAGAACTAATGGCAAATATCTGCACGTTCTCACTCTTCACTATTTAATGATGTGATTTTGCTACAAACTAGGTAAGCTGCTTTTAAATTATCTTCTATTAACCTAAAGCAGTGTTTCAGAGAGATCATCTTTGTCACTGAGATATGAGTTTAAATTTTAGCTTTGGTTTCAAAACTGGGTTTAAAGGCAAACTAGTACTGTGATAAAAATGCTCCAACAGCAACTACAATTATTTACTTAAACGTTGCTTCTGAAACTAAAAACACCTAAAACAAACCACTGGTTGAGCAAAAAAACCCCAAAACTCTGTTGAGCAGCAGGAATGGATATTTTTCACAATTTTATACACAGAAAGCTGCAGATGCTACACGCCTTATCTTTTCCAACTACTGAAGTGATTTTTCTGACTCTTATTCTTGTCCAAATTGGCTTAAATTTCACAGTTAGCAAGAGAAACCATTAATTGAATGACAGAGCTCACAGACACGGAAGGACAAATTTCAGAAGGGTGAGGCATCTTCCCCTCTCACCCCAAGCCACTGAGAAAGCAGAAATTACCCTAGCAGAGGAGGGACTGAAGTAAAATATGGGGGCCATTGGCCCAATGTAGTTGCTCTGCAGCACCAGGAAGCTGGGAAAGGAGTGTTGCCTCTCCATTAATTATGAAATGGCAAGGTTTTACTGGCTGCCCAAAGAAGACTCCGACAGACGGCTGTGATAGACGACTTAGTAAATGGAAATACATCAGATCCGTTTACAGTGAAGTAATGTCGCCAAAATAACTGTCCCTGCTCTACTGTCTTACAGCAAGAGCCTTCCAAAATCACCTCAGGTTCCTGCCACAGCCTCAGCTTCACTGTGCTCTTACAGCAATGCAGACAGAGGGCAGCCAGGGAGGGACACTGGGAAGGAACTCCTGCCACCAAGATCCTTCTCCCACCTCGTTCAAAAATGCATCCAACTCCATCTTAAAACTCATTTGGTCAGCAGGCTGTTCCCAAGTCTCAGTGATATAATGCTTAAGAACCTTGTTCTAATTTCCTGCAATCTTACTTACAAAGTGCTTAAAATGACTGGACTTTTGCTGCTGTTGCTAAAGGTTTTATTAACTAAAGGTTCAAAAAAACCTCTTCCTCTTGGTACCCCAGATCCTTATATCCTGGAGGCATTTATGCACAGAAATCAAAGCCCTTCTTTGCTAGAATTAACAAACTAAACTCTGTGCTTTCCTCTTGCATCTTTCCATTACTTTATTTATTATTGCAGCCTCTTCTCATTTGTCTTACTTTCAGTACTTTGTGCTCAGGCACCCAAAGCTGCTCACAGTATCCCACAGTATCAGTCTAAAAATATTAACCAAGCCCCATGGTTTGCTTTCACTGAATCCAGACCCCTGAATTTCTGAACTGTGCTGGTGTAAATGTCACCAGAAGAGTTTGAACAGCGTGTCACAATAATGGGGCAGTTTTATCTGGCCGCACAGTGAAGTTCACTGAGTAACCCGAATCCTTAGGAGCAGAGCACCAGGGCGTTGCCATGAGGTAATGGAGTCGTCAGCCCCAGCCAGAGCCCTGGAACAGAATGTTATGAACATAACATCAACCTGAAAAGGGTGCCAAACTTCTGCAATCCTTGCAAATTCCACAGCCATCTCCCCCATCCCCCAGGATTCCCAAAGACAAAAACACTTAAGCCTATCTGCTGGCAGGGAGGGCTCTTCCCGGCCCCTCCATGAGTGAGTATTCCAGGCAGTGCCTGCTGCCCACGGCCTGGTAGCTGCTCCCTGACGCCAAATCCTCGTCCTGCTCTCACGTCCTGTGTCTGCAGCCCAGCCCATTCCCATCAACGCCCCGCTGGCCAAACAAACCAGCACATCATCTCCACCAACACTGAGGGACTCATTGAGCGCCCAGAGCCTCTCAGTCTCTGCTGACACCTTCCAGCATCTCCTTGACCTTCAGTGCCCGGGTTCAGCTTGCCTCCTGCTAAGTTCTCGTTAATGCCATATTTAAAATTCACCTGAACCAGCTCAATTTCTCACTGGGTCTAATAATGCAGCTGGTTAAAACACAAGGCCTCCCCTGGCACGGTGCACCCTCTGTGCACCTGTATTTCAGTAAACTTGAGGTGACACAAAAGGGCTCATCCCATACGGACAGCACCTACAAACCAGGATAGTCCAATAACAGGGCCAGCATGTCCTTCATGCTTTCCACATCAGGGATGCTGCAAAGAAACACCACAACCATCTCAGCAAAGCCTCAAGACAATATTCAGGATTTGTACATCTTCTGAAACCACTGTGAAACTCCTGGGAATTTGAAAGCATCCTAAGGTTTAAAATTTATTATACATAGATAGGAAAAAAAATGCTTGGCCGTTTTATGACTTTTCACTTATAAGTAATCAGCTGGAATACATTCCAATAACATCCATTATTTAATGTATATATTTCACTGACATAAATACCTAATTTAGGAAATCTTCCTAGTTAAATTATCCTTTCTTAGGATCATTTAAGTAACTACTTGTTGCAAGATTCTAAAGGAAATATTTATTGTCACAGTTATAAAGTACTGCAAATAACTGAGTTTTTCTGTTTGGTCTTCACTCTCGGCTAAATAGGCAGAATTAATATTCAAGCTTCATCAGAGCTTGTTACAAGCTTGGAAAAATATCCTTTATTATCTGTGTTCTGTTTCAGAAATAAACCCCTTTGACTTAGACTATGCTCTCAGCTCTAGTATTTGTGTATAAAAATTCACTGTAATGCACTGAAGGTAAGCCTCAGATGGATTTGGAATTTAAATACTTATGTCTGATATCTGAAACACTTTGCTTAGAAGACTAATTTTACTCAAGCCAAAATCACAATTTTATCTTTCTCTAGGCTAAATGGAGCTGAAAAATATCCATAAAAACAGACAAGACTATGTAGCACATTAACCCAACCAAAAAGATCAAACATGCCCAAAGACAAGGAGAAGCACCTCATCTGAATTTATAATTTTGATCTTTCTAGTTTAAATTCATCTCATACTTTCACACAAGAACAGGTTTATTAAGATAGTGTCTTCACAGGAACTCTTTATCTGCAAATAAAAGTTGCATCTTTTTGGGCATTCTGAAATTAATTTCCTAGAATTTGACAGACAGACTGCAGTCCCACTGCTTTAGTTTCTCCATCCTTAAACCTTTTCTAGCAATTCTTCCTCTAGTAGATGTCCACTTTATGGATTCTAAGGATCATTTTGGATATGTGGTGTCCATATCACAGTTACATCAAATGACTTTAATCTAAGAGTTATGCTAAACACTTAGAAGGACTTGCTGTTCTCTTGAACACACTGGTGAGTTTTGAGCATATCCTTAGCTGAAATGTGTGCTATATTCTTGAAGAATTAAGGAAAAAAAAGATTATTTAAAACATCAAGAGATCTGAATTTCCACTGAGCTTGGCATGAAGGGCTGAGCAAGATGCTTCCCTTTCCAGCTCCTTTTCCTTTCAGTGTGTTCAGGACAACCAAGAATCCATGATCAGGTACCAGGAAAGGACCATTGTAGGATCTTTCTTTGGGCTGTTCTTCCTCACGTGGCCCCCACATTCATCTGAGAGTTCATTTTCACTGCTATTTCACATCCCTACACATCACAGTGTAGTCACTAAGCTCCTATGGGATTGGTTTTGGCATGCTGTTACACTGAGCTTTCCCATAAATTGTGTTTCTCCATCCTGCTCATTTTTCATGTCCTGCATTGAACAGCAGCAAGAATCCAGCTGAATCATTTACTAAAGCACAGGCAGAGCAGGGGCTCTAATGTTCATTGTCAGTATTTTGGCACATGCACCTCCACCCCATGCTCAAGGTTTTCACTCCTCAGCAGAAAAGGAAGCAATTAGCAATGTCATTTTATCACTGACAGGATTTCAGGAAGGCCATGCTTGTAAGCAGCAGTTATTGCATATTTTCGTAGTTATGCAAATTCTTTTCTTTCCAGCCTGATCGAGCCTTTATGATATTTGTTTCTCAGGCACAGAACCCATAAACACATGATAAATTATATTCTCTTGTAAGAATATGCTTATGTCAACCTGTATTCTTTACCAGCATCCCTAGGATTTTCTCTTATTTTCCAAAAACTAACTTTCAGCAAAGGATGTTGCCAATACTCTGAGCTCAATCTTTCAGGAATAGAATTGTCTTAAGGGTGGTACATTATTTATAATTTTCATCTTCAAACCAACTGCATCACTCACAAAAACATATGACTCATTCTGAAGTGAATAAAAGAAGGCTGCCTGTAAGAAGGCCCATCCTCCAGATACATCTCTGATGATGTACTGAAACAAGATTGTTAGGTGCAGAGGGAAAGGACTTTTTCTTGTTTGGTCTGCAAAGCACCTTCCTGTTCCTTTGGAAGAAGAGAAACTTGTAAGGATGACCTGCTACTTCCCTTAAACACCTTCTCCTAGCATGTCCTTTACAAATGCTTCTTCCTCCTCACATCAGAATCTGACATCCAGAGCCTGTTCTAATCTTTTGAGATAAGAGGGGAAAAAAAAAAAATTCTTTCCAACTGTCTCTGCTAGAAAGGGAATAGTCACAGTCATATTTTCTATATGGGGGTGAGTGAGCTGGGATGGAGACATGCTTCTGTTTTTTCTTTCTGGGAACATTACAAGGATTTGCCCCCTGGCTGTTATTAAGGCTACAGTTTGTGATGGGTTTAGTCTAAGCCCTGGTAGGATAAGTAATACCAATAACAGCAATCAGTAAAATGGGTTTCTGACACTGTAGTTTCCTAAATGTTAAACCAGAGTATAGCATACCCATCTATGCAGTAAAAATATATTATTAAATATTTAAATATCACATATTTACAGCCAAAGGTTGACATCAGTACAAATTATAGCTCTATAAAGTACACCAGAAAACCAGTTCTGGGACTTCAGACTCTAAACACAAAGGCAATCCCCAATTAAATCCTACTGATTTTAATGACCAAAAACTTATACCACAGAGGGCTCCAAATGTCATTATCCTAATTTGAAATCTAACCCTGACCAAGTACCAGATTAGATTTCTCCTAACTCTAATCCTATCTCTGCAATCCCCAGATAATGTATATATTGATGTGCTGAAGTGTTAAATTCAATCTTCCTTACAGGCAGAGATCAGTCCCTCAATAAAAGTAAAATACATGGCTGTGGATCATGTCTGCTGACATTTTTTGGGCTCTAAAAGCCTAAATACTGACTCCAGCCCATATCCTTAGGCTAACCTCAACAAGGCCAGTCACTACAGTAACATGCCAAGCAACTGAAACACACAAAACTCTAAAAATTTAGACTGAAACTGAAATATATAAATTGAACTTTAATGAAATGCACTGAAATGCTATTACTAAGCATATACTGAATGTTAGCCATAAATTTTAATGCCATGAAGACTCCAAACTGAGTTTTACTGAGGAGATCAATTCCTATGATAATGTAGAAGGTAAGAGCTTTGTCAGCCCTCTTTTTAACCTCCTAGTGCCAGAGCTCCAACACCAGAAGCCCTGACTGTGAGCCCAAATAAATGCTTAGTAATATCAGTCTATTGATCAATCCCTACAGTAAATGAGAGCAGCAGGGCTGTGCCAGGCACCTCCCTAAAACTGAACACCACAAAGTTGAATCACTGACTTATAATCAAACCATAAAATTAATTTGAGGTCTAGAAGGGGGATGAATCATTTAAATAGAAAAGCTGCCAGCCCTCTTTTAACTCCTTTGGCGTTTAAAGGCCACAGAGGCTCATCTTTCCAAAGCTTGACCTTGACCCCAACCTTCAGCATAGTCACCCCTCAGGAAGGATATGGGGACTATTCAAATCCCCAGCCCCAATAGCTGAGTGCTGGCCATCCATGCTGTGAAGGAGAACTGTTCAGCAGAGGTAAGGAACTCCCTGCTCCCACCATGGCCTTTCAGTTTTAGATTTCTAAAACCTAATACTCAGCTCTAACCCCAGGCTTAATTATAGGCAAACAGAAGCCAATGCCTAGAAATTTCCTGATATATCAGAAAGATATCTGGATAACAACTACAGCTTGGGTTTTTTTTAAATTTTATTTTCCCTCATCAGTTATGGTCAAGAATTTTGCCTTTGCAGCAGATCATTCCTACTTCAGATCAGCACTGCACAACCTCTGATATGACATAGCCTTGCTGAGTAATTTACATCGTTGCCATCTTTTCATTTGTAGACAGAAAATTCCTGTTATATTTGAAGTACAAACTCAGAGCTGCTGAGCCTCAGCGCCCTGCTTGGAGCTGCTGCAATCGTGCTGTGCTTGTTCAACTCCTGCAGGAGGTCTGAGAAGAAAACTGACTTTTTAGAGGTAGAGTTTGTGTTGAAAGCATTTAAGAGAGTACAACAATTTCAAAGGTCATTGAAACTGAAGGAGAAATGAACACTTTCTTGTGTTTTAAATACCTTTACCTCTGCCAAAGAAAAGGGGATTTATCATGCTGAGACAATTCACTCTGCCAAAAACCCAGGCAACCCTTGTTCACTGTAGGTGTCTTTTAAACAACAGAATCTGAATAGACAGAAGTGCTGAACATTTCACAGAAATAACTCAGATTCCTGTAAAACAGTGTTTACAATAAGAAAGAAAGCAGGTTCCACAAGCCTCTGGCAGCTTTAACCAAAGCTTTCACCACTACCATTAATATACAGTATTCAATATTGCCAGGAGAGGTTTTTGTACAGGAGCTTGTTGTTTGACCTTCGAGAGCTTCCTGTTGAATGTGCATCAGAAGTTACTATTCAGTTCTCACTTTGAAGTCAAGCAACAGCAGAAAAGTTCCGAAAAAGGAAAAAAAAAAAAAAACCAAAACAAAAAACCTCTTCTCAGAGCCATATACATTAAAATCTGCTCACCACTCTTCTGTACAATTATGCTGATCCAGGAAGATTTCCCCCCTGGCATATACACACTCAAACGGATTATTTTAGCATGAGTACATAAGAAGTGAAAGCTTGACAATGTGTTGAAAGAATTATTTATAGTTGCCTGAATGTGATGTCTAAGAAAGATGATTCTTCATGTTACAAGAAAATTACTTCATACCAAGTCTGAAAAACCCCGTCTGACACCTTTTCATGGCTCTTTTGCCAAACTGAGGGTGTTATTTGTCAGCCATATGAAAAATGGTGACTCTTTCTGGGAGCCTCTACTATGTGTCCTGAAGGGGTAATGACATAACTAAACTGAAAGAACTGTCTGCATCTTTCATTCCCAAGATTTCCAGGAGCCACTGCTAATTCAGCTCCTACTGTTGAACTGAGAGTTCTGGTTTAACTGCTAAACATTAATTCCTACATTACAGAAAGACATATATAACTTCTGCTTAATAGATTTACCTTTCTCATATTAATTTTCTTCATTCTTCTTATCTTGGGCCATTCTTCATGTTAATCAAATGGTGCTTGACTTTTTTTCTTCCTATAGTTACATCTCTTGCTTTCTTGCAGCTATGATTCTGTAGAATTAATCCATACACTAGATGAATGAAAAAGAACAAATAATATTAAATATATTTCATTTTGTGAGGCTTTTTTTATGAAACAGTACTCTCTTTTATCAGCTGTCTACATTCAGATCTATAACCATTTCACTAGGCCCAGGTTCAGAGAGGAATAACTCCTTTAGGGGAAAAGAAAGAGAAGTTGATCATTTTTTATTTAACGAGGTCCTGTTCTGCCAGACATTCTCCAAAAGATCTTTCCCAGTAATTTTCAACTACAAAGTCTGTCCTGTTGTATGCATCAGAGCACAGATTCCACATAAAATGAGATTCCACTCTAGCTCAGATAACTCCATGCTCTAGCTTTGGGATAAAACTGTCTAAAATTACTTTAAAGAAACTTGTGAGGACCCACTGAGAAATATTGTAACAGCTATAAAGTGATGCTTTTACAGCCAAGGCTCCAGAGAAATCCATTACTGATGTAACCAGCCAGCAAATCTCCTTCCCCTCCTTCTGCCCTTCAAGATGTTCCATAATGTCTGCAGCTATACTAAGTTTAAAAGCTTTTCTGGAATAAAAATGTTTCTACTACTGATATTGGTAGTACTATAAAAATAACACAAACCTGGAGATTCTATCTGTCTTCCACCTATCATTATGGGCTCACCTGAGATTTCTGTGAGAACAAATATAATATCTAGATCGTATTTTCCTCTCCACTTCTTACTTTTAAAATTTTTTCTCACCTCTTTCAGAATTGGAAATACAATAAATCTATATTCACATCAGCTGGATGATGCATGTGAACATTTTGAGCCTTGGTGCAGCTGTCAGTCCTTCCTGCAAGACCAAAGGTTTTCTGTGGTTCTTGGTGATTTTTCTTTGTCACTTTAGTGAGACCTCCAGCATTCTCATTTAACTTTTGCAATTACATTCCTTCTATGATTCCTTTCACGTGAAATAAGGGTTCACTAATCAGTGAATATTTAACAGGCCAACACTACTCCAAATAGCCTTTCCCTTTCCTTTTGCTCAGCTGTATCACTTCTGCTGGTGTTCCCCAGCAGCTCTTCCTGAGTCCTCGCAGGGACTCAGAGCACCCAAGGTAACTTAGTGTTCATCTGAAAATCACAGGATATTTTGAGGATCCTGATGGGTTTACAAAGGGGATCAATGATGGAACTGAAAAAGCGGTAAGGCTTCTGTCAGACCAGGCCCAGATCATGCTAACTGTTGCCTGGGATTTCACTGACTTATGTTTTCCATGTGATCCCAGTGGATATGATCCCATCCCCAAACCACTATCATAAATGTGACTGACTGATGAACTCGTGGAAAAGCCAAGGCCTGAAAAGGCACTGCCAGCTCACAGGCATCAGCATAAGGAATCTGTTCATCCAGAAATAAAAAAAAAAAAGCAATTGTGCTGTAATTGGGATCATTGCAGTACACATAGGCAAAGCAGAGTTTGTAAAGAAAGGCTTTTTTTTTTTTTTTTTTAATGCAATCTACTAGGGAAGTTGGAAGTACAGATAAGATTTTTGATACACATGCCAAGGTTTGATGAAGGGTTTACATTGCCTGAAAGCCTTGCCAAATTAAATGACTGGCCAGTTGATATCTAAGTGAAGGAATAAAAATCAGATAAAAAATAAGGTTCTCTCTTTTTGATTGGGGTGACTAACCACAATACTAGGTCCCATGTGCTGCTTTAAGACAAATTAAAATGCTGGTGAAGCCATGTATCCTTATTTACTCATCAGGAATGTAATGAGTCTTGTTTCCCTAAAGGCAGCTGAAATCAAAAGAAGGAAATGGAACATTTTGTACTTGCCCTGTGTTGTATCTGTGTTTGGGATGGAGCTCTCCCTCCCCTGCCCACGCAGCTCCCCGCTCCTCTCCAGGCCCTTCTCCCTGGCACTCCAGCCTGGGCACAGCAGCAGGAGCACACTCTGCCCAGCACTGGTGCCCTAAGTGCTTTTCTTGCCACCTAAGAGAATCCATAGCAATAATTTAAAGCAGGATTTCAAAATCCATGCCTAAAAACAAAGGGAAGACCAGCAAAAGCTGGTCAGGATCAGCCCCCACCTGAGTGGGGTCTGACCACCCATCTCAATGCCACAGTGACACTACAATTTAAAGGTGCCTTAAGTGCTCTTCACTTGATCCACCTATGAAATCCTTTTCACTCCAACTTTGCAACCCCCTGTGACCTCTAACACCCCAAAACTTCAATTCAGAAGAGAAATGAAACAATACAATCCTACCAAAAGGAGCATCCATAACACAATGTAGCAGCCAGTCACAACTACCCGTATTTCAAGCGTGTGTGTGCCTAATTGTATGACTGAGTTGAGCCCTGGCATGTCAACAGAAAAATGATAATAATTTTGATCTTCTGTTTCTTTTTGTTGAGTCGTGTATACACACACACACACACATACATACATGTATTCACCTCAGGTATCCAGCAGGTATTACTTGGGACTCACAGCTGCATCAGCTGTGAATTGAGGGAAAAGACAACAAATCTCCATGTCGTGGATCTCAAAGTAAGGATACACTCATTAATTTAGTCTCTAAATGTTTTGCTTGATCAAATGATAAATTAAGTTATAAGGATTTCAATACTTTTCTAGGAAACCTCTCATCATGTTGATCCTATTTGGCTACTCTAAAAAGTATTTCTTCCCCAGGCTTCAAATAATCATAGACAGGCACCATTCTTCCCAAGCCAGGGTTTCTTCATCAAGCTTATAGTTCACTAAAGACAGCCCTGAAACTCTTATAAGACATGAAATATACATTTCTTTTTGTATGACCTTGAATAAACTCCATGAAAACTCAGTCTCCCCTTTTCCACAGAGTAATAGTTACTCCGTTTAATTGAAGTAAATAGTTATTCCATCTGCACACAATGCAGAAAGACTGAATGAAAATCTCTCTATTGTGATAATACAGAAATTAGAAATTGTAGCATAAAAATACTAAAGCTGTACATTCAATGAGCCAAGTGAGGGAAACATTCAAACACATGTTTAAACCCACTCCTATTCTGCATTATTTTCCTTAAGAGACTCATTCTCATTTGAAGTCCTTTCCTCAGCTGGGATCAATGTGTACTATGCAATATTTGTTATTTTGGGTTAACAGAACTATTTTGGGACTCAAGTAATATCATAAAGGAGAAGTATTAAAATTCCCTGACCTTTAGGATAATTTCTGAATAAAAAATCCTTCCCAAACCCCAAGAGACTATAAAAGTTTCCGTTAAAACCTCCTTTAGCTCTGAGAGTTACAAATGACCGTTTCCACTATCCTGAATCTGGAACCAATGAACAACAACCATTAAAACAATTAAGGGCTCTTTCATTCATTTTCGGTGTCTTACATATCATACATTCAATAACTTTGAGATTTGACTCAATTCTTTGATTTCTAGCCAATGCCTTGGCAGTGTTTTCATTCAGTTCAGGGGAAAGTACAAAATATTCAGTGCAAGTGGTGAATTACTTATGTTTGTATGAATTAGCTCTCACAACTTTTTGGAGAAGATACACCATCAGTAGCAGATAAAACTGCATAATTTCAGGCTACTGTCACCTAAGCTCCATTTGACAGGAAAGAAAATACACTCAGCATTTGCCTCTGATGATTTTTTATTGCTCTGCAATACTCTCTAATGCCTTCCAGCTGCATTGAGGACAATTTGTTCATTTCTCTCACTAATCAAAATGTGTTTTGACTAGTAAGTCCCTATTTAGTTTTTCTGTAATCGTTTTTCTTAATGGGAGTATTTTCCAGATGTTGTGTTAGTCTAGTCATCCGGGCCCTCTTCCAAGCCCTGTGGAAAGTTTGCTGTCATGAGCTGTCATTGGTGGTGTGTTTAACAAGCTGCCTAATTACCTGACCCCAGCACAGTTCCACAGCAATATATAAGGACTCTGGAACAGCCCTGGGAGCAGACACACTCTCTGCTAGGTAAGTGCTACACCTGTCTCCAGCAAGAGCTCTTCTTCAATAGGAAAATAAGGAATTGGGACAGAAGACCCAAGGTTTTCCTTTTGCAAGATTTACTTTTAGCCTGTGTTTCCATTTGACATATTTCACTGTTTGATTATGGTTTATAAAATTATGTTGCTGAATAAGTAATGTTCTGTCAGTATTTGGTTTTATTATAGATTTCCATTTATCAGTATTATAACTTGAGACATTGCTGTGCTGAAGTGTACCCATGCTAGAAGACAACTGTGACTGTAGTCTTCATTTAATAGCATTCTGCAAAAATTTATTTCTATTACTTGTTAATAATGAATTTCTATAGTCTTACTGCAGAATTAATGGCTAATTGACTAATTATCAAGAGGTAATTTATGGGCTAATTATAAATTAGCAATTTTTCCTTGAACAGTTTTATTATTTATGTTTTTATCAAACTGGTCTTATATATAAAGATATGCACTGCATTTTTTTAACTATGAATTAAGTGAACTGCAGATAGTGATGTGAGATTATTTCTTTTTAGGAATGATGTCGTACCTGAAAGTTATGATCATATGGAACATACTTTGCTTATCCCTGGTGGTCCTTTCACTGTCCTTGATTCCAGAAGTGTCTTCTCAAGGTACTGTAACACACAAAGCTGAAGGGAGGCTGTCTAGGAGTGTGTGTCTGACACACATTTAGAATGTTTCAAATGCATCTTCATAAAAATACTAAGTTCTAGAACTTTATTCAGACAGGAAATATGATTTGGTTTTCCATCACTGAATATTTTCATAACTAAATTTTAGTGTAGCATGGTCCTCTATTTTTGAGGAATAACATAAAAATGTAAATGTAATGCAAATGTGTATGAACTTACTACTTTTTCTGTAGCAGCCTACACAGCCTCTTGCCCCCATACTGATGTATTTAGCCCTAGTGATTTGCAGTTTGATTTAGGAAGAATCTAACATGAGAATATCCACAAAGGTTGGTTAGGAATATTTCAATAAGCTCAGGGCAAGGAAGTCTCTACCTTGCTAAGTGCTTTCTCATTAAATACACCATTATTACATCACTGAGGCAAATGTGCAGAATTATTTGTCTAATGATACTCCAAGCTCTATAATTGTTTTCCTAACTAAAGGAACACTGTTACGGTGAAGCAGAACATGGCACCTGGCAAATCCTGAGCTGTTGCAGTTCTCTGGTAGCTCCCACATTTTCAGGGGGATAACACTGGGTATTACTTGCTGGTAGAAAGTGATTTATTACTATTTGATAGCAGAAGGCACAATGTCATGTATCCGAGCAGCTCCTCAGGGCACGCCCCATGCCAGAAGTGACCTTACACTGACCCCTTGATAACTGATGCCTTCCCACCAGTTTCAGCAAAAAACAAGACTTTTGCCAACAGCAACCAGGAGCATTCAGGCATTTTCCTTTCAAGTAACTCCATAATTTACAAGTCATAAACTCAAAAGAAACAAATGAATGAAGAGGTATAAGTATTTGACTACTATATTATCTATATAACTACTGGACTTATTTTCTTTCCATAAAGGAAGAAGGGCTCAATATATTGGACATATATCCATAAAGGAATATGTCCAACTTGTCTTTTCAACTGCTCTATTAATAGCCCAGCAACTCAAGTCCATTAATGTCTCCAGTTTTCCCTTGGTTCCACTTTTCTATTTGTAGCAAAGTGGTAACAAGCATTAAAAGTACTGGCTGAAAATCACAGTATGTGTAATAGATATAATATTTGTCATCTCATGGTCTTCCTTCAGACACACACACGTGGAGTGTGTGCTGTTAGAAATTGTCTTTGGTGTTGTGTTGTGTTACATGTTATTTCCTTGTTGGTGCTCAGTGTTTCAGCTGATTATGTGTTTGAGCTTGCTGATTGTTCAGCTTCTTTGTTTGTATTTAGGGATGCTTCAGTTGTGGTCCTGCATGTTTCATTTCCAGAAGAAGCTGTTAGCTGGTTGTGTTAGCAGAGATTTCACAGAGGAAGGGGAGGGTTGCAGGGTGAATATCTGAGTTGGCAGCAGAAGGTAGCAAGGCACTGCCAAGCTGGAATGCTCACAGGTTAAAGCAAGACACCTCTTGGTGTCTTGCTTTACCACCTGTTATCTGCACCATTTCTTATTGTCCAGCATTTCCCAGCAGTCTGGCAGTAAAACCATTGTGAGATGAGTTTCTCTGTTAGTTTGCTAGTAAGTAATCTTCTAATTAACAAACAGTAGTTCATAGGAGTTGCAGGGCTAGATCCCAACTGTTCTCAGCCTTAGAGCTGATACCAAATTCTTCCCTGACATCAAGGGAAAAAATACAGTGTAGGGCATAGGCAGATTTTGAAGCTTCCAATAAAAATGGCTTCAGGGACCTGTATTTATTATGACAGTGCTCTCCAGTTTGCAAGTTAACCTGATTAAATGGGTTAGTAGGAACAGCATTACCAAAAGTCAAAATCAGACACCTAGGGGGTCTGTCAGGTGTGGGAGTGCAGTTGCACATCTTTTACTGTACAGATGGTAAATCAAATTGGAGAACAAGTCAGCTAAGCTGATATACTGTCTGAGGGGCTAGTTTGGATGCCTGTCATACTACAGAACCAATCCTCAAGGATTCCTTAGTTTTCAGAAGAAATGGGTCAAGTTAGCTCAGTGGAAGACCCCTCTAACCTGAACACGTCCTGCTGCTGGTCCTCAGGCTGGCTCAGAGCAAACCTCTGCTCCCCACACCTTCAGGAGGGGTCACACCAGGCCCTCACCTTCTGCAGTACTGAGTGAAAAGAGTAGAAAAGTAGAAAAGAAAGAGAGAAGCTTTACTCCTTTTCCATTCAGTATTTCCTTAAGGACCGTTGTGGTTTGGCAACGCTTACACCAGTGTTGTGTAATTTTAGATGAATCGAGCTGTACAGGGAGATGTGGGGCAGGGTATTCTAGAGAGCATGACTGCCAGTGTGATTTTAACTGTCACCACTACATGGAGTGCTGCCCTGACTTCAGGAAAGTCTGCACAGTGGGTAAGTTCCCAAACACAGCCAGTTCCTCTCCTCAAAATTCCCCTCCCAGCTCCCTACCACACCAGTGTCTCCTCTCTGAATGCTTAAATGTCTGTTGGTTTGCTGTGTCCTTGTTCCCTCTCATACATGTATTGTTGTCCCCCTCAAATAATCAGGATAACCTCTTCCTATCTAAAGAAGACTGTGTATCCACAGGTTATTGCCAAGCAAAGAATTTTGCTTTTTACAAAAGCAGAACTAGGCAAGATGGGCAAAACCAGTTTACTGTTTGTTTTCTACTCCTTAGTGCATTTGTACTGTATGTATCTGTCTCTTATACAAAGAAAAAAAGTGGTAAAAGCCAATTCAGGGTTTTGCAGAAAGAAATTCTGACATATTCCATCTCAAATTTAAGAAGTCTGGATGCTATAGGGTCCAATCCAAAGCCAGGGTGTCCTTCCATGGACAGAAATTGTCTCTGGATTAGAACCATGTCCAGAGTCTGCTTGAAAAGATGGTTGGATGAGTTATAATTCATGCTTTATTTATAGGCAAAGTTGTACAATGTAAATAAACACAGGTTTTTCAAACTGCTCTACTGAGTATTAAAAGCATTTTCTTAGGAATCACCAATGTCAGAAATGTCAGTGATTTGGATAACAGTAGTTTGTTACACTACACTGTGGTTCCAGTAGGATTTACAGGAGTAACAAATACTTCTGAGAACCAGTAACACCACTGAGTGTTGTTCAAAATGCAGACCTAAAATTAAATTAGCATTCCCTAAAATTCCAGTTCTGCTGCCCTGACACACACCTGGGGACACTTTGCCCTTCAGTCTTCCCCATCCTCATCTTGCTTTGTGGGGGGACATCAGCATTTCTCACAACAGAAGATGCAGAGTGAGGCATTTAAATTATGTAGGCTATTTATTCATTGTGGGTCAGATTCTAAAGATATTCTGACTTCTACACAACATTTAACCAAAAGTTGAAGGCTAGAGGAAGTTCTTCCCTGTTCTACTCTAAGTCAGCGAGCCCAGGCAAGCACAGTAGGTGCCATCCTGAAAGGATGCAGGCAGTCTGGCTAAGGACTGTTGTTCTGTTGTTGTGGAATCAACACTGACTAAATGACACAAATGTCAGACATTATTTACGAATAAAAATTTCCCTGAGATTATAAAAATAACTCTCACCTGTGCATGTGGGATGGATCTGCTGGCATAAACACAGATTCCACAAATACACTAATCCCAAGATGTTCAGAATCTGCCTATACAGTAATCCTAATTTTTCTAGATAGCGATTTAACCGTAAAACATGATTTTATGCCTTGTGTGCCACAGAGACAATGACTTCAATAGAGACGTGTGTAAAGAGAGTGCTTTTTCTGAAGTCTGTAATAGCTGTGCACACTCTTTCTAACACAATGTGGTCATTATTTGATACGAAATAGCAGTTTGGTCAGTGAAGTTTCAGAAGTTGGCCAAAAACGAAATATTAAAATCATATGGTTATTAATCATATCAAAACATGGTATATGGTCCTTGAGGGCTAATAATTTAAGAACTGTATTAAACAGTTCCAAACTGGGCTCTTGGGGTAACTTGGTTAACTCGTTCACCCAATTAGGTTGCAGTGTTTGCCTGGACACACCAGGTACACTCGGTTGTGACCCAGTTAGGCCAGTTATTTTTCAGAAATGCTTTGGTAGGCACATCATTCTTGTTGCAAAGGGATACCCTAGTGAACACCTTCCTGCAAACCCAGCCCAGAATTTAAATATCACCCTTGAGATCACTGCTTCGTGTTTGGGGAAGCGGAAGCCTCCTACGGTGGGACCTGGCTAAAGTGAACGCAGTGGTCACGTTTTATTGCACTGTCAATCCAATGGTCTGGATTCACTGCCATGGCACAGTGCCCTTCTGGATTTGCCTGATCCAAACCCCACAATTACAGACAAATCCTGGATCAGACCAGGATAAGCGCCTGATTTTATGGAGCTGCTCTTGGCACCAGCTCGAGCAAAAGACTTCACTCTAGAGAGGTCCCAGCGTTCCTCAAGGGCTGGCCCAAAGTCTGACTGTGCTGCTCTGCCTCTGCAGCCGCCTCCTGCGAGGGACGCTGCTTTGAATCCTTCGAGAGGGGAAGGGAGTGTGACTGCGATGCCGACTGCGAGCGATACGGCAAGTGCTGCCCGGACTACGCCAAGCACTGTAAAGAGGGTAAGACATTTCTCCATCACTGTTTTTTTTCAAAGACATATTTAAAGAGAGGTGCTTTGCTTTACCATAAACAAAACTGTGTGGGCTTTGGTAACAACTGGACAAAAGAAAACAGAGCAAAAATAACAAAACCTAATTTCACAAACAAATCGGTCAATTTCTAAAGCATGAACACTTTATGGAAACATACAGGTAGATATCCTGGAAGCCATCACCAAGATGTGAATTCTGAGGGTTAAGTTGTATTTTACATTAGGCTCTTTTGGCACTAGCCATGCTCTAACTATCAGAGCCTTTACTCAGAATACCACATGCAAGGACAAGGTTTGCACATCAATAATTGAATTCAATGAGAGAAGGAATCAGAACAGTTTTGTTTGGAAAAGACCTTTTGAGATCATTGTATCCAACCATTCCCCCAGCACTGCCAAGGCCACTACTAAAACATGTCCCTAAGTGCCACATTCCCACAGCTTTTAAACCCCTCCAGGGATGGGGACTCCACCCCTGCCCTGGGCAGCCGGGTAACCTAAACCTCCCCTGATGCTCCTGGGGGTCATTTCCTCTTGTCCTATCCCGTGTTCCTGGGAGCAGAGCCCAACCCTTGCTGGCTGTCCCCTCCTGTCAGGGAGTTGTGCAGAGCCAGAGGGTCCCCCCTGAACCTCCTTTTCCCCAGGCTGAGCCCCTTTCCCAGCTCCCTCAGCCTCTCCTGGTGCTCCAGCTCCGTTCCCTTGCCTGGACCTGCTCCAGCCCCTCAAGGTCTGTCTGGCCACGAGGGCCCAGAACTGGACACAGAACTTGAGGTCCCTCAGCACAGGGCCAGCACAGGGCACAGCCACTGCCCTGGGCCTGTGGCCACACCAGGGCTTGGACAGCCCAGCGGCCACTGTCCCCTGGTCCACCTGGCTCATGTTCAGCCACTGTCACCAGCACTCCCGGGGCCTTTTCCACTAGGCAGATGAATAAATGAATTGCAATAACAAGCTGAGTTCATCTTACAGAAAAAAAGGTGAGAGGTTCAACTTTATGAAAGGTTCAACTCCCTTAAAATCCCCACCCATCCAAAAGTGGGGAATGGCTACTCCGTGCCTTGGGAGAGCACTACCTGGACCTCCAGGACCACTCGCTAGGGGTCACCACAGTCACTGGCAGCATATTGGAGATGCACATCCTAGATTCTCCCCATCTCAAATCCAATGTGGGAAGAGCAAACCAACACAGAAACCCATCCTGTGGGGCAGGAACCCATCCTGTGGAGGGAGGAACTGGATGTTACATGTTCACACTGCAGCAAGAAAAATTTAAGAAAACACACGTTTTACCTTTAGGCTGCAAGTTCAATCCAGGGCAGAATCAAATTGACCTGCAGTCACTTCTTTTGTTCTGTCCTTTTCTGCAGAGCCTGGTGGGGTTTCAGCTGAGCACAAAGGCACAGATCTGGAGGTGCAGTCCCGCCCTCATGTAGTTTTAAGGACACCAGCAAATGAACTCTAAAAAACAACAACAGAATATGTTTAATTTCATCATGTCCTTAAACTTTCTGGTACCTACAGACCTAAATTAATTTCTGTCAACACACTTGACTAACGTGGCTTGGCACTGGGTTGCTGCACCCACAGAGCAGCCCACCTCCAAGGCAGCCAGTTCCCAAAGCCTGCAGTGTAACACAACATAAGTCACAATTATCATTTGGTTCTCCCCACCCAAGTGGTCCCCAAGTGCTGGGATGGTGGCTTGGCTTTGCCACACAATTGCACAGTAATTTAGACTGAAATAGAGTCTGTGTTCAGCATTTTTGAATGAATGTCTAGAGAAATGTCTTGGAAGCATACTGAGGTGAATTTGCTGCTTTTGAGCCTGCTTAATATTTCCCTCTTTCTGCTGAATTTATCAAACCCAAATACGCACAAAATACTGTTAAACCATTTAACTTCTTCAGTAAAATATGATGAAGAATCAAACAACTGTTCCTAATCATAAAGACTTCTGCATTGTACTAAACTTTGCTATCAATTTTTTGTCAAAAAATCCAGCAGAAATCCCCCAAACCATTGTACTCAGTATTTTACTATTTATACTATGCATGAATAACTGAGAAATCTGTTAAACCTCTTGGAATAAATTTGTTGTTCCAGCATCCTCTGAACATTTTTTCTGTACAGTAAATCCAAGTGTACAACGTATATCCAGAGCTCACTGTTATATTCCCTGTCCTCCAGAAGCTCTTTATTCCCTGAATACATGTACAAAATAACCAAAATGTTCCCCTCCCCAACAATTGGCTTTCAAAGGAGTCACTCAACAATTGTGGTTCAACAACCACAATTTCAATTTCCTCAATAAAGGTTTCAGGATATAGCGCAATACCCAACCATTGAGCACCAGCTTGCTGTGAAATTAAATCTTTTGACACCATGGTCATCCCTTGAAGACAAAAATCCCATTCCTTTTGTAAAAATTACACACACCTCTGGCAGTTACAGCTCCTTTGGTTGGGTCAAAATAATCTGGCCAGTTCACTGAGCTCCATCACATTTCCTTCACAACTAACAAGTTCCTTCTACAAGGCTATGCTAGTAGCTCAGTTCCAATTGTACAATTTGACCAACAATTAATTACAAAATGTTATCTGGCTCTTACTGGATGCAACTGAAATTCCATTCACTCTTCAGAGCTGGAAAATCTGAACTCAACCCCTTATTTCTCCTAAAACTCAGCCTACTACTAGAAGTTAGTTTAATGCCCATGTTGTTTCCTTGGTCCATGCCTGCTTTGTAGCTCCTGTCTCCTTCAAGGAAACCATTTATTTTAAAATGTGTCTCCAAAACAATCACTAGTGTAACATTATCACATCTGAAGAACTGGAAGGGGATCATCAAAGTAAATTCTTGGCTTATGTGACAGCTCTCCTATTTCCACTAGAGTTAGTTATCTGAAGTGAAAGTCAAGTAGTGAAAAGTCATCTGTAGTGAAAAAAAAAAAAAAAAAAAAAAAGTACAAATTTTCAGAACATAGAGCTGCGCTCAGAATTCATCTCTTTTCCCACTTCAAAACTGCCATTAGCTAATAATGCCTCACCTCAACCTTCTGGGAAAAATATTGCTCCGATCTGTGATGAAACACTTCAGGATCCAAAGAGTATTTTTGCTCTTTTTCACACAAATAATTGTGTAAAGAATCCTATAGATAAAAAGAAACTTAGTTTTAAATGGAAGATGGTCACTGAAGTTTTGCAATCACTCTCACACAGTTGACACCAAGCACCTGTAAAGATAAAATAATCTGTTAATGGGAGCACTTCTCTCTTTCAGCACACACAGAAAAGCCAACCCCGGAGACTCCTCCAGATAACAAATCAACATCTAAAAGGTCCTCCACGGATGAGGAAGAGCCACCAGAAGAAGCTGTAGGCAAGTATATGGATGCACCAGGATGGGTGTTACCTGAAGGAACATTAAAGACCATTTCCTGCTCTGGAAATAGAAAGCTGGTCCTAGACATTACCAGACAGTTACCAAGCTTGGAAGCACTTGGTATGTAAACTGATTACCTCACCGAGCCCTCAGGACTTTGGAGAGTTCACTCGGCACAGATGGTGCAGAGTGGTGATGACTCCTGTGTCCCTACTGGATTTTCACACACATCCTCCAAAAACAGGGTACAGACCATTGTCAGTCTTGGACAGCATCTATGTCTGGCTGGCAGCACAGGAAAATGTCCTAGCAGGTTCCTCTAGCTTTAATCAAGCCAGGCCTTACACTGCTTGAGAGAACACATGATTGATTTATTCTGACTGGAAAATATGCTGCTTTCCTCTGTTCTTTGGTAGTGTGTTCCAGCATTTGAAGTGATAACTCAGGAGACCAGTTTGAACTTGAAACACAATTGAAAAGACACTAGAAGTCAGTCAATATTTTAATCCTCCCCCTCTTTTTGTTTTTGTTTTAGATTTGGAGTACTTATTTTCTGCTGTTCCAATTTCCTATTACAAAAAAAACAAACAAACAAACAAAAAAAACCCCAAATAACCCAAAAACAATATAGTGGGTTAAATGAAAGAAAATTAAGGAAATTCAAATAACCATTAACAGGATCCCAGCTGGACTGTTGTATTTCAGACACATGGGATGGGAGTGAAACCTACTCTGCAATATTCTGCTCATAGTAAACACGCAGCATTTGTGAAAGCAGAACTAAACTGCAAAATCTCAGAGAGAGAACACTTAGGGAGAGATTGAAATGCAGCAGCATTTACTGTTCTTTTTGCTGAATATCAACAATTTCACACAAATCAATGTAATTATAAATACAAGTAAAGAGAGCCTTAAATCCATACATCACAATGAGGAAAACAATCCAAGGAATAAAGGTACAGCAGGAGATGCAGTCAGGGCTGTGTGCTCAGGAATTATTTTCTTCCTGCTTCCCTACCTCTCTCCTCCAATTCCAGGTTGTTGGTGCAGGCTAAGTTATAATGTAGGGCAGTGGAATATATCAAAATAACAGACTGAGAAGGGAACTGTTTCGTTAGAAGAACTATTTTATAAAGTGGCTTCCTTTCCATGAAGGCGGCAGGAAACTCCAGGCAGCCTCATCCACAAGCACCAAACTAAACCCTGAACCTGAGGCAGTGCCAGGTTGGCCAAAAGGGATCACCTAAAACTGAGGTGAGCTGCTGCAAAGTCCCATGCAGACAAAAGGAACTCCCATTTCACCTGGTCCAGGTTAGTTTGGCCATTCGAAACAGGTGCTGCTATTCCAAATGATGCACCTATAGCTAAGGGGTATAATACATTTATAGGCAATACTTATCTGCATGGCAATTCCAATGGCTGAACCGAATTTGTATTTCTTCTCTAGATCCTGAAATCCAAGTGACCACTCCTGCTCCAACTACAGAAACTGCAGAGACAACCCCTGAGGCCACAGAGGAACCAGTGACCGAAGCTGACCCTCCCACACCAGATACAGCAGAAGATGTGACCCCTGATGCCACAGAGGAACCACAAACTGAATTAGACCCTACCGACATCCCCCCAACCCAAGACCCAACGCCTGACGCCACCGAGGAACCAGAAACTGACACCGAGCCTCCCACCACACCAGAAGAGACAACGCCAGAGGAGCCCACAACACCCGCACCAGAGGAGACAACGCCAGAAGACCCCACAACCCCCGCACCAGAGGAGACAACGCCAGAGGAGCCCACAACACCCGCACCAGAGGAGACAACCCCTGCACCAGAGGAGACAACCCCTGCACCAGAGGAGACAACCCCCGCACCAGAGGAGACAACCCCAGAAGAACCCACAACACCTGTACCAGAGGAGGCCACAACACCTGCACCGGAGGAGACAACCCCAGAGGAGCC
>VXBN01012651.1:16147-27539 GCA_013397395.1 Sinosuthora webbiana | reverse complement strand
TCCCTTCCACCCCTGGATTGGGCACCAAAAGGATCCCACAATGCCAGGGTGGAGCAGTGAGGAGCCTGCCCTGCTTTCCAGCGGGGAATTGGGGTGGATTCCCGCCCCCCTGATCCCACCATGGATTCGTTTCTCGCCCTCAGCACGCCCTGCCGCTCCCGGGATTCCTGCTCCTGGCTCCCAACATTTACCAGCACGCCGTGCTCTTCAATCAGTCTGGTGAGTGCTGAGGGATTCCCTGCTCCTGGGCTTCCCCATCCTCTGGAAAATCCCTCTGGGATGTGTCCTTCCGTGCAGCTGTGCACGCTGGAATCTTGGGGCGTTGCAAGCCCTTTGAATTCTGAGGGATTTGCAGGAAGGAATTTTTTTGGGTGGGAAGGGGCTGGGATGGGGAATTCCCAGAAGAGCTGTGGCTGCCCCTGGATCTCTGGAATTGTCCAAGGCCAGGCTGGATGAGGCTTGGAGCAGCCTGGGACAGTGGGAGGTGTCCCTGCCCGTGGCAGGGGGTGGAATTTAAGTCACCATTCCATGATTCCGTGGTGAAAGCTCACCATGGAATTTCTCACTAATTCCCAACCACACCAGCCACATCCTGGAGTGATCCCTGGGAAAAGGGAGGCGACAGCTCAAAAAAAATGGGACTTCCAGGAGCTAATCCTCAACAAGGGAGGTAAACATGGAGACCTGCTGGGATTTGTTTTTTGCTGGTGCTCCCCCAGGATTTTCTGCGGGATCAGAGTGGATTCCCGACACAGGAGAGCAAGACAGAGCTTTCCTCCCAACATTTTTCCCAATTTTTCCTTATTTTCTGTTCTCCCCTCTGGAATTCTGAGCAGTAAGGCTGCAGGGGAGCCCTGGATCATGGTTAATCCTGGGAAAAGGAGGAGGGGGATTCCTCCAGCAGTGACCTCATCCCAATCCTTTTTTCCCTGCAGAGCTGTTCCAGGTGCCGGTGATCGGCCTGACCCTGCCAATCATGTGGTTCTACCTCCTCATGAACGTCATCACCCAGTATCCTTCATCCTTTTTATCCTTTATCCCTTATCCCAGAGGGGTGAAGCAGGATTGGGGCTGGGTTCCTAAATCCTTGGAGTCTTCCCTGCCCTCGGGAGCTGCTGTTGGTGGAACCCCAAAAATACGGGGAAAGGGAACTTTGGGTTTTGAGGTTGGATTTGATGATCTCAAAGGTCTTTTCCAACCTGGTTTGTTCTGGGACTTCTGCTCCATGGAAATGGAGGAGTCTGGAGCTTCCCTTGTCCAGCTCAGCCCCAGCTGCTCCAAATCTGAGATTTGGGGTTTCCCTGAGTTTGTAGCGTTCCAGCTGACCCCAGGAGGGAATTTCCCCCATCCGCACTGGGCTGCCCGTGTCCCTGCTCCTCCCCATTCCTAGAGGGAATCCCCCAATTTCCATCCCTGCTATCCCTTACCTCCTGCTCCCAAGAGAAGGTAAATCCTTGGAGTCTTCCCTGCCCTCGGGAGCTGCTGTTGGTGGAACCCCAAAAAACTGGGGAAAGAGAACTTTTGTTTTTTGGGTTGGATTTGATGATCTCAAAGGTCTTTTCCAACCTGGTTTGTTCTGGGATTCTGGGACTTCTGCTCCATGGAAATGGAGGAGTCTGGAGCTTCCCTTGGCTCTTTGGCAGGGATTGTCACCCTTGGCCAACACTGAGGGAACTGGGAAATTTGGGATGTCCCTGAGTTTGTATCGCTCCAGCTGACGCCAGGAAGGCCATTTCCCCCTATCCACATCTCCCTGCTCCCCCCCATTCCCAGAGGGAATTCCCCGATCTCCACACCAGGAGGCGTTAAATCCTTGGAGTCTTCCCTGCCCTCAAGAGCTGCTTTTGGTGGAACCCCAAAAATACAAGGAAAGGGAACTTTGGTTTTTTAGGTTGGATTTGATGATCTCAAAGGTCTTTTCCAGCCTGGTTCATTGTGGGATTCAGGGACTTCTGCTCCATGGAAATGGAGCAGTCTGGAGCTTCTGTAGTCCAGCTCAGCCCCAGCTGCTCCAAATCTGAGATTTGGGATGTCCCTGAGTTTGTATCGCTCCAGCTGACGCCAGGAAGGCCATTTCCCCCTATCCACATCTCCCTGCTCCCCCCCATTCCCAGAGGGAATCCCCCAACTTCCATCCCTGCCGTCCCTTAACCCCGTGCCCCCCGCCCAGGTACGTCTGCATCCGCGGCGTGTTCATCCTGACCACGGAGTGCACGTCCCTGACCGTCACCCTGGTGGTGACGCTGCGCAAGTTCGTCAGCCTCATCTTCTCCATCCTCTACTTCCGGAACCCCTTCACGGGCTGGCACTGGCTGGGCACGGCCTTCGTCTTCGTGGGCACCCTGATGTACACCGAGGTCTGGAACAGCCTCCTCGGGAAGGGCAGGAGGCGCAAGGAGCACTGAATCCAGGGATTTTTTTTTTTTTTCCCCTTGCAGGGATTTTTATTTTTTTTTTTCTTTTTTTTTGGTGGTTTTCCAGAGCTGAGCAGAGCAGCAGGGAAAAGCCTCCCCCACCCCCACCCCTGCTCCAGGGGGTGTTTTTATAACAGGGGAGGTGTTGGCTGTGCCAAGCTCCTGGGAGGACTTTGGGAACGGATCATGGAGAAACAATCCGGCGATGATGTTTTTTGCCAGTCGGCATTTTTTTAATGCGACACCCCCCCTTTTTGATCCCAGTTTTTCCTCTTTCGTTTTTTTTCTTTTTTCCCATTGGAATAACCCTTTTTTTAAGGAAAAAGGTCACCCAGAGCTTTGCTGGGAGCCCAAACTTTCGTGCTGTTGGCTTGGATCAGCCGTCCTTTAATTGTCCCAGTGTCTGGAGCTGATGGCTGAGCCCAATTCCAGTGCTGGGAGGATGTGGAATCCAGCTCCAGCTGGAGCTTCCAGTCTGCCAAATGGATCCTGAGAGGGCTGGGTTTATTTTCCCTTTCCCAGTTCTTCTCCCATCCCTTGGGATCAGCTCCCTGATGGCTTTTGTGTCAGCCTGTGTCCTTGTCCCTCAGCGTCACCCCTGGTTGGTTTTCCTGGAGTTTCTCTGGAGCAGCACCTTGTTCCCGTGGTGGTGCTGCTGTCCCTGCTCACCTGGGACAGCTGAGGCATCCAGGAGGGATAAAAGGGGTTTTAACAGCAAAGGAAAAACGATGGGGAAAAAAAAAAAAAATCCCAAAGTGATGGAAAGGCAGCAGCACCTCCCTCCCAGGCGTTCCCTGAGCCAAAATCACCTTTCCAAAACCTCTTCCCTCTATTTTCACTGCTGATTTTGGTCTGGGACAATCCCCTTCCCGGCTTTCCGTGGCCTCATCCTTGCTGGGAGGCAGAGTGGGAAAAGGGAAAGGCTCCAGGCTGAAAAGGGAACTCCATCCCAGGCAGAGCCAGCGTGGTGCTGCCAGGACCTGCAGCTCCATCCCGAGGTCCTGAAGGATTTTTTTTTTTTCCCAGTTTCCATTTTTTCCTGAGCCTGAAGAAGCTGAGTTTCAAGTGCTGTGGGATTTTTCCAGGGATTTTGTTGATGGGGAGGCTGACCTGGTGTAGGTCAGGTGTTGTGGTGCCTCCAGGAAGGACCCAGAAAGAGGCAAATCCTTAATTTATCCCTGTTTTAAATCTTCTAAAATCTTCCTAAGGAGCTTCAGCTGGGATTGGGGAGGTGGAGAAGCCAACAGGGATTTGGGATGAAGGATTTTAGGAACGGGGAGTAACTGGTGAGGTTCTTCAGGGATCAAACACGGCGGGGAAACACCGGAGCCGTAACTCAAGGTCCACGAATGTTTCATCCATGGATTGTTTTATCCATGGATTGTTGGATCCATGGATTATTGGATCCATGGATTGGTTTTTCCAGGGATTGTTTTCTCCAGGGATTGTTGGATCCAGGGATTATTTTATCCAGGGACTGAGCAGAGTGACACGGAGCTGCTCCCAGGTGTCTCATCCTGTGCACACTCTGGGTCACTCCTCCTCTCCAAGACCTTGCACGTTGTCCCCAAAAACATTTGGGGGGGATTTGGGCATTCCCCTTTTTTTTTTTAACCGCATCCTTTTCACTCCCACCACATCAACCATGGATTGTCTGTTGCCGTCAGGGGGATTTTTTTTAAACTTCCCGGTGTGATCAGTGTCTTTGGAATATTTATGGAGTTGCAGGCAGCAATTCCCTTCCTGCTGGAGGGCAGAGGAGGGGAGGTCCAGGCGAGAAGGGCCTTGTTAGCCAAGATTAATTAACTCCAGGCCGCTGATTAGTTTGGTTTTAATGTTTGTGTAGAGATCAGAGCACCTATTTTTTAGCAGAGGCTGGAAAAAGGGGAAGGAGCCCGACCGCTTTTTGGGGTGGCTGGTTGGGTTTAGGGCGGGCTTTGGGTCGGTTTTTGCTTTTTTTTAAAGTGAAATAAATCTGTATCCTCTACAAAGGCCTGTTGGGTTTGTTTCTCGTTTCGTGCCGCACCGGTGGCTGGAAAATTTGATGGAAGCATGGAATTGTTCAGGTTGGAAAAGCCCTGCGAGATCATCCAACCGTTGGATGAATGTCCCCAAGTGCCACCTCCCCCCAGGGGTGGGGACTCCACTGCCCTGTTCCAAGCCTTTCCATGAAGAAATTTTCCATGAATATCCAATTTAAATGTCAACATTTTTCTTTAATATGAGAGAGAACAGGAAAGACTCGGCCTGGCTGGGTGGGGTTCAGGAGAAGACCTCACCGTCAGATCCAAGTTTCCCTAAATCCAGCACCAATGGGAGCATGGAGCAGTTGGGGCAGAGGAAATTTGGGATTTGAGGTCCCAGACTCAAATCTTGGGATTTGAGATTTGAGGTCCCAAGACTCAAATCTTCACAACTGTCCAGATTTGAGGTCCCGGGCAAGACTCAAATCTTCTTCAGAATCTGAGGTTCTCCAAAAAGACTCAAATTCTCAAAGCAGAATTTGAGAATCTTGTTCTACCAAGACTCGGATTTTCAAACCATCAGAATTTGAGGTTCTCCAAAAAGATTCAATTCCTCAAACCATCAGAATTTGAATTTTTCCCAAAAAACCTCAAATCAGAATTTGAGGTTCTCCAAAACACTTTAAATCCTCAAAACAACCAAACCTGAGGTTCTCCCGAAAAACTCTAATTCTTAAGAGTTTAAGGTCCTCCCAAAAGACTCAAATCAAAATTTGAAATTCTCCAAAAAGATTCAATTCCTCAAACCATCAGAAATTGAAGTTCTTCAAAAAGAGTCAAAGTCTCAAAACATCAGAATTTGAGGTTCTCCAAAAATACTCAAATCCTCAAACCATCAGAATTTGAAGTTCTCCCCAAAAAGCTCAAATCCTCAAATGAGAATTTGATGTTCTCAAAAAAGACTCAAAATTCTCATGGTTTGAGAATTTGAATCTTCCCAGACAAGACCCAAATCTTCAGAATCTGAGGTTCTCCAAAAAGACTCAAAATCTCAAATCAGAATTTGGGGTTCTCCAAAACACTTTAAATCCTCAAAACAACCAAACCTGAGGTTCTTCCAAAAAAACTCAAAATTCTCAGAGTTTGAGATCCTCCCAAAAGACTCAAATCAGAATTTGAGGTTCTTCCAAAAGATTCAAATCCTCAAACCATCAGAAACTGAAGTTCTTCAAAAAGAGTCAAAGTCTCAAAACATCAGAATTTGAGGTTCTTCAAAGAGACTGAAGTCCTTGAACCATCAAAATTTGAGATTCTCCAAAAAGATTCAATTCCTCAAACCATCAAAATCTGAGATTCTCCAAAAAGACTCAAATCATCAAAATATTAATTTCAGGTTCTCCCAAAAACTCAAATACTTAAATCAGAATTTCAGGTTCTCCAAAAAATTTTAAATCCTCAAACCATCAGAATTTCAGGTTCTCCCAAAAGACTCAAATACTTAAATCAGAATTTGAGGTTCTTCAAAAAACTTTTAAGCCTCGGAACATCAGAATCTGAGGTTCTCCAAGAAGACTCAAATGCTCAAAACCATCAGAACTTGAGGTTCTCTGAAAAGATTCAGATCCTCAAATCAAGATCTGAGGTTCTTCACAAAGACTCAAAATCTCAAATCAGAATTCGAGGTTCTCCAAAGACTCAAATCCTCCAACCACTGGAATGTGAGGTTCTCCAAAAAGACTGAAGTCTCCATCAGAATCTGAGGTTCTCCAAAGGGATTGAAATCCTCAAAACCCCATAATCTGAGGTTCTCCAAAGGGATTTAAATCCTCAAAACCTCATAATCTGAGGTTCTTCAAAAACTTTAAATCCTCTCTAAAACTCCAGGCTCAGTTCGACCTTGACCAACTTAAGGTGTGACTCAAACACTCTTCCCTGACAATAAAACCAGAATTCCCTGGAAAAAAATCTGGGAAACGGAATACAAATGTAAATGTAAATTTCTAATTTACGAATTTTAAATTTCTAATTTAAAATGTAAACATTAGAAATAAAATCCCAAACCGATTCTGCCCTCAGCCTCAGCCGGATGTTCCACACTTCAGGGTGCAGGAAAGGGGCGGCACAATCCAGATGTTTGGGGAAGGAATTTGATGTTTGGGTTGGGAATTTGATCCGTACTCTGGGAAGGGAGCACGGGAGAGGGAATGGCAGAAAAGCTTGAGGGAGGAAAGGCAAGAAATGGATTATTTGTTTGAGGTCAGGAAATTCAGCTTCTCCCTGGTGCTTTTAAAATCCCTTTTTCCTACTTCCACACAATTCCCTGGTCCACGTGTGGGATCTTCTGGAAGCTCAGGGCTCAAGAAGCGGTTGCAAAATAGGAGATTATTTTCCAACGTTATTACCTGAAACAAATGCAAGCTGCATTTGTTTTCCCTGTTTTCCCTGCTCACGGAAAACAAATAATTTCTTTTTTTACAGCTGGGAAATAAGAGGAATATTTATCCTCCACCTGCACCCTCAGCTCCGCAGAATCCAAATAAAGATACAATTCCTGCACTGGAAAGTTTAAAATTTCCTGTGAACAGAAGATTGAATGGCTGAGCTCACTGGAGAGGCACAAGGATTTTGCAGGATTCTGTTCTCCAAAATGAAGAAATTCTGGGAAAACTTGATTTGTTTGGTGCAGGAGGGAGCAACTGATCCGGGAGTTGCTGGGGATGAATGTGGAAGTGGTCCTGGCTGGGAGAACTGGGCAGGGATGGAAGCAAAAGGAAGGAGAGACGGACAGGGCTGGAGTGGAGAGACTGACAGCAGGGCCTGGAGCTGCTGGAGAGAATCCAGAGGAATCCACGGAGCTGCTCCAGGGCTGGAGCCAGGCTGGGAGAGCTGGGAATGTTCCCCTGGAGAAGGGAGGGCTCCAGGGAGAGCTTCCAGAACATTCCAGGGCCTCAAGGGGCCCCAGGAGAGCTGCAGAGGGACTGGGGACAAGGCCTGGAGGGACAGGACACAGGGAATGGCTTCCCACTGCCACAGGGCAGGGCTGGATGGGATATTGGGAATTGGGAATTCCTGCCTGGGCTGGAATTGCCAGAGCAGCTGTGGCTGCCCCTGGATCCCTGGAATGTCCAAGGAAAGGTTGGACACTGGAGTTTGCAGCAGCCTGGGACGGTGGGAGGTGTCCCTGGACACCAGATGGGCTTTAAGGTCCCTTCCCACCCAACTATTCCATGATCCCATGGTTTCCTGCAGGATTTTGGGTGGTTTTTCCAGTTCTGTCCAGCACTCCCCTCACTGAACTGCCTTGGCCAGAAAAAAAAAAAAAAACAAAAAACACCAAACCCTCAAATTTTGCAGTTTTGGCTCTGAGCTCCTTGTGCCCCAGGGCTACGGGATCACTTCTTGTTCTGCCAAAACCCACCACGAAAATCCAGAGCCTTGGAGGAGCTGCTGATCTTCAGCTTGAGGATCCAGCCAGCTGCTCCAGGGAAAGTGCTTCCTAAAAAATTTGAGGCTCCCTGAGGGTGAATTACTCACCCTGAGCTGCGTGGTGCAATTCATCCCATTTAATCAACAAAACCCTTTTGGCCACAAGGGACACTTTGGGCTCTTCCACGGCCCCAAAGTGGGACAAAAATCCCATTTTCTGTGCAGGGAAAAGGGCTCTGAGGAGGAACCTGCTGAGGAAAAAAGGGCTCTGGAAGTAGAAGGCAACGAAAATTAATCAGGACAAAGGTTAATTCAGGAGTTTTATTGTCTTGTGAAAACCCAAATCTTCGCTCACTTCTTCCCCCTTCAGCTGGCTCTCAATAATTCTCATTTTTTTGCCGATGACTCCTCGCTGGGTTGTTTAAATCCACTTGCAAATCCAATAATTGTCACTCAACCATGTTTTCTTTTTAAAAAAAAACTCCAACTCTTAACTGGTTTTCACTCCCAATTTCCCTCTGAACATCTCACAAAATCCCTCCTCTAAATAATTCACCAGTCCTACGATACAGACAATATTATCCGAAGCCCTGGTGCTTCCCCACCTCAATTAAATCTATCATATAGGAACAGGAAAAAAAGAGAGAAATTAATGGAAGATACAATCCCGTGGTTGTTAGGGAAAAAAAAAAAACAAACTCCACCATTTCCCAGCTGAGAGCGCCCAGGGAAATAATTCGTGGCTTTGGGAAATACGGAAATTACTTTTTAATAAAGCTATAAATAAATAACTTTTTTTTTTTTTTTTTGGTAGAGAGTTACTCAGAAATGGATTCAGCAATAACATTTGATAGATTTTGAAGAGAGAGAGGGACGAAAAGGAGAAGTTTGGAGAAGTCGGTGTGACAAAAGTTGGGGATGGAAGCAGCCCTCAGGGGTTGGTGCTTTTCCTTCCGGGTGGGATTGGAGGCAGGACAGGTTTGGAGTGGGAGCCCGGCCGGGGCTGGAGCTGAGGCACAGGAGAAGAGCCCAACTTGCTGGATTTCCTCCGGAGATTCTCACCAGGCACTTCAGTCTCTGCAGGAATTAGGGAAGGGAGAAGGGTTATTCCAACAAAAAATGAAAATTTACCGCTGGTTTGGGGGGATTATCTTGACCTCATCCATTCGTGCCTAAACAGTCACTGGCTTTTTTTTTTTTTTAAATATTAATTTGGAATGGTTGAAGTGTCCAGCATTGGAGGGGCCTCGGAGCACCCTGGGATGGCGGAAATCGTCCCTGCCCGTGGCAGGATGATTGTTAAGGTCCCTCCCAACCCAAATTCCATGAATATCTCTCCAACCTTTCGGCGTGTCCGTGCCTTTCCCAGCTCCTCCTGGCTCCTGGAGCTCGGCTTTGGCTTCTCCTGGCAGGTGAACGGGAACCTTGGCCCACGGACCTTCGGCAGGGGCCTCCCCNCACGGACCTTCGGCTTTCTTCACAGGAGAAGAGCCCAACTTGGCCATGCTGGATTTCCTCTGGAGGCTCTCACCAGGCACTTCAGTCTCTGCAGGAATTAGGAAAGGGAGAGGGTTTATTCCAATGAAAATTAGAATTTACCACTGGTTTGGGGGGATTATCTTGACCTCATCCATTCGTGCCTAAGCAGTCACTGGTTTTTATTTTTTAATATTAATTTGGAATTCTGGAAGTGTCCAGCGTTGGATGGGGCTTGGAGCACCCTGGGATGGGGGAAATCGTCCCTGCCCGTGGCAGGATGATTTTTAAGGTCCCTCCCAACCCAAATTCCCCGAATATCTCTCCAACCTTTCGGCGTGTCCGTGCCTTTCCCAGCTCCTCCTGGCTCCTGGAGCTCGGCTTTGGCTTCTCCTGGCAGGTGAACGGGAACCTTGGCCCACGGACCTTCAGCAGGAGCTTCACCAGGCGGGACAAAAACGTGTCCCCCAACCTGCCCAAAGCTGATGGGGGGGAAAAAGATTCCTGGTTTAAAATAGGAATAAAAAAAGGAAATCCATCGTGTCTTGACAGAGTTAGTGGCGCTGGAGTCTCACAGCTCGGCTGAGAGAGTGAGAAATAATTCCAGAGGGAAATAATTCCCTGTCCCACAAAACCCGTTCCCAATCCTCGCAGAACTTGGGGAGTTTGCGCAGACAACGCCCACAATCCCTCAGTTTTCATTCCCTGATTTAATTAATCAGGGGCAATAAAGAGGTTCAGCAGCAGGTGGGAGATCAGGATGGCAGCTCCCTGTTCCCAAACCCGTGGAGTGGCACTGCAGGAGAGAATTCCGAGTGAATAAAAGAAGAATTCCCTTGAAAAGATTCCTAAAATATAAACTTTGATGAGCACCCAAAGCGCCTCTGAGCTGTTGCATCTCCTGCAGAAAAATCCAAATTCTGCAAAAAAAAAATTCCAAAATCTGCAGAAAATCCAGAGTTAAAATCTGAATGCTCAGACCCCACCAGGGATAACGACCCTGATAAAAGTTTCCCATTCAGCTCGAGACATCAGCAATTTATGCCAAGGAAAGCAAGGAAAAGGCCTGGATTGATAAAGGATTTCTCTGGCAGTGCTTCAGACATTCCAGAATGTTTATGGATTGATGGATTTATGGATTTATCAATCCACTTTCAAAGGTTATCCACTCTGACCTCATCCGTGGTGCAGAAATCCCAAAGAATTCCAGCCTGTCCTTCTTGCCAGGAGCATTTTAGGTTGTGGGAATTCTGTGGTTACAGGGGGAAAAAAAATAAAATTCAGTGGTGGCTTAATAAATCCACGCAGCAGGAAGAAGAAAGGATCAGGAAGAGTGGGATAAAAAATGTGGAAATTCCATGAGAAACGGATTTTTTTTTGCTACCAAGAGTACTGGGGAAGTCTTAGGGAATTTTGTCACTTCCTTCAAGGGGAAGGAATATTTTATCCTGGAAAAAAGAAATATTTTCTCCTGGAAAAGGAGTATTTTACCCTGGAAAAGGAATATTTTATCCCATGAAAGGAATATTTTATCCTGGAAAAAAAGGAACATTTTATCCTCCAGGACTTCACTGGGTCAAAATCCAGCATCCTCCAGTGTTCAGAATGTTCCCTGTCCCTTCTCTGAGGGCAGCAGATCAGGAAAACTCTGGGAAATCATTTCCGGAGGGAAGGCTCTTCTAGTCCAAGTGGCACCAGAAATGTGGAATTTAATCAAGATTTCTTAGAAAACGACTCCACGACTTGTAAAACTCATAAAAAAACTTCTAAAATTACTCCAGAATGTCAAAAATATGAGGGAAAACTTGAGCTCAGGGGGTCTGTGGCATGGAGATGTCCAAGGTGTTTAGGAGGGATGAAAACCTCCCTCTCCTTCCTGCTTTTTCCCTATGAATGAGTTTGGATAATGGGAATTTAGTCCTGCCCTGAGAATCTCAGCACAGAGAATTATTAGAGGCGAAGCAGCCAAATTTTAGTTTTCCCTTCGGTAAAATTTCCCAATGAGCTACATGGAAAAGCCATGAGAAACAGGAAGAATAAAGATAAGATAAGATGATAAGATGATAAGATAAGATAAGATAAAGTAAAATAAGGTAAAATAAAATAAAATAA
>VXBN01012650.1:31755-54909 GCA_013397395.1 Sinosuthora webbiana | reverse complement strand
AAAAAAAATGGAAATAATTTGAAAACATAACTAACTGTCAATGGATTTGATAAACTACTTGTTTTTGAAAAATAACTTTTGTGAGACACATTATCACCTAGATTACACTGGATCAATGCAGTGCCAAGTAAGTGTCATCATGTAGGAAGTTTGAAGATCTGTCATAAAAAGGAACTTGGAAAAAACAGTTCTGAAAAAAAATCTGGTTTCTTTNGCACTGCTGTTCTGGCTCCTGGGTACAGCTGCCTGCAGCACCACTTGCCTTTTGGTTCTCTGGAGTTTTCTATTTAAAAGCAGGGCAAATATTCTAGCAGAAAAAAAATGGAAATAATTTGAAAACATAACTAACTGTCAATGGATTTGATAAACTACTTGTTTTTGAAAAATAACTTTTGTGAGACACATTATCACCTAGATTACACTGGATCAATGCAGTGCCAAGTAAGTGTCATCATGTAGGAAGTTTGAAGATCTGTCATAAAAAGGAACTTGGAAAAAACAGTTCTGAAAAAAAATCTGGTTTCTTTTAATGTACTTTCACTTGTTATTATTAGAATATAGCTGAATTGTCTTAAAGACATTCCACATGTGATTTTATATTCTATAATTAAATGAAAAAGTGACTTCCTAGCCCCTTACTGAAATGGGACTGTGAGATTAAGGGAAAATTTATCTAGGATGGTTATTGCTGCTGTCCAAGCAAAACTGACACTGTGGACATGATGGATTTTATCTTGTGAAATACTGAACAGTCTTGTTGTCTGGCCTACCTGGGCACTTCGTAGGATGAAGCTGAAATAGGCTGGGAACGGGGGTGGTGGCACAGAATTACAGATAGAGTTGTTGGTTATGTTATCTAGCTTTCCTTCCTATCACTGCATAAGTTTTCCACAGTACGTATCTTCCTTTCCAAAAAGATACTGGATGGAAGGTTCATGCCAGAAGGGAATAAAAGATGATGATGGAGGAGTTTTGGAAATGAAGGAGCAGCATGGTGCTCACTGACACTAAGACACTGAGTTTAGAAAGAAAACGAGGCAGCAATTTTTCTGCCTTTTGACAGGCTCCCCACATAACATTTCTTCTTAGGTTGTACCTACTTCCTTGCATTCTGGTCGCCACTCAAAAATCACTCTAAAATACTGATACTTGCAAGCAGGACTCTCTAAAATTGTGATCTGTGTGGTATTTTGCTACATATTAAAAATGTCATGGATGTCCTTTGTTAAAAGCATCGTTTTCCTTAATCCCTGCTTCAGGCTCATCCCTGCAGTCAATGCATGAGCGGAACAGTGAAGTCAATGAAAGCTAAACTGAGCAATGTCCGTGACCTTGACCCCTTCAAAGTCAATACAATCCTCCAGCATCCTACATCCAGTGTCTGCTTTAAGTTTTGATCCTGGGGCAGTGATCTTCACCCATTCTCTGGGCTTCTGAACAAAGATGCCATTAAGAAGGCAATTGTGCTTGTAGGTTATGTTTCAGCAGGATATTTCTGAAGAAACAGGAAGCACTTCCAGGTAAGAGGAACTCAATTTAATGATGCTTCTCTGGGAACACAATGAGTTAAACCCTCGGGGTTATTCAGACAAGGACGTCACTGCTGCCCCTCACTTTGGGTTTGTCATGGAGCCTGAGTCATCCTGCACATAAACAAGATGCAGGGAAAACAAGAAATGACACAATGGAATTTGTCCTCGTCACAGCGGATGCACAGGGAGAGGAATGACCAAGGCCTGACTCATTCCCACTGAAATCCACCTTCCCCAGTGCAGGGGAAGCTCTCCAGTGAAGTGGTGCTGGCAGTAAAGGATTGTGTATGAAGACTTGGGAGCCACCAGGTAGAGAACTTTGACAAATGCTGAAGCTGTCGAGAGAAAAGTTTCCAAAGAGTGATGGAAACCAAGAGAGCCTCGCTGCTTCCAGACAAGTAATCAGGAAACACCTCTTGTGCTAAACTGACAAAGCCAGGTACTGGCAGGAGCATGAGCTGCAAAATATTATCACTCCATATTGCTTCCAAACATCTCCAGCCAGCAGCCACACACAGTTAGTTTCAGGTGTCTTTGGGTGCACACCAAACTGTGAGAGTTAACCCCAGGCTACCCAGCAGGTGATAATACACAGAACATTATTCACCATGCTGCAAAATGTCTGTAAATTTTCATTCTCCAAGGCAGTAGTTTTAGTTGAAAGGGATGTTTTTCCTTTCTATCGACCTTTTTAGGCAGTATCAAAGTAGTTCTCCATCAGTTTTGCAGTATTGCCTCTATAAAAACAGAGTTTCTTAACTTCTTCATCAACTCTTTTGGTCTAGAACAAGGCATGAGCTCTGCTTGTATTTGATACAGAGCCACATTTAAATTTCAGTGCTAACACTGTTCAGAGCTCAGTAAATGGCACTGTAGAGGCACCCATGGCCTGCTTTGCCTACCTGCCATTTACTGAGCTGGGAGGAGACCCTGAGTACCTCACACCCACTCCCACTCCCTTCCTCCCCCAGCCCCACCCTTCTCCAGGGATAACACGACCTGGGCTGTGGCAGAGGCTCCTGCTTGGCCCAGGGACACCTTTAGGTGCAGCTCACTTTCAAATACCACAAGGCTGGGGCTGGTTTCAATATCAAGCACTAATTAATTAATTCAAATTAATCCCAGTGCCTTCTGCCACTAACTGGATGTGAGAGCCAAGCATCCTCTCTGCAGTTCCCTGAAATCTTTCTGTCCTTCCACAGCTCAGTTCTGCATCCTTCCAGTACCAACAGGCCTTGTCTGTGTCCTTGGACTAAAAGGTTCTTCTTCGTTCATTGATTTTTTAATTGTTTACTTCAAAATACCTGGGAACTCTTTCCATTAAAGCAAAAGTCTGTTCCATTTGTACAGCACATGCCAGCAATTATTTCTCTTGGTGAGCATTCAGGACTTCATGAGCTCAGAGTTTTCTGCTACCACATGTTAGTGACAAGGTTTGAACCAAACCTTGGTTTAACTTTCAGTTTTACTAAAACCTCTGTTGAGTTGCAGGCATAGCTCAGGTAACTGATTTCATGTTCCTGACTCATCACTGAGGCTCTTGGAAACATTCCTGGAGATACTTTCAGCTCAGGCTCAGGAGGTCTGGGCTGGAACTGCAGGCCATTCCAGTTTCTGCCCCTGTTGGCACAGCATGGAGGAGAAATCCAGCCCCAGGTCCAAGGCTAAGGTTTAATTTGGCAGAGATGCAATGAATGAGGCTGCAGGTGGGAGACCTCCACCAGAATTTGGTGTACACTTCATGTATAATCTCTTTCTGCACTGGAAGCGCTCTCAGTGAACTGGCCTAACCATTGTTTCCTGATGACTTGCACAATACCAATATTCTTTGAGTTTTGCTGAAGTGTGGATATGGAAGATCCCAATCACAGGCAAGGAAATCAGTCCTGGGTTTGGAAAGCTAAATCTGCAGTGTGACAAATGTCAACTGGAAGAAACAGAACAGTTCTCAACAGCTATTTCTGAAAATTTTTAAAAAGCTTAAGCCGAAATTTAGCTCTGAAGCTCAGAAATCTTGGATTCTGATTAAATTTCTCAACAAAACATCAAGGAGCACAGGTTAATAAAAAGAATGCAAGGCAGGACATCCAAGCTCATAGGTCACAGTTAAGGTTAACAAGTGCTGGGTTTTTTCTTGCAACTTTTTTATAGAGTCACAGAATGGCTGGAAGAGACCTTGAAGCTCATCTTGTTCCAACCCCTCAGTTTTTTTGTTCCATGACCAGGATAAGTTTTACAACCCCCAAAAACGCAGCAGGAATCTGCTGTGGGGTGATTGTGCTCTGTGAAAGATGCACTGGCTTCAAATCAGTAACATTTCTTTTGTTCTGCAACAGGAGAGACACCAAAGACTCTACCAAGTCTCCAAGCGTGCTGAAAACCCTGGAAGGAGTGAATAATCTACACAGCACCTATTTTTGTCTAGCTGATATTCCCCTCTGAGCCCTGAATGACAAGTGTGCTCCTATGGGAAGTGTTGCTAACTGTCCAAAGAGAAAGGGCAGATTAAATCAGAAATTGTCCAGAAACCTGTGACCCAGCCCGTGGCTTTGCTGAGCAAATTAATCACCAAAGCAAGCATCTGATTGTTGCCGTTATAAAAGGTGCACAATATTAAATTTGGAATTTGAGATCTTGGTTATTTATGAAGAGAGCCTGGCCCTCAGTCCCAGCTCTCTCTGTCAGCAGCATGACAGACTGTCAGCTCCAGGAATCACACACATGAAATGCAGGTTTTGCTCATAATGCCAGAACCCTCTAAAACTGCGACTGCAGGCGAGCGATGGCATTTATCACTCCCTAATCTCCAGCGTAAATCAGGAATTCAGTTTTCAACCACACGAGATATAGGAGGGAGCTGAAAGCCAAAATACGAGTAGGACCATGTATCACCATTTCTGATTAGCTGAAAGTGGAGGACAAGTGGAATGAAAATTCATTCTTGTGGATTACAGTTCTTGTGCAGTCCAATTCCCTCTCATAATTCAGACCAACATTAATGCTTCCTTTATCTTCCCTCTGGGCTGTTGAGGAGATGCAGAGCTTGTCTGTCAAGCTCGGACTTGCTTTAAGACTATTATCTAAAAAGTAGGAAAGCCATAAATAGTGCTTTGATCCTTTCAAGCACAAACAAAATGCTGTAATGGTGCAATGGATGTGTGTTTCTTTTCACACCTAGGAGGCTGCCCAGCAGAGCCTTGGGACGGAGTCATGTGGGATTTTGGAAGCACTCAGCTGTGCCCTGTGGTCCCACCAGCCTCAATGGGAGCTTTCCCTTTCAGTGAACTGGACTTCCTCCAAACTCAGTGCTTGGCCTTTCTGGGAATCCTGCTGGCCCAGCAGTGGGGTGATGGAGCTGCCAGGACAGGCTTTGTGGCATTGAAGGCTCCTTTTCTCATTGCACTGAAGTCCAGCTGGGTGCCAGGCCCTGGGGCTGGAGTGCTTGGAGGGAAGGCAGGGACTCAGCACTGGGTGTACCTTGGATAAATGGAACTGGGTCCAGGGCCTTGGTGGACATTCCTCTTTGCCTCTACAGCCACATCAGAGATTTGCCAGAAAATAATTTTCCAGATTCTGTCTGCTCACAGTGAGGCACAGGCCCTATGTGTAAACCTTCTCCTAAATATTCTCTGTCTGCCTGGTTTTAATCTAGGCAAAATATTGTACCAGGAGAGCTCCTAGGACATCCTACATTGGCATTTCTGCTGTACCTAGCACCAGATTCCCTGGCTTTGTGATGTTTTAGCAGTTTTAGCCAATTTTTCGTGTATTAATACTGCTGCTCTGTGAGTGGAAGTGCTGAGTGCTGTGTGCTGTCCTGGCTGAGGATGGTTTGCAGGATGGTTTGGGCATGGCTGTCTCCAGCACAGGGGTGCCACTGCCAGGCTGCAGGTCAGGACCTGCCCAGCTCCCCTGCCACAGCTCTGACAGTGACACTGGGCTCTGGCAGGATTGGCACTGCCACCATCAGCAAGGAGCACCATTCAGCTGAGTGCTTGAGGAGCATCCCTAACACTAAGAACAGGAATTTCTGAAAAGGAAAATGAGGAACATTTCTGTGCCAGAAAAACCAAACCAAAACAAAAAAAAAACAACCACCACAGCCACAAAACAACAAAAACATTGGAAAATGTGAAGTGCAATTGCAAAGGCACTGCTAAACCCTGAACTGCAGGGAAGGTGGCTGTGCTGCTGGTACTCCAATATTCCTCCATTGCAGGCAGAACGATTAAAGCTCCAGAATTTCAGGCCTATATTCAGAAAAATAGGAATGTTATGTTGCTTGGCAGCCTCCTTTATCAGCTCTCTCTTTTGGAACATGAGGCTCCCAGCTTTTTAAGTGGTTCATCTGCAGGAATTTGTGTCCTGTGCTGCTGCTGGTGCTCAGGTGAAAGGGTAGTTAAGGAAAAATAGGTACTATTTCTACCTCTTTAGGGGAAAAGGTGTTTTTTCCTTAAAGAGCTAGAAACAGCTGTCCCCTCCAGAGAGAGTTAACTGCAGTGGTGACTGCACACCAGGCAAGAAGAGGAAGATGTTCAGGAAGTCTCATGGCAGCAATGTCCCCCTGAGGTCAGAGAAGCAGCAAGTGAAGAGTCCCCCACGTGTGGCTTTCCAGGACAGCTGGGGAGAGCCCCTGAGCTCTGTGCTTTCCCAATGCACTGTGTCACTTCAGCATTGCTGCAGGATTTTACAGGATAAAACACTAAACACCTCAGTCTTTGGTGATCCCTGCATGATCCATTCCAGGAACACCTCCTGGGTGCTCACAGCCTTGCTTGCTGTGTGCAGCAGCTCTGTCAGGCATGTCCTGCTCATCCCCTGGGAGCCTCAGGGCTGGAGGGAAAATCTGAAATACTCCTGATTCAGAGGATGGAGAGAGACAACGCAAAGTTAGTGCACCTACACATGCCTCCAAAGAGAAATGCTGAATAAAAATCCACCTTGATGTGCTCTTGAAGGCAAAAGCCTTCTAATGCAGCCTGTGCCCATGATTTATAACAATGACTCATAATATTGCATTATACTTAATATGATGTAACGCTGATGCAAGATGCCATTCGTGGAATTTCAATGTCACAGGGAAAAAGAGAGGAGAAAGCAGTCTGGTCATGTACCTTGCCA
Source organism: Sinosuthora webbiana (assembly GCA_013397395.1). Taxonomy (NCBI): domain Eukaryota; kingdom Metazoa; phylum Chordata; class Aves; order Passeriformes; family Sylviidae; genus Sinosuthora; species Sinosuthora webbiana. The sequence goes on along the minus strand of VXBN01012650.1, from coordinate 48,256 downwards.
TGCTGTCAGAATGAAATGTTTACAGCCAGAATGTGTAGAGCCTTTCAGTATCTGTTCCGCTATTTTTTAGCAGGATAACCTGGAGAATAACATTTTTATTTCCTGGAGCATAAATATCTCTCAGACATCCATTATTGTGTTACTTGCAGTAATTTAATCAACTTCATATTTGAGAAGACAAATTTGCTAACAGACAATTCAGCCTTGCAATTATACCCCCTGACATGGAAGTTTGCAGGGCAAATAAGGATTATGCCTTTAAATTAATTGAACCTTTATCTCCCTTTTCTGACCCAGCTGTTAGGAATTCTCCTCCTGTTCTCACTGGGCTGCTTGCTCCTTCCTGCAGTGAATCAGCACTTCAGGAAACACTAATTCAAAGAGGAAAGACACCCTAAACTGTGCTTCTGAAGGTCAGGAATCGCTGCTCTCCAGGAGGTTTGACAAATGAGCTGAGGCTCTGGGGCTGCTCGGGGCTGCCTTGGTGGGGTGTTTGTGACCCCTGCTCAGAGCTCTGCCCCTGCCCTTCCAGCAGCCCCAGGAATTGCTGCTACACCAGTGAGTGCTGCTGGATTGTCCCCCAGACAGACAGAAAGAGTGAGAGCCCTGTCCTTCAGCGTGAGGAGAGCTGAGCTGGCTGCAGGGCACCCCGGCTGTGTTTGTGGTGGGGAGCAGCAAGGTGGGCATGGCTCGTGTCCCCAGGCTGCTCCAGGGCTGCTCCTGCCCTTGCTCCAGGGGTCTACAGGCACTGCACCACCTGAGCTGCCCTGCAAAGGAACAGGGATGTTCTCCACCTCTGACCTTTGAACTCCTCCACCTCTGACACTCTCAGCTGTCTCATTTCCAGCAAGAGCTGACAGATTGTAGAATCACAGAATATCCTGAGCTGGAAGGGATGTCCAGGGATGACCGAGTCCAGCCCCTGGCCCTGCACAGACACTCCAACAATCCCATCCTGGGCATCCCTGGGAGAGTTGTCCCAAGGCTCCTGGAGCTCTGGCAGCCCTGGGTCTGTGCCCATTCCCTGGATAACCCTGGATGTACCCCTGCTCTGACAGAGCTGTGTGTTCAGGTTGTTCAGAGGCTGCTGCTGGCACCCCAGGGAGCACAGAGATATTGCCTGAGTAAAACAGGACCGTGAGAGGCTGGAAAGCCTTGAGCTGGGGTCTCCAGAAATCCTGGATCAGGGTTTTCCTGGTGGTCCTCTGTCGGTTCATACCCTGCAGTCCCTTCTATGGGTTCCCAGTGAGCCCAGCTGACCATTCTCACCCACCGAGATGGAATGGATGATTTTGTCAGTGATTCTCAGGAAGACAACTCAATATTGAGTCTAGGTCTGTGCTCCCTAGAGTGCATCCTGAACCACCTGCAGCAGGTGCCACCTTGAAGAAGGACCTTGTCACAGGTGAGCACCAGGTGAGTGGGCACAGCACAGTTTCACACTGCAAGATCAAAGTAGAGAGGACTGACTTTTGAACAGCATAGCAGTGCCTACAGGTAGTGGTAAGAAATCAATAAGAATTGATTTATTTTTGGAAGCCTGGTAGGTGCCAGTCTGTCTCCTGAATGCATAAATATCATCAAAACCTCGCCATGGGCCAGTGAAACAAGACAAGAATTTGTAGCCCAGAGGAAAGGCACCATGAATGGATTGTGTGGAGGCTGATAAGATCCACACTGCTCCAAAATGGAGAGTTCCACCTCACAACAAGGCTGTCTTTGTTGTGGAACAGGCAGGTTGTGAGAGTTCTGGCATGCCAAATACCTGTAATGGCCTCCCCTGCCAATTGTCTTTAAATACTGTGATCTCTCACACAGGAGCAAAGCCTGAAAGAAATCTCTCTAGAAAAAACATCATTTATTCATTTTCTATAGGGCAGTGGAGCAACAAGCCTCTCCTCAGTCCTGTTCCTCTTCCTCTGCCCTGAAGATTCCAAGCAGAGATGTGTTGGAACAGAGATGGGTAATTTTGCTCTGTGAGGGATGCAGGAAGAGGAGCAGAGCTATCTCCAGATCAGAGCAGTTCCTGAGCCTGCTGGAGAAATGGCAGATGGCCAGAGATAGCACAAACTGCTGCTCTCCCAGATAACAATGCTGAACCTTCCAGGCACGAGATTTCAGGACAGCAAATTGTGCACAGAAAGGTGAGAAACACGAGGAGCCTCACGGGGAGGAGGCTAGGGAGGCTCCTGGAGCCACCTTCCCACAGCCACTTCCAACCCCGATGACCCTCCTCTGCCCACGGTCCATACCTGGGGCGTAACCGAGGCAAAAAATGCAGTTTTTCTATTTGCCTGTATTTTTGAGCTTTGCTTTGGGGAAAAAATTCTGGCCAGTAGGGCAGTCCCAGCCATGTTTGCAGTCTGGTGTAGGCTGGTGTGTCATTTCCTGGGAATCTTTTACTGCCAGCACCCGTCAAATACAAGCAGACCTTTCAAGGAAGTAGCTTTGCCACAAAGGTGAAACTCCTGTGCTGTGTTTTGTTTCTCTGGGTCTGTGCTTGTGGAGCAGAGCAGGCTGTGGGCGTTGGTGTTTCACCAAGCTTCCCAGGATATGCCTTCATGCTACCAGAAGCTAAGTAATAAAGATCTCACATCATTCCTTTAGCAAATATTAATGCTCAATTATTGAGGTTTTTCTCAGAATTCAGGGTTCATTTTGCTGGTGTTGAAGCAGAAGTTTTCACACCACAGAGCCAGGCACAGGCTCATGCTACACAGAGTAAACCCCAGAATCCCACCTTCAAAACTCCTACAGTGGCATTAAATTAAAGAAGGGTTAGGCTTTCGTTTGGGGTGGAAATGGCTTTTCTTCAACACAATCTGCCTGGCTCCAGCATAACTGGAGATGTCTCAGAGCCTGCAGGTAATTACCACAACAAAAATAGCATCCACAAATTAACTGCTGCTCCCAACTTCCTTCTCCCATTTGCCTCTAAGTCACACTCACATGATGCTGGAATCAGGACACTTGCACAGGAGAAGGTAAAAGGAGAGCTGAGGAAGCAGAGATTGCCATCCCTGGGAGATGGGATCAGCACAGCTCCTGCAGGGAGAGCCCAGCTGGGCTGTGGGGGGCACACAGACACCCCTGGCTATTCCAGCTGCCTCAACTGGAGCCACAGCCCCGCTGGGACTGCCCGGGAATGCCTGGCCTGGGGAGCACAGCTCAGACCAGCCTGGGTGCTGTGCCTGCCCCAGCTGGAGATCACAAATACAGCTGAGGCAGCAAACCCAGCCTGTTCAGTGCCTGCATCCCCAGGAAACCTCTGTGGGAGCTGCTGGGCTCCTGCCTTCCCCAGGGCTGCTCTCAGTCCCAAAGGATGGGAGGGAATGCTGCTGTGCTGAGCCCAAATCCATGTCACAGTGTCACCACGGAGTGACAGGGACTCAACCTGGCTGCTGAAGCCTTTTCCTCCTCGCAGGGGCGGCTCTCACACAAAGAGAGATTTGAACAGTGGGGCTGAAAATGATCCCTTTTCAGCTGAGTGAGACATTCATGTCTGAACCTGACGAGGCTCCTGCTCTCCCACACGGTAGCAGGCAGCTTTTACCAGAAGTACCGTTTGACTTCCCAGATAAAACGTGTTTGATTTTTTTATTTTTTTTCCTCTTTTTACAGCCTCAAAGAGTAACATTTAGACAAATGTTTGACGAGCAGATGGTCCAACACCTGCAGAGGTGCCTACTTGTCTACTGTGAATGGTGTCAGCACAGCAGCCCCGTGGTTCTCCTGCTCTGCAGGGCACCAAACCCTATCCCAGCCCCAGGATGGACACGGCTCTCAGGATACAAATTCCTCTGGGCACAGGGGTGGTCAGAAATGTAAGGTCTGAATTAAAACTTTCAGAGAAACTAACATACGTAAATCCATGCAGACGTGAGGTAGAAATGCACGTTTAGTTTTAAATAAATAGAGAATATTTTAAGTGCCTTAAGTGAATAAGAGACTGAATTAGTTAGTAAGGAAAGACCCTAAAACCTAGTTTAAAGGTCAGTAGATTTGCCTTTTACAAAATTAATTAAGTTCTACACAAAACGAAAACAATGTAGCCTTGCTGGATAGAACAAGTTATATATGTAGAATTTATGTAAGATTTTACAGCTACTTTCGTACATCAATCTTAGGTTAGGATAGGTCCAACAAGACAATAGTAGACTCGTGTTTGTACCTGATTGGCTAAAAATAGAATAAAATATTCTGCTTTGAGAGTGCTAGAACACTCACAGATTATGAGTGCTGTCTCTGCTACTACCGCTACTACTACTACTACTAAGATGCTACTGTTCCCGCCTGAGCCATAAAGACTGTGTGCTAAAAGGCTTTCTACATACTGGCACAAACTGTAACAATTTTACCTTCACGAGGCTCACTTTAGCCATCCAATAAAGGACTTTTACAACTACCCAGCTTCTATAACCCTCGGTAAAGACGCACCAAACACTTCACACGGGGGGACAGCGGGGGCACCCACCTTGCGCCCGGCCTCGTTGTTGTGCAGGTTCATGAGCGTCCTGGCGTTCTGCTTGATCTCGCGGGCGTCCACGAAGACCTTGGCGAAGCCGATGCCGTAGCGGATGTCGGCGGAGCAGCCGCCCCATTTCCAGCCCTCCTCCTTGTGGTACTGGCCCTGCTTCTCCTTGTCGCAGCCGCAGTCGCTGAGGTTGCCCTGCGTGCAGGCCGCGGTGATGGCGTGCGCCACGCCGGCCGCGATGATGGCGTAGGTGAAGGCGGCCTCCCTGCTCCCTGCAAGGCAGAACGGGCCCTGAGCGCCGTGGGGACACCACGGGCACTGCTGGGAGGGGGACGGGCAATTCCTGCTCTTGGAAAGGCTGGAGACCTGCACCACAAATGGGGCTCTGCCCCTCAGAGTGCTGGTGTGGTGGGTGCTCGTCTCTAAAGCATGAGGCAGGGGCAGACGAAGCATTGTTCAGGGTGATGCCTTTGGATTTTAGCTTTTATTTAAATCTACAGTTTTCTAGAAAACATTTTAGGACTACTAGTACTGGTACTGCATTGGTGAATAACTCTAAACTCCATATAGAGTGCTAGCTACTGTCTCCACATTTTGGTCAGACAAAACAGTCCCTCTGGGCCTGGAACTCAGGGACACCTCACTGCCTCACACCCCAAAAAGTATAAACAGAAATGGACTGGGGAGGAGCGAACTGGGGGATCAGTGACTTCATTACCTGAAGCTGTAATTGGAGGATTAACCCCTGATATGTAAATGAACCAAAGTTATAATTGTCTGAAAAACTCATTACCATCATCCACCTTGGGTGTACACCTTGGGTGTAGCCTCTGGGAGGCTCTGACTGCCCAAAGTGTACCAATTGAAGGCCTTTAATAAATACCCACTTTATTCTCTTAACCTTGCCTAGCCTCTGTTCTAGGTGGCCACTCCAAGGCATCAAGGCAGCTTCATCTCTATATTTCCAGGTGCTATCAGAAGGAGGCAAACTAAACTTGTAGCAAAAGAGTGGAGTGGCAAATGCATGAGCTCAAAAAAATAGAAAACAAAAAAAAAACCAAAATAGGTGGGCTTGGGGGTTAAATTGTTAAAACATCCATATTCAACCTTTTAAAAATTCAACTCAGAAATGGGATTTTATTTAAAAATTCAATCCTATTCTAAATGGTATTTTTACAGGACAACCACTTCTGTTGGACTCTAGTTCTGAAAACATTTTAACTCAGCTGGGACATTTTTTTCACACTGTAGGTGTCAAAAAGTTTTCAACACTGACATTTGTGCTGACTCAATGAAATAAGTATTGGGTTTAATTTCAAAATTTCCCATAAAATGAAGAAAAACTCCTGACCTGTTGTAGGCACCGTGACCAGAGCCAGGTGAAGTAACAGCCTCACCAGAGGGCTGTGAGACAGAGGTTGGGCCAATTACTTTGTGCAATAAGGCCATAATGACAGGTTTCAGTTTCTTGGGGGAGAGTTCTCCTTTAAATCTAAGATTTAATTTCTCTTCTGGAAGTTTTGTTGCCTCCTGGAGTGTATTTCCCATACAGGGACCCTACGGGATCTGTGAGTCTTTTGGGGCCAGTTCAGCTGAGAGAGGGCCCTTCACAGCCTGAGGAGGTGTGCAGAGGTTGCACAAAATCAAACAGCCCTTCAAAATTTTTGGATCTCCCAAACCAAGAACTTGCCCTACTCTTATTTTTCCAATGACCAAATGCGCCCTTGCTCAAGAGGATCAGAATCAGGCTCTTAATTAGGGGAGTGCAGATGGGAAGATCTGCTTCCCTCCTCCCAGTGCCCGTCAGCCACGTCCTGGCAGACCTCAGCTGCTGGCAGGAGTTTGTTGCCCATGAAACAAACCCATTTCTGCTGTTCACTGCATTTCACAGAAAAATCACCTCTTGGGAAAGAAAGCTTCCAGCCCTTCAGCCTTGGCTGCATCCCTTTGGTGTAATATGATCTGGATTTCTCTGCTTGTCGCTTTTAATGATAAATGTTCACTTCCTTATGTCGAGGAAGTAGAATGGAAAACAAGATGACATTATCACAATCTGTTAATAGTCAACTTCGTGCCCTCTGTTAGCAAAGGCAGTATTCCCTAATGCTGCTACGTGCTACATTTATTAAGGAATTTACAGTCAATTATTAGACTTCCTCAAAGGATTCCTTGTTTCTCCTTACTTTAAAAAAAAAAATCATAAAATGATTTTTCTTGCCTGTGGAAGTTGCAGATGAAGCTTTCTAGAACTTTTGGCTTTTTTATAAAAATCTAAATGTGCAAGAGAAATCCCGGGCTTTAGGGGTATTTGGAGTGGAGCTCCTCCTTCAGTTTACACTCATCAACACCCTGACTATTTTAAGCACAGCACTGTGAAAAAGGAGTGGATAAACACTGTACAATAAGAAGTCCCATTTGATCTCTCAGAGGGCAGCCATGCATCACACCAGGTTTCTGTTCCACAAAGCAGCAAATGGGACATAGTCAAAGAAAAATTTTTGAGTTGAATTTACATGTGGCTCTTGTTTCCCTTCGATTTTGATTACTTTTGTTCAGCACAAGTTATTCTCAAAATCTAGAACAAAATCCACTGGGAGGTCACTTTAATCTGACACACTCAGCATTGTAGAGGCTGAGCAGCTCTTTTGCTTTTTAGAGGGGAGAAAAATGCAAGGTAGAAAATATAAAATTAGTTAGTACAAGCAGAGTCAGAAGCCAGTGTCAAGCTTGATCATAAATTACATGACATAAATTATTTCATAAGTTTGTCTTATTTGGGAGAAAATCCTATCAGCTTTTAAAAAGCTGAATCTTGGAGATTACAAGGTAAACAAAGCAAGTGCCTAGAAGAATTGACCCAGGTAGGAAGTGCCTTGGCACTTGTGCCGTGGTGATAAAGTGATGTGGGTTTGTCACGTCTGCATCCAACTGTTCCTGTTTCTCATAAATGATTGACTTTTTAAAGTCTCATTACCCTGGCCTGGCTCACAGAAATGCCAGCATGGGAGGGAGGCTCAGAGCAGCCTGAGTCTCTTCTGTGACAGTGCTTGAGGTCCCAGGGGTTTGTGCCCAGACAGGGTAACCTGAGCACGGGGCTGCTCCTGCCACTTCTAAGTAGAAATTCTACTCCTCTCCTTTGGATTTCAGCAGAGAGCTGAAATTCCTGCAGGGTCTCAGGGGGAAATGTGGCTTTACCCAGGTATGGCCAGGCAGCTGCTGCTGCAGAAGACAGACAATGGTGGAGAGCCACCTGTCACAGAATCATGGAATCCCAAATGGTTTGGGTTGGAAGAGACCTCAAAGCTCCTTATTCCACCCCTGCCTCGGGCAGGGACATTTCCAGCACTCCAGGGTCCTCCAAGCCCCATCCAATCTGCCCTGCATGTGCACAAGAATTACAAACCCTCCTTTCAGCTCCCAAATCACACATTCTTCTCCTTATCTCAGACAGAGCATGGCAAACACTCCAGAGCTGGACTCCAAGCACTGGAACCTCCAGAGAAGGACCTGGCAGTGGTCAGAGGTTTCTCCGGCCATTCCAAAGCCCATGAGCTGATGGGTTGCAGCCATGGCTCTGCTCCTGACCTCACCTGGAGCTCTCCCCAGCCTCACTGAGTGCTGCAGTGCTGTGTGACCACGGGGGCTCCTCTCCAAGGGTTGGACAGAAATATCCTCCTGCTTTTCCTGGGCTTTTCTGGGTGTGCAGCACATTGCAGATCCATTTGCTCTGATGGCACAGAGCTTGGCACCGATGGCTTCCAAAATTTCTGCAGCTCCATCTGCTGATGCAGATCCTCCCCCAGAGCTCTGGAGTCCTGTCTGCAGACCCTGCACTGGGCAGGGCACCTTGCCAGGCTGTCTGTCCCTCTGTCTCTGAGCTCTGCACACTCAGCCACCACCCTGGGGTGCCAGATGTCACCAGGGGAATCACTGAGGGTCACAGGTGGGTGCAGACACAGGTATTACCTGGGTGTTACCAGGGCAGCTGCTCTCCTAACACTGAGCACAATTATACACAGCCCATGCACACCTTGGAGCCCTAATTCTGCAAACCCTCACTGCATGCCTCTGCTTTTGGATATGAATGTTTGCTAGACTGGCTTTGGGCTGATCAGCCTGTCCACCAGCTGCACAGACTGGTCTGACTTCTGGTTTTAATTTAGCTAACTTCATCTGGGTTTAAGTTTAATTTTTAAGTTTGAAAACTTTGTAAAAACTTCATTCACACAGATTAGAATTGGGAACTTACTTTTTAAAAGAAGTGCAATACCTTGATGTTGCTTGGGAAACAAAGCCTGAGCCTGCAAAATGCAGAGTGGATTTACTTGCAGGAAGTCAGAAGGTGCTCAGCAGTTTGGGATCTAAGGGTGTTTCTAAACAGCCTGTCCCGCCCTATCAGTCTCCCTCATAAATTGACTAAGCTGTGAAATAAAAGAGAGACAAATTTCTGTTTATCTCACTGGAAAACATGGGTTGTATTTTCTGCTGTTTAAAGCCAAAGGGTCAGAGAGGGAGTTATCTGCAGTGACATGAGCTGAAATATGATTGGGAAAATATAAAGATGGAAAACACAGCGTACCTTGCCAATTATGTGCCACAGCAAACATTACTCCTCATCTCTCTATAGAGGCCATAACTCACAGCCTGGAAAAATGCAGAGCAGAACCCATCCCCTGCCTGCTTTGGGCTTTGCCTCCTCCTTCTTTGGTAGACTAGGTATGGTCCAGCAGGTTTTTTTTTTATTTTCATCTCTCTTTAACCTAGCATGAGTGATTAATAAGAATGGTAGTTTAAAAAAAAAAATCACTGAAGTATTCTCTTCCTAATTTTTTCTTCCCCTTCTATTCAAAGTTTGGGGGCTTAGTGCCTTAAAATATTGTATTCAGTTGAAATGAAAAGGATGGTTCCCCATAAAAGAGCACTGTGGCTTTACAAAGGTTAGTACAAATAAATAAAGTACAGAGTGGCTTCAAGAGGCATTCAAGACTCTGGGGGTTTAGTCCCTGCCCACTTTCACGAGCTGAAGTTCCTTTCATTGACACATGAAACTCTTGCAGAGGAAGCACTCCAGCTGAAGAGATCATTTCTGAAAACACCCCCTTTAAATTTATAAAGTTACTACTCAGGGCACGTGCACTGCAAAAACCAGAGCCATTATTTTGGAGTTCGGAGAAGTCTCCCCTTTGCAGGGGGCTGTGAGCCCCACGGCCCAGCCCTGCTGGGGAGCCCTGCCACAGGAGATCTCCCACCTTCCCAGTCAGCTGCAATCTCCCTGCTCCTCTGGGACAAGTACTCACAAGACACATCTGAAGGCAAGTATGAAAACCTTGTGATGGGAATTCCAATTGCAGTGACCTTGGGGCAATGTTTTATCTTGTAGTGACAGTCCCTGCTGAGAAAGATTGACTTTTTGGCATAAAGCAGCTTTGGATGATCAGGCCATATTTCAGCCTGGCCTCTGTTTTGCCTGCAAATAACTGTTCTGCAAGACACTGACAGCAAAAACTGGTTGGAAGGGCTGGAAACCCAGCACAGAAATTCAGACTCTGACCTCACCTGGCTAGATAGCAAGACTCCTGCTAATGACACTGTTTCCCTGTGCATCTTGGGGGGTTCATAACAGCAGTGGTTCAGAAAACAGTATTTATCAACCTTTCCTCTAAATATTGACCAAACCAAAGAGAGAAGCAGCACTCAGAGCTCAGATTCTCACAGCCCTGTGCAGGTAATCTTCCATGCAATATAAAACCAACAAGGATCTTCCTGCCAGAGCTCCAGGAGCATTTGGGCATTGCTCTCAGGTGAGTCCAGGGTGGGATTGTTGGGGTGTCTGTGCAGGGCTGGACCCAGTGACCCCTGAGGGTCCCTTCCAGTTCAGGAGATCCTGGGATTCCACCAAGTTGTTCACTTGGTCTGTTACTCTGGAATTCAAAACAATCTGACTTTAAAACCTGACACGAGAGACTACAGCAGTGCTCAAAATCAGAATGCTCCCTGATTGAATGATTGAAGATTAAATCTGTTCTTTAGCACACCTGTACTGGGACATTTTCAAAAGCCTTTGTCTCTAACACAGTGACAATATGAAGATTTACTCATCATTTTCCTGCTAATTTTTCTGTTAAATCTACCCAGCCAGAGAGGAGAATGTCCTAGATCTTCTTCTCTTTTCCATAGCAGCAGGAGAACTCTTCCTGACAGCTACTGAACAGGCTGGGGAAGGGTTTGCCTTGTAGGACAGCTGCCATTTGTTTCAATAGGCAGGAGTGGGAATGTCCCTTCTTCCCTTATGTGGTTTGAAGCCATAGAAGAAAAGTTGATTTTGATATCTGGAAAACAAATCACTGCTAAATTCAGTCCAGTGTAGAGCCAAGAGTGCAGTGGGTAAAGGAAAGCCAGCAGGCTCTCCTGGTTCCATGTGTGCAGAGGGACCGGGCTGCCCAGCCGTGCTCATCAGCTTTGGGACCAGCCTGTCCATGGGGATTCTTCTTTTGATTTCAGCTTTCCTTATTCCCAAGAGTAATGTCAGGTGGCTGAAGTATCAATGTGACTGTACTGAAGCGTTTTCCAGGGTAGAAGAGAGCAAAGAACTGCTGCGTTTTAGTAAGGCCAGGATGAAGACCTGGCTGAAACGTTTTGCCGTAATGCTCCTTGCAGACCAGCACTCACGCCTCGGGACTCCCTCCATCCTGTCCCCCACAGGGTCCTTGCAGCCTCTGAAGGGCTCTTGTGCCTCTCTTCTCTCAGGTCTGTCCTGAGGAGTCTCCACTCTGCCGTGTCCCTCTGTGGAAGCGCACTCAGTTTGTACCACTTCACTTTCCCGTTACACAGTGCCAGTGCTGCTCGCTTGTGGCAAAAGGAGATGGGCTTTATTGTCCCCTAAGGTGCCAACGTGGTCCTGTCCTCCAGATCCCATGAAATGTAGGCATGTCCCAAGGCAGTCCTTTGAGACAACAGCACAGTCACTGCTGGCCACCTGCTCGCCAGGTTGCAAAATGTGCCCCTGAGGCACCTGAGGAAAAGGAAAGCCTTTGCCACAGCTCCTGCTCTTCCTGGGATCCAGCAGAGCCCAAATCTGATTTTCAGTCTCTGTCAAAGGCATCTCTGGCCGTTCAGATCCTTAAGCTTGAACACATTTCACCTGAAGACAGATGGGCAGGAGGGTTTTGTCCTGCTTTAAAACCCTTGGTTTAGATTGTGGCCGTCCTCAGGAACAGAACTGCTGACCACCATGGCAAATATATTTTGTTTTAAGTGTGTCCATAATTGCAGCGTTGCGTCATCTCCACAGTTATTTTAGAAATTCTCTCTGCCACTCTACATTATTAATAAGGTGTCTGTGGAAGGGTCTGGAAAAAACGTCCCTGTGTCGATCCGGGCTGAGCCTCCATCACTCCCTCCATGACCAGGGCAGAGCAAACTGAGGGCACTGATGGCACTTTGGGACTTCTCCTGGTGCTCCTGGCACTGCTGGCACGGTGACACATCCAAAGGGTGACAGGAGGGGAGGATCTCTCTTTGGAAGGGCAAACCAGATAAAAGGACCCAGGAGATGGAGAGGGAGCGCTGGGCACTGGTTGGAAGCTCACTGTGATGCTCAAGCCTGTGAGCACAAATATGCTCTAGGATGAATTCAAATGGTTGCTCACTGTACCTCTACGAATAAACTCTACAAATAAACTTTCACTTCACTGGGAGGTGGATTGCATCTGAATTTTAAAAAAATACATGCTACAGGTTAGAACAGGGAAATATTGTTTGATGCTTTCCTTCTAGAGAATTCCAAGTGTTTCAATAAGGTTAATATCCCTGTTGCCATTTTAAAGGTAGGAAAAGAGAAGCACAGAAGACAGTGCCATGATCCCTCAGTTACACAACAGCAGGGTGAGGAGAATCGCCCTGAGTGGCAATAAAAGAATTTAAATAATTGCAGTACATTTGCATAACATTCATAAGATACCCCAGCAAGGGTAAAAGGAAAGAAACCTGGATTTGAAGACACGGCTTGGTGTGCCACCAAAGCCGTGGGTTGGGAAATAGATCACAAGACTCTGTGGTACCTGAGGGAGCTGATCTGTGTGCCCTGACACACACAAAGCCCATTTCTATCCGAGCTCCTCAGGCACATCCTCCCAGGCTGCGGGGAGCCTCTGCCGGCTGCCCCGCCCGGGACAGCCACAGCGCTGTCACCCTGCAGCCACCTCCTCGGCACGGCAGCCCGGCTGTGCCCCTTCAGGGGCAGAGACACGGGGAGGAGCCCGTGTGTGGCTCAGTGACTTCACTGCAAGACAAAGGTGCCCCGCAGTCCCAGGCAGTAACTCGGGGTGCAATTGTCCAAAAGGTGCGGTCAGGTGTTAAGTGCCAAGGAAGGGACTGCTGTGTTTGGGGCTCCTGGAAGGGTATTTTGGAACACACCATGTCAAAGGCTAATTAAAAAAGTAAGGAGGGTGCATTATCCTCCCCTAATGGTAAGCTGGGTTGATCCGGTGCTCTGTCACCTTGGAACGTTTCCTACAGGGGGTTTGTGGTCCCCCATGTCACACATCTCTCTTTCCTATTCAGGCCTGATCTCCCGCTCGTTGGCACAGAGGTTGTACCCCTTTTAACCGAAGCAAAACAATCTTTCTCCGGATGGTAACCTGCAGCACACCCCGGCTCTCAGAGACCCCAGGGAAGGACCAAGAGAAGCCTTTTCCTCAGAGCCATGGAAAGATGAGCTGTGTCAGATATTCAGAGTTTCTATACTTGCTGATAGGGAGGAAGCAGAAGAACGACGAGACCACCTGAGCAGGAACAGTTACATTAAAATATTTTGTGGTGCTTGAGAGCCTGAGTAGTTTTATCCTTGAGACCACAGGAATGTCTGTGCAAAAGAAAAATCCACCATTGGATGTCAACCCTCTGTGATTTTTACTGAAGTTTACTCTAAAATTAACCTACATAACCTGCTTAAATTTGAGGGTTTTGTTATTCTTTAAATGAGTTTTATGTAGTTTTGTAATTTGGATGCCATTCAACTCTTAACTCTGTTCTGAAACCAAGGAACAGTTTGCCCTATCCATCTTAGCCTCGTAATGGATAGATAGAACATATTAAGAGTTATCACCTCAAAGACAGATCAAAGTCTACTTCCTTTGATATTGACTTTCTTTAAAAGGACCTAAATATAACCCACTAGCTAAATAATTCAATTTTCGAAAGGGAGGAAAGGAACTGAGAGCATGTTTACACAACAGACCACAACAACTCCGCAATTTTCTAATTTCTGGGAGAAGAAAAAATCCTTCTCACATTTTCTGTTCAAGAGAATGTTACTCTTAGACTAAATGAGCCCAAGCCTGTCAGCCACCCAAATGGACTCTTCACTGACAGAAGCGGCAAACACTTGCCTGCGTCGCTGTCAGGAAGAGCTCAAGTCCAGGAACAGAAACAATGAGCTAATCTGAATAAATGCTCCATTTTCAGATGTTTCCCAGTGCTGTGCAGGGGGCCTTTTACCTTCTCTACCTGAGCCACTGTGATTATCAAAGGTGTTGAAAGGCGGGGCTTTCAAACCGAGCCGTGTTGTTCTCTTCCTGTCCTTCCCTTAAATCTCTCCGTTTTGGATTGCAGCTATCAGTGTGCCCTGATGTGATAAAACACACGCTCAGTGTGCCCTGATGTGATAAAACACACGCTCAGTGTGCTCAGGGGTTCCAGAGCAGAGGGGCAAGGCTGCAGCTCTGTGTTCCGTGGGAATCCCAGGAATGAGGGATGGGGACAGGTCGTGCCATGGCACTGCCATGCCCAGCCCACCCACAGGGCTCCCCCACGGCTGCTCAGGGCTCTCCTGGCCGCTGCTCTCTGTGCTGTCCTCATGAAACATCCACGGTTTCTACCATGCTAAGCATTGCTTGATGGGGTTTTGCAACTTCATTTTACATGGGGAAGAGACTGGAAACCACAGATCCTTCTGGAAGTGGAATGCGGTGCTGTGAGTGATTGGCTGGCAGTGGTGGCTCTAAAAAAGACTGGAAGACACATTCCTTGGTCTTTGCATCTTAAGTGGAATCAAAAAAAAAAAAGAGTTAATTTCGCTACTGTGTTTTGCAGAACGGGGGCATGAGAGTTTTAACCTCAGCCCCATTTCTTCAGGTATTTATGTTTGTTATTATTAATGCTGCTTCAGTTCAGAATGTGGATATACTTTGTACTGCATCAATAACTGAAAACTTGGAAAATGGGAGTGGGATCTTCTGTCAGTTGATTGGAACAGCGTTTGTGAATGCCCTGACATCTCAAAGCACAACACACCCACTCTTCCTCGTGGCACGGAGGCACAGCTGCTGTAGAATGATTTTGTGTGGTGGGAATCTCTCACAGCGAGGCTGAATGCTGTGCCTGAGTCCCACCAGGCACAAACACCAGGCCAGTATCATCCCCATGGGGCTGCCTGCACCCCAGAAGAGCAATTCCAGCTCTGCTCAGCGTTCTGTCTCTCTTCGCTGCCCTCAACAAGAACCAAGCCCCTTTTTCCCATCCCAAAGGACATGGATGAGACTGCAGCCCTGTGCGCACAAACGGGAAGGATTTGGGGGAGGATTTCTGAGAGCGGGGCAGTGGGATGCTGTGGCGGGAGCTGGCACACACGCAGTGAAGCCCAGGCAGGTGCTCTGCCGGGAGGGAGCACGCTGGCAGTGACAGCGACAGCGGCCAGGTCACACATGGCAGCGCCCGTCCTGCCCCGGCTGGCACGGACCGGGAGCTGCCCGTCCCCAGCCCGGCAGCCGTGCCCGTGCCACCCCCGTGCCACCCCCGGCGTCCCCCCGTGTCACCACCGGTGTCCCCGTGCCCCGGGGCGGCCCGGCGGCGGGGCCGAGAGCACGTACCCACTTTGAGCTCCTTGCCGAAGACCGTGCGCTCGCCCAGGGCCGAGCAGTTCCAGCGCCCGTTGCGGAACTGGAACTGGCACTCGTTGATGCCCATCTGGGAGCCTTCCCCGATGACAATGATCGCGTCGGGCCTGCTCTGGCAGATGGCCCGCTGCCGGGGGGCGAGCCCCGGGATCTTGTTACAGATGATGCTGGCTCCCAGGGCCACCACAGAGGAGAAACCCCTGCAACGACAAGACACCGGCGGTGGCTGAGGGGAGGCAGGTCCCGCAGGCAGAGCTGCGCCGGCAGGTGCCCCGGGAAGCGCCCGCCTTCCCCCGGTCGCTGCCCTCTCCCTGTGCCCCTCTCCGAGCCGAGGCAGAGATGAGCAGCGCTCCTGCCAAAACAGGACCAAACTTCCTCCTTGGAGCGTTAAAGTATTGCCTGCCCGGGCCACGCACAGACAGCGGGCTGGGAGGGTTTTCCCAATCCTGCTGAGCAGTTAGAGGATAGAGGGAGGGAGGGAGGCAGGGAGGGGAGGAAGGAAGGAAGGAAGGGGGACAACTCACGCTCCCTGCCCCGGGGCCGCGCCGCCTCCTCCCGCACCCAGCGCACCTGGCCGGGGATGCTGCGGCTCCGGAGCGCCGCCGCCCTCCCCGCGCCCCTCCCGGGCCCAGGGATGTCCCCGCTGGAGGCGCGGGTAGGTACCGGGCTGGGAGCGGCCGGGACAACCCGCAGCGGGCAGGGAAGGGCCGGCTGCCCGGGGATGGCCCGGCTGTCCCTTCCCGGCAGGGACCGCCGCCCGGCCCCTCGCAGCCCCGCACACCGCCGCCGCCGCCTCGAGGTGCGGACGCTTTACCTGTCTTTTGAGAAATAATCGCGATCTCCACCATCATCCCTTTTTCCTTTTTTTTTTTTTTCTTTTGAGACTTCCCGAGTTAAATAGTAACAGGTCTGGGCAGGTTGGGCTGAGCGCGAGAGAGAGCGCGATTGTTATAAAAAAAAGAAAGAAAAAAAAAAAAAAAAGTTACTTACCCGATCTTGATATACACAATCCCCAGGCTCAGGAAGATGTGGAAGATCCAGCGCCTTGTTTTCCTGTTCATATTCCTTGCTTGCCGTGCCTCAGACCAACACGCGAAACGATGCCCGGCGCGCTCGGGGCCGGGGCCGCTCC